>BGZK01000379.1:0-444784 GCA_005406025.1 Eumeta japonica
TAGTCACTGAGTCAATTTGTTTCTAAGAAACATGGTATTGAAATTATTCCCAGAAATCGCAGGTGTATGTGTCCTTATTAGCAATAATATAACATTAATATGAAGACAAATAATACGTTGACGTTAATATGAAGCGTAATTGCCGCTGTATTTATAAAAATGGAACGTAAACATTTTAGTTTTTAAAAGTGTCGATATTAAACACTGATAAAAATTAAAAATGACTAGATTTTCTGTTTGCTCTAAATATTTTGGAAATCATGTTTTTATATTCACTGTAAATCGCATCAATAGTGTTATGCATACTAAGGTAGGGCAAGATAATAGAAGATAATCGTGTTCACATAGTCACTACGCGATTGTATGCGTCCTTATTTGCAAAAATTTTATTATTTTACATTAATTATATTGCATGGACTGAGGTCGTGAGCAGGATTGTCATTGCGACAATATTATTTATTTCATATTAATTATTTTAATTTCATTACAATGTTACTAAATCGTAATCGGTCTAATAACATCAGTATGAATATTTCAAGAACACGTGAACACATCCATTCCATATAAAAACACATCGCGACTTGGTTGAAACACGTACCGCTTGGCGTACGTCCAAAGTGTTGAACTGTCGCATGCGCCTCTATCCAAAACCGGGCCATATAAAATGAATTGAGTTTTTTACAAACCATCCTGGGTTTTTAAAATGAAATGGAAATCATCATAAATATACGACTAATACAGTTACAAGTTGAAATGAGATTCACGTACTAATTGTGAACAATTTTTGAATACGGGTCACAAATAAATACTAATAAAAAACGAAAAAAAAATCACTCAAGCTGTGTATATAAAATGTTGAAGCGTTTTTAATATATTTTTTTATTCTTAAAATAACTATGCGTCTATAACAATAGTGTATGTAGAATAGAGTATGGATTATTTTATAAATAAACTTATGCTAATAGAACGACAAAAAAGTAAAACGGGTTGAATGGATGTCTGATGGATACAAACACAGAATCAGTTTACCATTTTTCTTACCTTAAACTAAGTTAAATACGCTGAATTTAGGTTTTATGCGTTCTTTAATTTTTCCGCTTTGTATGAATATTTATGGCGAATTATGTGCTCTACTTAGTTGCAAATAACGTCCGGCGGTTAGCCGGAACATGTGTTAGGGCGTATTTCTACCATAGACGTGACTTCAATACAAGCAAATAAGCCGGGCATACCTTATAGTCCCATACGTTATGCCCCTAAAATAAATATAACGCGTAAAAAATTGTTTTTATGTCATCACGCTAACTATTGGTGGTTTTACAAATGCTACTAATTGCACGATTCACCACATGTGGTTGACGCAGGTTGTGCTAGCGCTGCCAACGGCCGAAAGCACAACTAGATAATGCTTACTAACCATCAAATAAACACCGTCAAGTTGCCAGCGTGTACACAGAAAAAGTGTGTCTGTTTACGTGAAGATTTGTACGCGTAGTTAAGGTTTTGGAAGCAGTGCTTTTTTCTTTTGCATTCCATTCCGTTCCGTTGTGTCGTAATTACAAAGAATTTTCTCATCTTTAAGTAGTTTATCTAGGACAAGTGATTGACAGTCCTTAATTATTTAGTAAATTTACTTCAAAAAAATTTAAAATATACCTATGCTGGCGAGGTGTTTTTAAATATATAAATTGAACCTTGCCGCTTTTTTGACATTATCCTATAAGGAAATGATTAAATTGATTGAGAAGGGAAGGTATTTTAATTTTTCTAAATAAGTTTTCAGGAATATTTTTTGAGACAGATATTTTGTATGAAATATTTGAAAAAGACTAGTGATATTATTTACTGTGTCCGCATATTAAATTTGAAACTTTTGTGGAATTGTACAGAATTAAATTTAATATAAATTATAATTGTTTTGAAGTTCAACTGCTCCACACCTATAAGAAAAAACGATATTTTTCAATAAGAATAACATTTTTCAACACATATACAGTACCGTCTGATCCCAAACTGAGTGACGAGATTTGTATTGTGGGTATCAGATAGTTGATACAATACATACTTACCTTTTTTTGTTTGTAAATGTGTAAAGATGGAACATAATGGAATAATGGAACTACCTAGACTCAATAAAAACAATATTTTTTAATGAAATAAATAAATATTTGTCTTGTGTGGGAATTGAATGCACCAATCGGGCAGACAGAACTTGATTATGTTCAACGGTATTGCAAGTGCGAGTTCCGCGTGATTATAGACAATACTTTGAACGAATGTTGTAGTCGCTACAAAAATTTGAAATTCTTGAAATTTGTTAATCTTCTTGCTTGGCAAAACTTTTCTTCCTATTGTATGAATTTTCCAGAAAAATCTGTCGTACAGTAAGAGTCGAATAGGGTACGTAGCCACCGTCGGTGGGTCACCAACCGAAACAAGTTAAAACTGGGAATTTCTTTTAGCCATGCTTACCCTGTCTAAAGTATTACTGCATGACCCTGGTTTCTACCCAGTCTATTCCTTGTTAAATATAATATAAAAACAAAATGAGATTTCTCAGTATCTTCAAACTGCATTAACCTTCTATTATATTTTCATTTATTTAGCGATATGGATCCGTCCTAATCGGACTATAGTGCTATGCACTCAAGCACTTCACACCTGAGTATTTATGTTAACTTAAAACCATCGAGTCTGCATCGTTGTGATGTCAATATTACGTCACGTTGAGAAACTTTATCGTCGCGTGCTTTCGACTGACGTAATTTAGACATCACAACGATACAGATTCTATCGTTTCAAATTAATATAATTTACCCGCAGATCTATAGATAAAAGCTTTAAATAAAAAGTAAATTGGTATTGAGCTTGGTAAGGCTATCTGAACTTACATTTGTAGCTCGCAATGCTCAAACAACACAAACGAATCACAATCTGGATGCATCATCCAGCACTTTTCAATGCTGTCTAACACTAAGTTTCATTATACAAAGAATCAAACTAAAGTCGGCCTTGTTTCAAAGCAGACGTTTTATTTGAAATATTTTTATTATCGTTATAGAGATTTTTTTTTTTTTGCAAACGGGTAAGCAAAGATTCTAGATTTACTAACGTTACGATCTTTGTATATAATTTCTTGCTTCATTGAAATCCATCAAACTTTTCATGGAGCTTGTCGGTTTAGGCGTTTAAAATATTATCGCACTTTTATAGCCTCATAGAATCTGTCAAATGAAACATAGAACAGATGGCATGAAAACGACCTTATGCGTAAATTACTTTCACCAAATTTGGTTAAAACCCTTATTTTTTTTTCCTCTGTTGTTTCGCAGCAAATGTTATGTTTCGCACAATAAAACAATCTACTGTAAATTATTTACAAGAGGAAGCCTGTGGCAGTGGACGGAACGGTCGAGCAGCGAAGAGGTGGGCGATAATTGTTTTTGTGAAATACCAACGAATTTACTGGAAAAAGGAAATAATGTGTTTGGTTCAATCTGACAGAGATTCATTTAATTGATAAATTCGATATATACTGGACGTAAATTGGTAATTTCATTGCGATAACAAATGTTTTTTATTGCCACATTTTTAGCTAATTAAAATAAAATAGCGCAATGAAACTCTTATTTTATTGGTAATTCAGTATTTTTATTTTCGAGAGGGACAGTTTTCTCTGAGTGGTCGACAGTTACGATATTTTCTTTGAGATTAGCTGTTTCCCGCCGGCTTTCGGGGTAAATTAAAATTTGATGATAATTGTTTCCAATTCTGAACTCGTTCTCGATTCTTATCACAATTTCGGTTTTCATTACGATCTTGGTTTGCCTTTGTTGCTACTTTTCTAGTACTTATATTTATTTTTGTATAAAAATTTTCATATCTCGTGTTCCAGGATATAATCTATCTCTATGCTCTTGAAGTACAATCCGTTAAGTCATTCTATAGATTAGCCTGGACAAACAAACAAACAAGCATTCAATATTATTTAAATGTATAGATTTACAGTAATCTAACTCCATTTATTGTTAGCTTTCGCGGACAATTACGACTGCTTGGATATTCAATAAATTCCTTCATCTTTTATATTGAGCAATCTAACTTTCATTTATAATCTCGATTCCAGTCCCATTTTACATATTAATTTCGGTTTCCCTTTCCTCAGGTTCTAAAGACTCTCTCATTATCAATCTCAAATACCATTTCTGCTATGATTACCATTATTGTCTAATGATTGAATTCCCAATATCACACTCAATTTTTATTCTGCTCATACTTACTTTGTATTCAAATTTCGTTTCCACTTTCGGTTCTAATATTGTTCTCTCAACGTTGATCATTAGAATATTAATTCGCGGGTGTATTCGCAAGTCCCTTAGCACGCGATCCATGGTTGCGTTGTTCAGTCGCAAAGGTGCAAATAATGTCAGATTTTCGCACATAAGTGCGAAATGGGAATGGTGCACATAAGTGAGAACTGATCTACACGATGAAATTACTCGGACAGCGTACTGCGGACAGTGGCGTCTAATGAATGTGTTTCTTCTCCTCTTTTTACTTTCTAAAAATTACATAATTTTGTGTCAAACCGTGATCACATATTGTATTTCCGTGTGAGGTGGCACCGTATCCTGCCATTTACTCCGCCTTGAAAGAGCACAAATCCTGAAAACTATGCTACGTAAACCCTTTTACTATCCTACCCTTTCACTTTATCAGAAAGCTATGGTATTAAGTGTGAGAAAGCTTTATATACTAAAGGTATCTATTGACATGTACAGGTTAATGCTAAAGTACCCTGCATGGAGGGAAATGTTAAAAAGGAGAATCTTTTCGGTAAAAACTCATGGTGTTAATACAACCTTTGCTCAAAGATTCAAACCATTTTTATTCAATCTCATATACCATAAAATAGTAAGCTTATGCAACATTTAAGAGAATTCTCCTAGAACTGCATAATATATTATCCGTTCCCTTATTTTTCCTTGGAGCTATGACTACACTAAGCAATTTTTGCACACTCCAAATTAAACTTAGCAATTGAAGCATTCTTTACCTCAATAGCTATACTTCCATTAATAAGTAATTATCTTATCTACTTTAAATTTTTGCCCTTTTATATAAATTAATTTTATTATTATGATTTTTTATTTGTTTTATTATTGAAGTGAAACTTCTTTATCGGCGTATGGGAGAAATTTTATAGCAATGTAATGTTTTTCTGTTACGCGCCATCTTTATTTCTGGGTAACATTTTTCCGTTACGCGCCATATTTATTCAATGTTATTAATGTCATCGTGGCATAAACATAATTGTTACTAAGGCCACCCGTCACATATACTTTCTGTCAACACCCTAGATCTATTTACAGTTTGTATATATTACATTTTCCTATTATCTAAGTTGAAATCTTTTCAACCGACATACATGAACTATATCTCACATTCTTTCATTGAGTGACTCGATTTTATATGTAGCGTTCGATAATTTTCCTACAATTCTATATGGCCTTTTATAACATTAATTGAAAAGTTTTACCTATCACCCTTCGAGGTACATATACCATTACCAAGTCTCCTACATGAAACTCTGAACATTTCTATTTCTGAAACTCAGTAGTGACGTAAAAAATAATATTTCAATTAAGTGATTAGCGAAAAAAAATTTATAAAGTTATTTGTATCCATGTCTATGATAATAGAAGCCTTTTGCATAAACTTTATCTAATTTAGCTTTATTCAACCAATTTCTGTGAAGTTGTAAATAGTAAATAATTTTTCGAAAAATGATGTCATAAAGAAGTTTCACTTCTTACGTGTGTACACTAATACACACACACTTTTTACTTTATTTTTCTGCTTTTTATTTTTTTTTTTATATTCATGCGTCTGTTGTGAGTACTGTAACTTTGAACTTGTTTCTATTACCTAGCTACAGACAACAATTCCTGAGTTAAACAAGGTATAGGCAAGTGTATGAATACACTTGCCTATACTTTTTTTTTTTTGAATTTATACGTTACATAGAAATGTAACGTACAAATATCTTAAACTGAAGTTTATTTCTAACATGCAGTTTTCAGAAATTATGCTAACTTGGTTTTCATAATATTATGTAAGTTTACATTTTAAATAGCCATTAGAAAAAGTTATTGTGATTGTAATTGTTTATGAAATAAATAACAGTAATAATAATAATTATTATATATATATATATATATATATCTGTGGCCTCGTAACCCCGTAACGTACGGTTATTATCTATGAATCATACTGATATTACAAGGATGAAAGTATAACGTAAAGATATATTTCTATTGCCTTTGAAAGATGAAACTATTGAACGGATTAAGATGGAAGTTGGCAAATAAAAAAAAACAAAACAATGCAAATCAGCATATAATGTGGACTTTATTACTGAGATATAGCTTAGCTCTCTATTAATAAAAAAAATTCTAGAATCAGTTCATTATTAAGTGCGCCCATTAACCCCTACATAATTACAAAAAAACTTCTGTCTTCTTATCATATTAGTGTAAAATAATGATCTGTGTGAAGACGGAGAAAAAGTACTAGACTCCACTGCCGGTCTGAAAGCGAGCCGTAAGGGGCGACTAACCCAGTCTCCATGGAAGGAGCAATAGCGTCCATCTGAGTAAAATTACTTTGATTACCAAACCGCATCGGGCAATAGCGGTGACTAATGCAAAACCCTCTATTCGGCCACACCAAATAAATAGTACCGAATAATTAGCAGCACCGCTGAACCTGGTTGCGGGAGCAGTTAAGGTGACGACAGAGCATGGGATGCTAATAATAATCTCTAATGAGAAGACCTGACTACATGCAAGGGACGCACTTTGAAGTCCGATGATAAGATTACTAAGCTAGAACAAGTAGTGGATAAGTTAAGCTAGCATATTATAGGTTTATTTAAAATCCAAACTCGAAGAGAGAACAAATCGCCAATCGGACAAATGTCGCAAAATCGTATTGAGAGATGAACTCATTGGCATTAGATCAGTTTCATGTAATTACTTCTATAGGTATTGAGAGAAAGTTATGTTAGTTAACGTAACTTTAGTTATTTATTTCTCCTTCATCTCCTAGCTGTATTTAGAAAATGTTTTCATTATATTTCCCATATTCCTCGAAACATGTGTCGTGAACTCCGCGTCCATGTAGTCCCCCAGTAGTGCAATAGAGCGGCGCGGGCTGTCGTAATAGCTATTATAAATTACTGGCTGGCGCTGAGTGCCCGCATTCCGAGGAAGCCTCTCGGGTGGACCAGCTCCCGTTAGAATTTCCAACTAATATAATAAAATAAAATAACTTTTTGCAAACTAATTTTAAGTACAAAGTAATTCTTTAACTAGCAAAATTCATATATTCATTAAAAAAAATTTTTTTGCAAAATTCTGGTTTGCGCATAGAAATTTTTTGTTAAGATAAAAAAGTAAAATTGTACAAAAGGTGCAATGTTTTTAATAATTTATTGAAAACGCTAAGTTTTATCGTATTATAAATTTTAGCAGCAACTTTTCTAAGCTTTGGTCGCAGCAGGTAACCTTCTGAAAATCCATAAAGTTACCCATTAAGTACGGACTTGTTACCGCGAGTGAATAAATTTCCGTGGCCGCATCAACGTAACTTTGCAGGTGGCCGAGATGTGTCGGTAAATTATGAAGTTATAGACCACAGGCGACGCAGCGTAGACGAAGCAGAAGCAGATCTCGGTTTAAAAAATCAAATGAAGTCTACATAGAGTATTGCTGTATCTTTGAAGGCGCTCGGTCGTTTTTTAAGGCTGACGTAAAATTATATTATTAATGTTATTCTTTATTAGCGGGAATTAACAAAGTGATCAGCATTTTTTCATAGGAATAATTGAATTCTCATTTGAAACTTACAAGTGTGGTTTTGTATTTCGGCAATTTTAAGTATATATTAATATATAAAATAAAGTAACAATTACAATTTATTAAGATTATAATTGTTACTTTATTTTTATGAAAAATAAAAACATACAATAACATAAAGAAGAATAAATGTTATGTACATAAAGTAAAATGATAAATTGTTACCATGTAAGGTTAGAGCTAAAAATACAACAACTTAAAATAGCATCTTGAACTTTCGTACGATCACGCTAAAACACTTTAATGAGCTTCCTAAATGATTTTATAATACAAAGACAAAAACGATTTATTTTATATTTTAACAGATCTCAATAATACACAAAAATATTAGGTCGAGGAAAAGCTTTTCGTATTTCATAAATAAAAAGTTGTAGTAAGATCGTTTTAGTTATGCTATTTGTATCTGGATAGTTTTGAGAAACCATTAAAAAGATGACATTAAAAAAAATTAAAAGTAAAAACGGGGTCCCGCCATTTTTCTGTCCACCAAAATTAGTGAACCTAACAAAGAAATACGATACATTTTCAAGTTTTATTACAAAATAGAGAAAAATGCGACACAGATTGCGAAAAAAATTTGTAAGAATTATGAACCTAATGCAGCATCGGTAAGACTAGCATAAAACTGATTCGAGCGTTTTCAGTCCGGTAATTTTGATGTCGAAGATGAATCTTGCTCTGGTCGACCTGTTACGGATACAGTCGATGTCATTTAAAGAAAAGAACAGCAAAATCGGCATATTAGTTCTTACGACATAGCTGAAAAGTTGAGGATTGACCACAAAACAGTTTTGACCCATTTGAAAAAAGCTCGATATACAAAAAAAAAGCTCTATATTTGGATCCCACATGACCTCATTGAAAAAAATCTGAAGAATTGTATACTCATTTAAAATTCTCTATTCTCATTAGTTCGGATCTCTACTGCCCGCAGCTGATGAGATTCAAGCAAAAAATAGAGAAAAAATGACCGGAATTGATCAACAGAATGGGTGTGGTTTTTCACCATGTTAACACCATATCACATATTTATCCACTCAGCAAATACTGAGAGAATCTGGTTAGAAAGTGTCAATGAATTCACCATATAGCTCTGACATTGCAATTTAGATATAACGGGTTTCGGTTTCTTCATAATTCTTTAGGTAGTGTTAGATTAATCTAAGAGAGAGAACATCAAGAGAGAACTGTCAAAACTACCTGTTGCAGTTTATTGATTAAACGTTCCAAAATTTCTATGGCAATTGGATTATGTCATTACCCATGTCATTGACACTGTTGTGTTGTTTTTTATTTGTTTTCACTCCTACATACTGTATTTTGCATGAAAACCGAGTTGATCACTCACCGCCCCGTGTTTTCCATTTTATTTTACTCGTCTGCGCGTGAACGATACACTTTTGATCTATCGACAAACAAGTCCGTGTAACGTCTCCCGCACATGCCTCCCTGCCCCGTGTCTACCAGTTGTCTGTCGTCGAAGGGAGACAAAATATTAAAAGGGAAAAAGGGAAAAATGGCGCAAACAATATTGTTAATTGAATGCATAAGTTGTGTTCAAATTGTTACAAACAGCCTTACAAATCTTACAAACCGTAAGCTTCCGAAAATGTTATAGCATCATCGTGGACCATATCTACACATTTCGTCAAAGAGAACAAAATTACGAAGAGTATAATCGGTTTCTGTGCTTAAATTATGTCGACTATAAAAATATTTATTCTATTGCAACCTGGGAGGTGCTACATCTTTTTAACATTGTCAAATTAACAATCGTAGTATCGAAAGCACTTCAAAAACGATATTTATGTAAAATTTAGTACAATAATATATTTTCTGCGATTCAGATGATCTTAAATTTGCAGTAGACAGAATTAATGAAAATATCTCTAGAATATCTGTTTAATCTATAGAAGTGTCTCACGTCAAACTCTATTAAAACAAAATTCACGATAGTCGACTCTATTCAATAAGTTTTTATTATTATTTTTATATAAGTCAACATGTACACAAAACAGATTACAACTATTATAAAATTCTATGCATATAGGTACAATTTGATCTAGACCTTAATTTTCAAACATGTGTACATAGTATGCTTAGAATTAAGGTATGCGTAACACAATAAACTAAATAAAATAGAGAGATTAAAAATTTATAAAACAAAAAAAAAAGTGAAAAAAATCACAAACAATTCACATTACCGAAACAAAACATCGTTCCTGCGTTTGAAAGCAGTAGGTCGGTACTCAAACACATCGATGTCAGCACCCGCGTCAGCGACGGCCGTGAGGTCGTTGTGCAGACGGCTCAATCTGGTTATAGGATTGTAGAGGACGTATTGTTTCTGTGGGTTTGCAGTTAAAATGTTCTGAATGATGGAAAATTATGAAGAGTATTAAAACTCAGCAACGATAATAGCATAGGCTAGTCTATCGAGGAGTGCAAATTTTGTGTACACATTTACAATTAGATCTATTTCCTTACTATGTGTTTCTACAGAGCACCTTTGACAATATTCCGTACAAGAGTGGCTAAGATTCTGATGAAAAGACAAGATTTTGACACATTTTTTTATTTACTTTTAATGTGTTAATATGGAGAAATACAGTGAGAAGATCGTATCGAGCTACCATAGTCCAAGATTCTTTTAATAACGCCGTATCCTATACTTAAAAACTGTGAAACTTCTTAATTTATATTGTAGATCTGGCGAAGAACACGAGTAGCTTATAAGCCTTTTTAACGTAATCATAATGTGGCCGCAAATTTACGTTGTAGTATAGAATCTGGAAGTTTAACTCATTATTTTGTTGATGTTTTGAGTAAAGGAAATTACAAAGCACTTGCTGATATTAAGCACCATTTTATTTTTTGAGTACCACACATATAGCACGTTCAGATGTTTTGTTACAATTGCGTGTTAATGGCTCATATTTTTTAATTACATTTTAAAGAGTAGAGTAGGTTATGCAGTAAGAAGGTTCAATGCATACATGGATATCTAGACGCGAAAGCAATCTAGGCCAGTCAATATTATTTAACTCTGAACGAATTTTGTTATAGTCACTATTTTTAAAGTTTAGGCGATTATTATTATTAGGAATAAGAAGTTTATGTACTTTAGTATATCTAACATTAATTCTAATAGCTGGATGATGAAAGTCCAAACGACACATACTGTCAGCACCTGTAACATTGAGTTCGCCAAATCTAGCAAGGACCAAATCTAGATGTCGATTATTTATATTGTGAATTTTATTGAATCCAGACAAGTGACAAATATACATGAAGTCAACAGGATCTGTGACAGTAAGCGTATAAGAGTTAGAAGAATGGTATGCATGCAAAGTGATGGCTATTGGAATCGCCAATCAGCACAAATTCACTATGGTTCTTCGTATTCACAATTATTTATTGACAGTTATTGTAGAACTTAACAACATTGTCATTCGAGAAATGATGAAGTAGCGCGCGAGCAAAGTACCTTTAAGCGGACGATTGCTTCTTTTTTTTAATAAAATTAGAAACGTGACTACTGTCGCTTTGGAGAAACGTCATATCGTAAATAGTGACTGATACACGACCATTTGTTGTTTTTCAGAAATTATTAACGAACTCCGTAAAAATAACCGTGACCGTCTTATCATCTTGCAACACTACAATGCTTTGTAGTGTTGCAAGATGATAAGACGACAACACTACAATTGTTCTCACACGGACAAACAGGCCATGAAGTTTTTAAACGAGAACAAGGTAAAATTTATGAGCAATCTTGCATACAGTCTTGACCTGGCACATTGTGACTTTTTTTTGTTCGCAAAAATTAAGATCCAACTACACGGTCAACGATTTTCATCACCAGAAGAGGCTGTCAAAGAGCATGAAAAACATGTTTCCGAGGTCACCGGGGAGTAGTGGCATAAATGTTTTTAAAATTGGTTTGTTTGTATGAAAAAGTGCATTTAAGCTAAGGCAAAATATTTTGAGAAACAATAAATTCATTTTTGATCATTCAAAGTAATTTTTTTTCCTTCATTCTAAAAATTTTCAGTGCGCTCTATGTATAATACAATTGTTGTCATTATTTGATAATATACTGATCCAAATGTCTTCTACAATACTTTCTCATGTAAATTCTGTCGAATAACATGCAGGTTTTTCTTGACAGTAATTTAAATTGAAAAACTTTTTTATCCTTGCCTTTGAGATTACACAATTCACTCAAGAAGCTCTTAGCTTGGACTTGACTAGAAGCCTCATTTTGAAATTCATATTCCTAAAATCGTTCGCAATAGCTTATAACCTTTAAAAGTATCATACATATTGCGTGGTCACCTGAACGTTGTTTGTACAAAGCTTATAGACATAATTTTATGCCAATTCCTGAAATCGTATACAGGCTCTTCTTATACAGCAGATATTTTAGAACTAAAAGCTGTGATCGCTGTACACCCGTACGCTGCGGCGGCGCGCTGATGAGCCCCGAGGGCCAGGTAATGGCGCGACGGCCTGACCGAACTCGCAGCGCCGACGTACAAGCAATTATTATGATCACTCTAATAACTATTTCGGCTTGATTTACGGCGGGCTTTATCATCGGCTTTTATGGTGTACCTACCGCCATCTTGTTACGTTCATTTTTCAGGTAGACGTAACACTTAATTAATCGTCAGTCTGTCTGAATTAACAGCGGTGATTCAGATCAAATACATTATTCATATTCATAACAGTTTTAATTACCTTGTTGTATGAGGTTTCAATGGTCCCACTAGCGCGGCATTCCCTCCACTACCTTTTCGTTTCAGATTGACGCGCTTGGACATTAAAAGCTCACCACGCTGCGCTAGTCCGAATTGGGGACTGCTAACGATCGTCGACATCGATGCGATGACAACTTCCACGCCGACGGCTTAACGTACTCCGCAAGGCATGAACCGTGAAATATAATTTGACTCAAGTTAATTGCTCATCGCCCTTGAAAATGATCAAACCCAGTATCTCCTGATGTAATAGCAACGCTTTTAACCACTGGGTCACCACCGTTCGCTTTATCTATAAATACCTTAAATCTATGATATTGTTAACATTTTGTAACAATGCCAATGCCAAAGATTATACCGTGCTGAACTCTATGGTTTCTACTTGCCCTTCCGGGGAATAGGCATGAGCTTATAAAACAAATTCCAATCCGTATCATTAATTTTGGAATTTGAAAATTATAGGCGCAAACATAAAAACTTGCAAACAAATTATTAAAATTACCAAATGCTTCTACGTATAAATCAAATTTTAATTAGCATCTCTATTAGAAAACGTGAGACGAGAAAGGAACATTACATGGTTACTACTCGTGTGATGGAGTAGCTTCAATATCTGTTTAGTTTAGCGAATCTCATCAAATGAGTAAGTCTATACGATCATTTCCTTTTTATTGCTGTGTACATACAAAATCTTTATGTAGCTATTCAATATGTAGTTTCTTTGCTTTTAACGCACCAAATCTCCAAAGTAGCTGATTATTATTGCCTTCGAATGTCTGATTATTATTTACCAGTCGTGGGCGAAGATATTACTGCTTTGTATATGTATATTGATCTTATAACATTCCAATAATTTTATTTCTTTCCACAGATGGAGTTAACATTTTAAAATTGCATGGTGTTCTCATATCTAGTTGTATCTTTACGGCTTATGCAGTAGTAAGTACCCTTGGTAGAAGTTTTATTTGATTACTTGGTTACAGACATATCCGAATGCGTCTCAATTATTATATTTAACTGCCTATTGATAGTATCTTTTAATTGGTTCTTGAGATAAATTTTAATTCTTTTTCATTTGATTGTAGTCCGACTGTGCATGACTACTTTAAAAATGACATAAACTTCTGCATACAGACAAGTTTTCATATGATCAAACTGAGTCATTGGCTAATGAAAGAATAAAAGACAGTGTGGTCTCGACTCCTTAATTCAGTTTTACTTCAGGCACCAATTCTTTTTATGTTCTCAATGTTCCGTCCAATAAAAGTGCAAATAATTTTGGAAATACGAAACGTACTTGCGTGATACCCTTCAAAAACAAATCTAATTTATCATCAAAACTTAAAAATTGATGTGTTTTCTGAGCGAGGCTTTGATTATTTTATTGACTAGAGTTATGTTGATTTGCGTCATTTACATCATCAAGTTTAATTTAATCATTTTTTTTTAAATATCTAATTGCAGCATCAATGACAATGTCCGAGCTTTTTATCTTTCACAGTACATGATAGAGTTTCCCTAACTTAAGTGGAATAAGATCATATGCTGATTGATACGACAGAAAAGCAGTTTAATAGTTACCTGTTGGCCAGGTTTTATCGTCTAATCATTTTAGCAAATAATTAAATTAGATTTTTGATATTTAATTTACTGATAGTCCTTCCGAAATTGTGTATATTTTTAGCTGAGTTAGTATTTGGGATAAGAGTCTGAATGGTTATTGCGGAACTCGTGTTTAACACAAATTAACTTATCACTTTTTGCAACATACATAAACAATTCAACCATTATCATATTTATAAAGTTCAATCACTAGCTTGTTAGTTCCTGAGATAGCACCACTTTTTGTCTCCTAGATTATATTTTTTTATGTCATCGTAAGAGGATGTTATAACGGTTCCTTGTCCTTTCAGTGAGGCTTAAGAAAAATTCTTAGTTTTCGAAATCATTTAGTAAATTTGATATAACAAGTATGTACACTTTAAAACATAATTTTTTAAATTGTTTTTATATTGTTTAATAAAGTCATAAGACAGTTTCATTTTTTTTAACTAAGAATTTTATGCATCTTTAAGTATAAATATTTACACTTCTCCTTTTGTTGTGTTCCGTAGCCAAAACACTTATAGTTTCATGATGTTCGTCCGTCCGTCCGTCTGTACGAATGTCAAAGGCATTTCACTTAAAACCTACAAGTTGTATATCGATGAAATTTTGATTATACATGTCTCATATAAGCTACTGTTTAATTTGATAGCGGAATAACAAAAAACAAATGTTTTTAGCACAGATCAACGTGTGGCACATATTATGACAGTTCTTCGAAAAACATTTTAAGGTTTCTAAGCAATTTTTTTGGTTATTTGAATATTTTTGGAAATAATCGTTCCGAGTGTAGCATAAGTTGTGTCTTCCCTTATATTTTTTAAGCCATTTGTCCGAGAAATATAAAAAAAATTACAATCGTAACGTTTAATACATACTTTCAACAAAAATTATTTTGAACATGATCGGACATAAAGTTTTTAGTGTATTTAAAAAAACTGTGCTTCTCAACAAAGGATATATTCCATGATTATACACTTTTTTGCTGGTGCACTTTTGCACCTCATAAATACGAGTTGCAAAAAGTAAAAATTTGCAACTCGATTTGCAAAACATTTTGAGACTGTAGTCTATGTTTTAATTATGTTTTAACACACGTAAAATTTAATATATAATTACGTACTTAGGTAAATACATAAAAATGTTAAAACATTACACTAAAGTCGTTTAATAGTAATAAAATAAACTTAATATAGAGTTTGTAAAAAAAGGTGAAAGGACTAGTGATTTTTGAATAGTGTTTGAGAACGGGTTGTAGTGTTTTACTTACGACCTCAAGTCATTTTTTGTAAAATTGTGTAAATCAGGTAGTAAAAATATCTTTATGAACCATGTGAAATTATGAAAATACGAATTCATAAGATCAATTAACGCTCATTTTAGGTGGGCCCGTTTTTAGATGTCATTGACTGTTAAACCGTCAACTCAATTAATAGGTTCATATAGAAAAAGTCCCCAACGAAATCCGCATATTGTGACGAGTAACTACGGAACCTGATATGCCGACGACATTCAAGTATATATCTCATTGAACCCTATTCATACTGATCAAGCCCTTGCTAAAACAAACAAAGATATTGAGAGTGTCACAACTTCGTCAGAATCTAACGCTCTGGTATTAAAACCTAATAAATTGAGAAACTTGCTAGGTTTTAGTACCATGGTGTTTGGCTCCACGCATTAGATAAATCACATTGTTAGGTATAAACCAACTGTTATCATACTAGGAGTTCAGGTGGAGCGTTTGTCGGAGTCGCGCAATGTAGTGGTCCTGATGAATGAGTTGCTACGTTTTTAGGGTCACATAGCCGAAGTTGCAAAAACTCATTATATAGACTATTACACAGAAAGTGATTTATCGAATTCTCGAATTCCCCAACACAGAATTGCGTGTCGGGTGATGTGATTCTCTGATACTATCAAAATTCGATACGCGAATATAATATACGGCTCTCAATTATCTCGAATAAGCCGCGTAATACAATGAGTGCAAAATGCTTGTGCTCGGTATTTCTTTACCGCGAGCGTATATGACGTAAAACGTAAATATCGTTTTGAAAAGTTTACCTGACGTGTATGCAGATCCAGTACACTGGATGTACTGTTCCATGTCATCATACTGCCGCTTTCAAAGGTAGTTTCAAATATGCAAATGCTAGAACAACATACCTACGCTACTCAAAAGCATAAATATTATTAGCAGCTTTAAACTGCAATTGAAACGAAACATGCGAATTAGCTCTCGGTACTCGGGTCGAGCGTCACACCTCTGTTATGTATCGTTCTTCATTGTCCTATATGCATACTAACATACAAACATTAACACATACATTCATATATCTGTATATAGCACGCATACATACTTACAATATCATGTAGTGGACTAGTTTACTTTCTGTGGTTATACAGAAAAATAGTCCATTGCAAATATAGCCCAAGTATAGTTATTCTACCCAAACTTGAATCGCGATATTCTGGCCCGTATCTGGAATTAAGAAAGATTACGTTGGTGCGGATTACTTTGCACAACCCATCTAACAACTTCGAGACTCTCTTTCTCACTCTTACATGCGTGAGCCATGGAACCCACAATCCAAATATACTTGTGTTTTCTGTCAGTTCCATTGATTTCTTCTGTGTTATCGTGGATGGTGAAACAAATACCTCCTTCGTTCCGAGGTGACAACATCCAATCAAGACGTCCCAATACTAGAGGCATGACCAATCTACGTTACTTCACCTATAATTGCAAATCCTATAAAACAAAACTACATGAAATCTAACCAATTCCGAAAATTTACGCTTTGACATATAAGTCGATACTCATTCAGAAAAGAACACCGGCTTTTAATTTTAAAGTTTTAGTTCTTTAGTTATCAAAGAATGAACTATTGTAAATCTTAGTCTGATCTTCATAAAAACTTTAAAATATGCGATTACAAGGTACAGTTCAATGCAAAGAGATGAAGGACATCGAACCATTACGATGCAATGAAAATCAGGTATATGGAAGATAACAGTATTATTACCTATCACTGCTAATACATTAAATAAGTTTTTCTTTATTTTTGTAGTTATCTTATCAAGAGAGCGGTGGTGGTCGAGTGGTCGGCGCGTTGTATTCGAATCGATAGATAACGTGTTCGATCCTTGACCAAAGGCGAATAGATCAATGAAATTTAAGCTTTTTTGTAGTAATAATTTCGAAGGGCAAACGACCTTACGAGCCACCAAAGAGTAGGTGATCACCGTTGTCCATCACAACTCTAGAGGAATCACCAATGCTTTGCCGGCCTCTTGGGTAGGAATAAGATATCTGATGGATGACAATTAATGGAGGAAAAGTGGTATAATGGAGGAGGGGATGTTTCATCGGAACTCTCATTCACTGGACTAGCCTAAACATCGGAGGCTGTTCTTTACATCCGTATTCTATGAGAGTGTAGTATACTCACCGGTTGAGCAGGCCCATTTTCCTGCTGCAGTCGAGTTCATCACAGTACAGCTTACTACTCTGAGTCAAATTAAACAACTTGATTCTGACACTTGGATCAACGAGACAAATACGGTACACAATGTGTACCGTACTGCAACTGTACACATTGTGTACCGTACAAATAAATGTACCAATATTTGCAACAGTACTTAGTTGTAAAATTATTTTTTGTTATAATAATAATTTATCCATTTAGCATGTTCTGTCTCATACTTACATCTTTAAATCTAGATATAAACATGTAGATACATGATCGTTTAAAACATCTAAGTAGCCACCGAATCTCGTCTTACACTCGCATTTAACTTGAGTAATCTTCATCACAATGCACATCAATTATAGACTTAAGGAGCTCAACATAATCGCTTTGACCGGGAACACTGAAACATTAATCCTTTGAGGTTCCGCGGCGCCGGCGCCTCGGATCATGGTCATTAATAATATAACAAATAAACATTCCAGCATAGAGAACTACACAGGTTGTATATACAGATATAGATTACAGATCTATATATATACTTACACAATATTAGGATCTATCAGAATTCTGATTATTACTTCAATACAAATGCTTTTAATTTACACCACGACTAATCTTGCTGGATAGTTAAGCCACTAGCTTAACGCAGCCTGAAGTTTCGATTTTCATCCATAACGTACATTTTCTTATCTTTCATTGGGATTATTACTTAGATCTTTATAAAGAGTTATACTAATCTTTTATTGAATATAATAAATTTATATCTTATACTGCAAGAACAAAAGAAAAAATGTTTGACGAAAGCGATAAAACAACGTACCTATGCTTCCGTCGAGAGGGGTGCCAGTCGAACCACTTTTCTAACTAAACAAATGCACCGTGAAGCATTTATAATTACCGACAATTTAAGATTTTAATTAAATGTTGAATTTATGTAAAATATGTACATAAAAGCAGCTAAAACTTTTATTTAAACACAATAAGACTGTTTGGATTTAAAATATACCTATTTAAACTGTAAACCGAAAAAATGCTTCTGATATCATTCCATCTGAATAAGCAATTAATGAGCATATTTAAATGATCATACATAGGTCTTTGAAGACATGCTCGAGACGTTATCGTACATTTAATAATAAAATAGAATGAAATATACATTTTCATTCAAATCTTATTTAGGTTTTCGTATGGCAAAAAAAGTGTTTTACCCTCGCATACACAAGTGGGTCGCCTGCCCTAACGGCTGGAGGGACAATTTTCGTCTGCGCATAATAAATGAAATAATGCGTGCCCAAAGCAACAGCATTGTGCGTACAGCTAGATTTCATGTACAGGCGTTGGGTATTTGAGAAAGAGCTGTAGATCTGTCGGCCTTTTTCATTGAATTATTTATTGAAGTTAGATATGGATCCGATGTGTTTGACCATAGAAGACCGTATCATATTAAAGTTTCAGACATACTAAATCGGTTTGAATATTTCATTTCATTATTAAAATTGTACCTACTAAACTAAATTTGTATTTCCGAAGACATGAATTTAAAGCAAAATGAAAATTAATTCAGAATTTGGAATTTTTATCTATACAAAGGGGATGCACATATATATAAATACAACCTAACCTAAATACAATAAATAAAGACATAGAAAAACCAGCATAGCCAAAATACTTTTTTTGCGACGTTACTGTCTTTTATTATTAGAAAGAATGAAGTGCGGGTACATCACTAGAAAAAAATTACCTTTTTGTTTACTGCTTTAATTTCTAGAATTACACAGTGTATTTGAAACACAGTTTATTCGATGGATTTAATCAAACAACATAAATAACCGAGTGTTATTAAGTTATAGTGTGTTTCAGTAGACTATTCAAAATAAGGGAGACTTTTTCAGTAAATTAATAAATTCCGTTTTTAAAGAACCTAGGAATTAGCAAATATTCATGATGGTGTTCTTTTTTAAAAAACGATAATATACTAAATTTATAATCTTAAATCAATTAATCCCTTTTTCAGTTATACATTTTTCTATTTGTTCTTATTTGTAATAAGCAAAATCTCTACAAAATTCGTTTCGCCAACTCCAATTTCTAAGCCCAACAAGAAGAAGAGAGAATGTTTAGTTTTACCCGTTTGGTATCAGAAACGAAGGGGTTGGAGGGACGTCATAAATAACACACTTCTGGCGAGCATTAAAATCTGACATCGTTTACGTAGCGGGGCTGACGTGTTACGCGCAGTCACGTACGTCGGGGGGCGTCGGCGCTGCGAGCGCGCGCGCCCACATCCGACATACCTTTGAGGTATTTCAGCATATTTTATCATGTCGTTATATCAGGAGGCGGGCCGTTGTGTGTTCTTGAGACGCCAGGACAAATGCGATAAAGCCGACTTCTGCGGACCCTCATTTCCTTAGAACCGAGTAAACTTAACGAACGTAAGCTCATCCCTGCCATTTCTCTGTACGATATTCTAGAAGGACGTCGCGTATTCGAGAACGTCTGATTTTTGGCTGTACCTTCATATTTGTTTTCATAACGTAACTTTTCTAACGTTGTTGGCCTACGGAATCATTACAAACAATATATTAAAAAACACAAAAAAGACGCTCTAACGAAAATAATCTCACATTGTACATAGTGCACCTTCTGCATTATTTACTGGCTACATTTATTTTTAATCATTATTCACCCTTCGCTCACCTCCCGTATCCATCTACCACCATTCTCTGTATATTAAGAATTCAACCTTTTTGTCAATTCGTGAATGTTTTGTTTCACATTTTTTTTCGTCAGAGAAATTGAGAAAAATTAAGAAGGATGACAAAAAAATAAGAGAAGTAAAATAACGAATGATTAAATGAAAAATTTCGTATAACCAACATATATGAAAAAGTCAAAAAGTTCGGTAAATATTAAATTCTTAGTCCCACCTTCTTGGATAACTATGAGATAAATGAATCTCCAGGGAAAGATGGAGACGCTTAAATAACACCAAAAGAAGGAGACCGTAAAAAAGAAAATCCAGATGCCACGCCGCCCAAGTTGTCGAGCCAGCCGTTCCTAGAGGACCACTCAAACAGCGCTCCCAGTTGATAGCCGAACAGTCTTGTCCCCTTAAAATACTCCCGCTAAATATCAGTATTAAAATGTCGCCGTCGCCCATCACATATTACCATTCATAGTCGTGGTCACACCTACGACCCGAGTGTTTCTCCCCTTTTACACTTATGGACAATTATATATACTAAAACTTAAGTTAGTTGGCTACTTGCACGACTTTGTAATTAATCTGTGCATTAGATCTGCAAAAACTTAAGACTTCAAAACAAAATTTCTCTCTATCGAATTATTATATTGTAGCCAAGAACATTTTATTGTCGATTTTAAAATTTAATCAATTGTAGAGTTTAGGAAACTGCATGGAATATAAAGCAGATCTAAGTGACTCGATTCGTCCCAATATTACCAAAACGACTTGCCTAATAAATTTACGTATTCTAATGAATTTGATAAGTAACGTAACAAAATCAAAATAAACATTTTTTAATTTGATATTCCCAAAACTATTCTGGAAATAACATATTTAAAAGTCTATTACCATAATATACAAAAGAAAAATATAAATTATTTTATATTTATTATGATTATTACATAATCAGCAAACGAAACGGTTTAAAATATTCTTTTTCGTCAATTTCAAATTGAGTTTACTAGCTGATTTCAAAATAAAATCAACTTTACAGCTCAAAATATTACCATGGTGTTTTTGGGTCTGTTTATTTGACAAACATCGTTTCCCCATAAATTTGTGGATGTTTTTTTTTTATTTTGGTAAATTTTTGAGTTCCGAAACATCATAAGTTTCAATTTCAAAAGTTGATAACCAAACTAAAAATATTTTCATTTGACTTCAAACACACACACCTTTTAGCAATGAATGAATACATATCAATTTAAATATTTCACTAGTGGAAATATATAAAAGAAAACTATTATCATTTATGTATTTGTTCTTATTTAAAATCAATTTTATTCCAACATAAAAAGAAAGAAACCATCCAATAAAAATACGTATGCTTAATTGTGTCATTGTTTATAGTTTTATAACATAATCAAAAAGATTTTTTTATGCGATAAAAATGAAACTAATAAAAATGGAATTAAGTCAACTAATAGGTTTTCTTTAATTAAGGTGTTGAAGAAGATAATTTACAAACATAATAAAAATTAATTTACAGTACTAGTATTTTACTAAAATATTTTTCAAAAATTAATTTGTGAATAAATTGACTTCAAAACGAGTCGAAAATGGTTCTGTATAAATTATCTTTATGATGATATACGATCTATTATATTCTTGAGAACCAAAAATAAAGTAGGGGTGTGAGTAAATCAGAGGAAATGTAGCAAGAATCAACTCCCTCTAACATTTCGCGTTATGAGGCGTGCAATTCCAGATTTCAACTGAATATTTGGAGGCAGAAGAGCTCTTAATGGTATAACAAATATAGCTGTATTACTGAGTTTGAACGACTAGAAGGGGTATATGTATATACACAAAAACAAGGAATTTATTTTATGGCGACATGGGGAAAAGGATACTGTAAAAAAAAATATCATTATGATTGATGATGAAAATGAAAATAAAATTACGATGGATGATATTATGAAATTACTAAAACCTATGAAATATGAAAATTTTACAGTTAGTTTTGTCAGAGATCCTGAAAGTGGTGAGGATATACTGGCAAGCCCATTGTACCAGTTCTTTATTAAATTCTGGAAAAGCCTAGGGTACCTATTAATTGGTGCAAAGCCGTCATTGTACGATTCTATAAAAGGAAAAGCTCACAACAGGTTTTCACAAATTATCGCCTTATAAGCCTCCTCACCATAGTCAACAAACTGTATGCGAAAATCATTATTGAAAGGGTTGTAAATGAGACTGAAAATAAGATCTGGGATGTGCACTCGAGATTTTGAAATAGAATAAAGTATATGGACTAAATTATTTCTCACCAAAATATTGAAGAAAAGTTTTTGATTAAAGCTCTAAAGATCTTTTATGCTTTCGTAGATCTGGAAAGAGTTTATTAAAGAGTGAAAAGGAAAGATCTATGGAGAACATTATCCACGTATGATGTGAGCAAATAATTGGCACTGCAATCTCTATACAGAAGCTCCAATGCCTGCGTCAGAACACATGGGGGCGACATACTGGTTTGACATCCGCAACGGTGTCAAACAGGGATGTGTAGCTTCAACGTGGCTGTTTAACCTATTCACGGACAGCTATCTGTATGACTCAAAAGAGTATGAATATAGACTAAAGATGAGAGAGCTGTATATTAAATACCTCCTGTACGCTGACGACGAAGTAATCCTTGCGCCATCGTCGTGTGAGTTGCCGGAGATGGTAACCAAAATTAATGTTTCTGTTAAAAAAAGAGGTATAAATGTTAGTAAGACCACGTGACTGTGGTCGAAAAAACGTGACTAGTGACGATGTTCGAAAAAAGCAAAAGCACGACTAAGTGCAATATATAATGTAGAAGATGAAACAGTTTTGTGAATAAGATAAAGAGTTTGTATACTTGGGTAGTCTGTTTACAGATGATCGTAGACAAGATAGGGATATTGAAACGAGATTTAGTACGGAAATAAAGTGAATGGAGCCGTTTGCTATTATAAACAGTAAGATCATCTAAGGACAAGTGCATTTGGCTATTCATGATGGGGTCTCGATTACTACTCTTATATTGGGCAGTAAAAGTTGAATATGGCACAAGAAAAATGAAAGTAAGATCAATGCGGTGAAGATGCGATTTCTGCGTAACTGAGTGGAGTGTCCTAGAAAGACAGACATAAGAAGAGTAATGTCAGAGAGCGGTGTGGTTTGAAAATAAATGCAGGGGCCAAACTAGAAAACGGTATGTTACGGTTTGAACGTCTGAAAAGGATGAATGAAAGTATATTGACAAAACAAATTTATAGAGAGAATGTGTGTGATGGAAAGGTTGGCAATGATCGCCCTAGCAAATTCTGTGCAGGCGAAATTGTTTATGCACTCGAAAGCGACGAGCTTACATAAAAAGATTGATGAATGTCAACGAAGCAAGGGAGATATGCAATGATCGTGTCATTTAGAAATCTATAGACTTTGCCTACGCTACTGAGAAATAGGCGTGAGCTTGTATTGTTATTATTATAAAAAAAATATATTTTGATATAATTCTTTATTAGGACACTAACATTTTATATTCATTTAATATTTATATTCTATACCCGTATTTGCAAAGTGATTTTACAAGGAAAGCTGTGCATTTTGTCGTATCAAGTTTTTATCGCTCCTCTACCGAGGCACATCCTCCTACAATTTTGGTACAAATTGATGGGGCTTCAACTATAAACCTTATACTAATTCATTACGAGTTGAGAGCTGCTAATGACAGAAGACGCAGATGTGGAAATAACTTTCACTATTCAATATTAAATGTGCTTTCCGAAGCAAGAGTCAAGTGATTTTAACTTGCTGTAAATTAAAAACTCATTGGTTGATTCGTTCATAATCATAATTTGTATCTTCTACTTCCTAGTTTACAACCGACGTTCTTCTAAAGCACTTTGCCATCAACACCACCGTTAATACCTACCACCACAACACCAATAATAAACCTCCGATGTTAAAGTTGCTAATAAAGGTTATTTATTAACATTAATTTCCCATTCAATTCATATAAATAATTCATTCAGGTCTAACTCCTTGACAGATCTTTGGCCACGATACCTTTGGCCTTTCAAAGGGCTGAAAGCCTCATAGGTATCAAGGCTTTGAAAGTGAATGACGTGGCTTAACGCGAACATGTCGACCCTCGCTCGGCTTATCGTTAACCTTTGAAATTTATTACTGAATTTAATAAATAATGATGACGGTTAAATAGATTGAATTAAATAAAAAATGAGAATGACGATTAACTACTACCCACAATTATATTTATAATTTAAATTGTATTATGTAATGTAATTCATGAATTAAATAATACAGAGATACTCTATGGGAGTTAACGGAGTCGCGGGTTTGAACCCTATTAGTCTGTCTGCATAGCAAAGTATTTTTTCCTAAGTCATGCATAAAAATTACACCCAATGAAATCATTTACTTAAGTGACGAACGAAAACATCAAGAGCAAACCATCATGTAAGCAAAACTTAATCAAACCCATTAAAATTAAAAAAAAATAGATAATATATAATTATTATGCAATAATTATATATTAAAAATGTTTAATATATAATTATTAATAATATGATTATTATATAATTAAGAGAATAAAGGATACTTTGTTTACAGCATATCTTTATACTGCAAATAAAGTATGAATAGGGGTTTTTATATTTAAACATGATATTATCGAAGAGGTTCCTGAATTTGTGCCTTTTCATGGTTTCATATGTTTTAGTGATAGTCAATTTTTATTTTATTTTTATTTACGACGATCTTAGTGACTGCTGGTTGCTAGTAACCTATTACTTCCATTGTGCGCACTGGGAATTTGTATATAATATGTTTATACAGTGGTTATTGCATCGGGTTTTCACTCGACTGCTAAAGGATTACACTGCTTCCATATTTTTAGTTTAAATCAAGATATTTAGTTTAAATACAACGACTTCGATGACGAAAAGGAGTATGATAACAACGCTTAAGAAATATGGAATTGAAAAAAACGAAGGCCTTTAATTCTTTTGTTTACATTTTCTTGTAACTATGTATACATTGAAATTAAATGCTTTTTATTAAATTAGGCTTTAAGAACATCCATTTTACCACAATAATATTTGTACTGATTTTGATGTTATTCTGAAATAATCGATAACTTTCGATGATTTATTTGAACGCATAGAAATGTTCGATAAACTACAATCCAGTATACTAATTATATTATTATTTTTTATTTAACGGTATATACTAGATATATAGGTATATTTGTTTATTATTCGTAAATAATATATGATGTATTATTTTTTGCAAAATGTTCTATGAACAACATAATCATATTATAGATGCTCCAATGTTTCCCAATCGTTGTCATCATTTTGTAAATTCAACCCATTTCTCCATACACATTTGACTGTTACTCAGAAATGCCTGACTTTTTTTTGAGGGGTTCGGCTAGACACTAGTCAAAGATTGTTCGGCGTGTAAAAGACGTATAGCCATGAACTTCGTTGTATTGTTTTATTTAAATTATTTTCTGTAATAATCATTGGCCGACATGTGACAAGAATCGAAAGATATCGTTTTTTCATGCAAATGGAAATTAAATTCTCATCCAGTTGTTTTTGTTAAACTTTCCGCTATATTTTTTGGATTAATTTATTATTAAATAATGTTTTGTAAATTTAGCATACGTTTTACGATCATTGGTTTTTTTGGAGTGATGGGTTGAAATTTTATATTTCGAGAGAAAGTTCGTTTAAAATAAAATAAAAATTGAAAATTTCTACAAAATCTGCCCGTTCATCTCTTCCTTTTTAATACTTTTCAGTGAAACTTAACAATGAAATATCAAAATTATATAGTACTTTTGCTTGCTAAAAGTTATGTATATAACAATTCTATTTAACTTATTTATTTCACAAAACACAATTACCGAACTATGAGCCACTCAAACCACTAGCTCTTTGAACTAACTAGAATGATTGGTTCAACGAAATCAACCATATGGGTTCTTATAATTCTACGATAAGATCCTAAAAAAATTCTAAATAGTCTTCAGTGTTTGGTCATTGAAGAATCGTCAAACAATATTTTTTTACATATTCGGAAAATTGTCGAGTGATTGGCTATGTAGTAGGTACCCTGATATATTTTTTTGACCAACTTGTCAAAACTTAAAAGGGTGTGGCCTATTCGTAAAGCCCCTCCTTTCTGAAAAATCTGCTAATTGTTATAATCACAAACATATATGTATTTGTGTTTGATGACACAAAACCAAAAGGGCTGAAAGGCAAATAAAATTCTGCACTAATATTCTAATTATATCACAACTTTACAATAAATTGTGCTCTTATATGGAAAATAAATAAATTAGCATTTTGGACAAAATTTAATACAATTAAAACTCCGTAATACAGCCGAGTAGCACCATCTCCCGACACGTTATCTCAATATGTTACCAGTTTGGTCTGCTTATGATCTTCTAGAGCACTTCTTGACAACTTTTTCTATTAATATTCGAACTACATGTTTTTCAAATCTTTCATTCGTCTTTTACAGAGAGCCAAACCATCTCTTTTCATACCACACTGTTTTCCCACGTCACTATTCCTATTTCTAAAAGATATCCTCAAAACATACAATGCAGGGATTTGTATTTATCTTCAATAACTAAATTACACTACCATACGTTAATATAGGTATGACAAGCCATTTTGGATACTTAAACGAGCTCGCTGTAAAATATTTTTGTCGTTCATTACAATGAGTAACCTTCAATTTATTCATAAATAAACCACTAAAATATGCGAACTCTTGTATTTGTTAAGGTCTATATATTGTAGACTGAGCTAGGTGTAGGTGGCATATGTGGTATACGGCCTCTGTGCCCGGTCCCGTGAACGTAGCGTTTATTTGCATTCAATGCATCAATTTAAATTTGAAAATAGTATAGAAACAAGAGAGTTATATTAGTCATAAAAAAAGTTGATCAGAGCTCCTGCCCACGTACAAAGGCCTCGATAGAAATGGAAACGTGAATGTAAAATATCTCATGTGTAACATTAACATGTATAAAATACATGGACAAACAATTCGAAAAACTGATCAAAGAAATACAGTTTTCCTGCTGCGGACTTTCATTCAAGATCCCGGATACACAAAACCCGACGAAGGGTACACCCGTGCTACAGTATGCGAAATGTACACGAATTATGTTAATTAATTCCATCATTTCCAAACATTATATGGGCGTATAATAACAAATGGCTTTACATATAAATGTCCCCTTTCCTCGGAATCATAAACCGGCGCCGCATATAGGCAAGGCCGAGAATATGACTAATCTAGAATGTAATGCGTTCGGGGGTAAACATGCCATGAAAATAAGACGACACGAGACATGTATTAGGATAGAAATTCATCCGGACGCCGTCATTCCGGCAAACGACGTGAGCGGCCGTTTGCGGGTAATGAGGCGCGGGCGAATCGACTACGTAATTAGGTCCGCCTCGCGGGTGCCGGCGGCGACGCGGGCGCGTCCTTCGTGACGCCGTTGCCGCACGCTAGCCCGCGATACGGCTTCGTCCTTGGGGTGGTGCCGTTTGATTACTACAAAAAAATTTGACAATTTCTTATCGTTTATTATCATTAGCTTTGACGGTGAAGGAAGAGACCATCGAGATACGTGTGTAAAGGTAGTATAGCCTATGCATTGTCACCACGATAGTCAGGAGCTACGTCTAAACCACTCACTGATGAATATCAGTTCGTCAGTCTCTACATACAATCATGCGTACTTGGCAGCTTAAGGTGTGACAAGTGTAGGCGGATAACATGCAATTAATATTGAGTTCAGTGATATTAAAATTCAAAAGTCCACAATCATCAAATATAACAGACTTAGAGGCACTACTAACCAAACTTGTCGAAAATTATTACGTCAAAGCCTCTAAGAAAAAACCAACAAAAACAGGGAGTGGAGCTTTAAGAAAATTTCTAGCATACAAGAAATATTGCACGAAAAAAAAAGGAGGACTAATAAGAAAAGATCCCATTAAAAAAGTAAATTTTACAAAAATTCAAGTCTCGAAGAGCAGTCCTCCCATTGAAAGAGAAGAAGTGAAATCTCACGTAAGACCAAGTTAGTTATTTTTATATCTATGTAACTTATATATTTCTGAAAGGACCTATTCAACGACTTCTGTCATAAATTATTTCTTAATTAATTACTTAACAACATTTATAGTAACCATATCAATCTTAGACATATTCATTTTTTTTATCAATGAATTGTCGATCGCACAGCAACATAAGAACTTAAAAATAATCTACAGCAATTGGAGAGTATTTAAAAGCAAATTCCGAGCGACATGCATATGAATTTCTTTAATTTAGTTGGTAGATTTCATAGGCAGGTGTGGTAAAGAACAGAAAAATTGTAGCAGCTCATCGTTTCTAAATGTACCAGGAGTAAACTCGCCATTTTCTTCTCTATCAATAGTCTCAATAGTAGAATAGTGTTCTGAAATATGGTTTCGTTTGGGTATAAGGTATTATTACGATTGAAACCACATTATTAGCGTCTATCAAAATTGGTCTAAGTAATAATATTCTGGAAAATGATGAAATAATATCAAATATATTCTCGATGACTCGTGGAGTTCTAGAATGCCGGTGGTTGCAAATTCAGTTGAAGAAACTATAATATAATTATTACTGGCAAATGGCTTCATTGTATATTCATTATGAGCAAACGAATTTTCTCCTAAGGTACTTTTGCATCATAAGGAATTTGCAATATCTTTGGTGGTACATTATTCAAAGTTTTATTTTCTAATTCTTTATCTAGATTGGGGTATTTAAATACACCCCCATCAGAAATTCTTCCCGAACACAATGGGAGTAATTCCAATATTATTAGACAGTAACGACATTAAATACATAATTTTAAATCGCCAAATTTTATTTTTAATTTAATTACTAGCCATTACTTTCAGTCCAAGAAACCTGAAACAAAAATATAATAAGTCAGTATTTTATATGAGCTTTTTTGTTTACAAGCAAAAAAAAACAAAATACGTTGAATGCTGAAAATATTGAAAGTCAAAACATCAACGACAATGAAGCAAGCAGAGAAAGAAGCTCTCCAAAATAGAAAAGTGCTAAGAAAAAAAATATAACACGAGAATCCAATGGTAAAGTGCATATGAAATATAAAGAAAACAGCGGACAATGATGCCTTGGTTCGTTATTTTCTTTAAAAGTCAATTCACGAATCATTTTAACAGAGTTATTTTTTCGATATCGACGCTTATATCTTATTCATTAGTTTTTTTTTATTTCCAACACACCGTGAAAAAGGTTGTAAAGGCCGCATCAGCCACATGGACACGTGAAGACTTGACAGATGCAGGCGTATACGGAGCGCTGTGAGGACAGCTACATAAGCGTTGTGGCACATTCGACCATAACTTTAATTTTGTTCCTCTGAGCATGAGCAAATAATCTGCCCATTCATCTCAGCGTGCTCAAATGGATACGAGGGCTAATGCGTTATCTTTTGTTACTTATCTTAAGCTTAGGAACGCATTTATCTAGTCTTTAAAGATCTCATCGATGAGACACGACATTGGGGAAGTATGAGAATAACATACATAAAAATAAGAGACAGAAAGGGTGGAAATAGTTCAAACTTACCTATTTTTTCAGTTTAATTATTTAACCTTGAATGGGTTGTTGGCGTTCCTTTTATTTATTTATTTTTTTAATTTTGTGCCATATTTTCCCTACAAATTAATACAAAATTAGATTTTTCTTTTTTCCCCAATTTTTGAACATTCGCAATTTAAAGGAGTTTGGTAGAGGATCAATAGATTTTGTACTGTTTTTTTGTAATTTTATATCATTTTGATGTGAAACATCTATTGGTGCGCCTTGGCAGTAAAATCGACTTGAACGCCGTGACAGACGATTCATGCCGTCACGCCCCTCGCTACGCGGCCGCTCTCGACGCCTTTGTATACGTGCTTATATACTTTGATACCTCTGTGTGTGAGCTATTTTCCTGTTTCTATTCGACTAAATATACTTAATACGTACACCGTTTGTATATACGCGTCGTATTGTTGTTTACAATATAATTGTCTTTAAAGCGTTTAAAGTTTTCCAATCAGTTATAATATTATCAAATTGAAATATGAGTGACAGTGACTATCAAATTACCAAAAAGAAACAAAAATTCAATGACGTTCAAAGTGCTGGCTGCAGTGAATCATTTAATAAGTGTCCACGTTTTTCTCACGGAACATAATCTACCGATTTAAACCCAAATCTATAACTAAAAATATGACTTATAGATTTTTATTCATTATAAAACCTGATATTAACATAGATGTTTCACATCTGCCAGGTGTCTCGTGACGGCCATCTTTTTTTTCCTTGCAAATCAATACATTTTTTTATTGGACGTAGAAAGGCACTGTACCTATAATATCTGCTAAAACTTCGTCACATGACCGCCCACATCCCTCCACCAGAAATCATGTGACTATAGATAATTAGTACAATCTGTATGAAAACCTGGCGGGTCGCTAGTATCAAATAGAAATGTATGATTCGTTGCCCGATCAGTGATTGAATGATGACGTCAGCTGCGTTAAGTGGGAGGCGTTTCATGTTCCTCAAACAAGTCATCATTGTATTAACAATTAGAGTGTTTACTAGCATTATAGATAATTTTCAAAACAAGATGAAAAATAACGAACGAAATGCTAATATAACATCTAACGACAAACAAAAAACCAAAGAGAAATGAACCTCAAATCTTCAAGCGACATCTTTTGGGGTTGTTATGAGACTTAGACGCTCATCTTGCGCCCCCATCTCACAATTGACAGGCAGAGTTAACCTTTAAATGACTTTGTCATCACTACATATACGAATGCTTGATAACGCGCTCATCGCAAGTGGAGGCTGAGAACATCTCTTATTGGCGACAGCAGTTTTCTTTTTCACTTTAGCCATGATTGCCTTCATATCGACGTTTTTAATATTGTGATAACTGAGTTATGCAGATGGTGTGTGAGGCGTCCGGCCTCTGTGCTCAGTCCCGCGAACGTAGCTTCCATTTAGATTTCACTTAGGAATTAAAATTTCGAAATTAGATAACGTTAGTCAGGGCGACAAACAAAATACGAGGATTGAGAAAAAAAGAGTTGATCGGAGCTCTCGGCCGGATGTGTGGACCTCGATACTGATAAAAACGAGACAATTGAATGTAATTAAGACCATAGTAAAAATACGCAAAATTCTTGATCAGATAATTAAGAATTGATCGAATAAAGTAGTGTTGTCGCTGCTGTTTTCTGAATAAAGATCCCAAATACTGAAACCCGACGAGGATTCATCTGCGCTACAATACCTTTTAAAATTAATTTCATTTATGCACATAATATTCGCCTGACGAAATTTCGTCGAAGAAATTGCTGAAAAATTATAGTAAGAAGCGTCAAAATCTACGAGTAGTTGAGTAGTTTCTTGAATAGTAAAGAAATTACTCCTGACTTTTAACATAGATTTAATCTGTTTATCAATACAACATTCACACTGTTACCAATCTAGATCTTGATTTTTGTTAAACACGGAATCAGATATGTTTTTTTTAATAAAACTCGATTTATTGCTGAAAAACCTAGTCTTATAGATGGGAGAATAACCTATTTTTATTTCAATACTTACTTTTATTGCACACTAAATTGAAATAATATCAATCGTTGTTCTGATATAAACGTGTATTCAGAAATGGAATTTATTTGTGTGTAAAAGTACAGAATACTACGTTCTTCTAGTCAAATTTGTACACCTCCACATTCTTCTGACTCTGGCGCGGCAGTCGTGCGCGGTGATGGAACAATTTCAGTTAACTCCCTCTCCTCGTCCGCTCTACGCAGCTCTATAGATACGTACGTTTTCCCCGGGGCACCGTCACGCTTACCCTCATGTGAAAATAGCGAGGCCGCGGAATGAACTTTTGGGAAATTTAATATGAGCAGTGGCTTTTCTGCACGAATCAAATAGCTTTTGAGTGGCCCCTATAGGGAATAATATCTTTTGGAGAGCGACCGCATCCCCGGTCGACGAAATCATAGGTACGAGAGGCGAATAGGCCGTTTGAAGAGAAGTTCAAAAGCGGTTCTATTTCTGTTTTTATTGTATTTCTGTGCATTAACTTACGCCTTGTGATCTTATTTAAGATAAAAGACGTAGTGTAAAATTGTCTTGTTAAAATAATAATTAAGATTTATCCCGTCGTTAAAATATCCGATAAAAATAAAATAATTAAAATAATGCTAATCATTATTTTAATTAATTTATTTTTTATAATTATTTTATATTATGTTTTGCACAATATATTTATATTAATATTTATTTCGTAACTATTATTATATTAATTAATCTTGATCTTTAATTAGAATATATCTTGCTTGCTTTAGCTATGACAATTTTTTCTCTTGATCCATTTCTTTGAGCCCAATTTACATTATCCCTTCATATTAAATAATGGAAAGTCTGTTCGATTGTCTGTTGAGATCAAAACACAGCGCATACTTTTAATGCCACCAGGAGTGTGCGCGTAGGCAATTACTTAGAACCGAATATGAACATGTACAAACATGTTCTGAGCACTAGAGAAGCGTTTTACATACAAGCATATCCAAAGTATTTTTGTACCTGCTGCGCATCAAAAAACTTTGTAAGTTCTCACACAGCCGTGCTTCATGCTAATGAGGTATTGAATTAAGAGGATAAGTGTATGAGAAGTCAGTCGACCGTTATAAAATGAAGTGTTACTAGTCGCACGAATTGGAAAAGCGATACAACTGATTAAAATAACTAGTACTCTCAAATGTCAGCCTTTAGCCATTTGTTTTATGAAAATCAAACATTATGTGATGTGATATTATTGTGGATGGTCAGAACTAGCAACTTAACGTTAAGTAACTTAATCCACAAACTTAATGTAGGAAACAGTGTTCAAGGACCTCTTTAATACCTCATCTGAGGGACGCAGCACGCGTCTTATACTTTGTATATCGAAGCACAGAGCAAGTATATCGTGGTCCCGCTACAATTAAGATTTAAATTTCTCACGGGGATTCCTAACACCTAACACGATAATAACGCAGAATGCGATTATAAAGAAGAATAGTAATGAAAAAATATCATACGACCAAAAATTATCTAAGCGCCAACATTGCTATTCGGAAACTCAGCCTGGTTTCTTAGATGTATCTGACTACACCTTTATCAGACAGAAGAGACGTAATATGATTTCAGTTTAATTTTTCAAATGTCTTCATTATACTGTGACAATAAACTGTGCAAATATGTGTAGTATGGAGCTTCAACAATACATTAAAATGATTCATACAGTCGATTCGACATGTCTATGTGGATATAGCTTATAATTTTATTTTGATTCAAATAGCAGCTAATTACAAATTATAATTATATTTGACGATTTCTTATTTTATTTTAATTATTTTGACGACCTTCAAATTCTACTACAACAAAATATGCTACATTCTCATTGTTTGATACAGAATTAAATAAAACTCCATTTGACGTTTTATCTCAAGATCAAACTTTTATAAATTTTGTTATTGAATGACATTTTTTTAAATCATACAGAAATCATAGAGAAAAAAGGATGAAAAAATAAAGAGTATATTGCCACTGCGTTATCTAAGTTGTAATAGAAGAAATACAAAGTAATACAAATTTATTATCTATGTGTACTGACATAAGTTGGGGCCAGGCAAGATTGCGTAACGGCAAAGTTATGTAAGTAGTATATTCTAGCAAATATCTGCTGTTATTGTTTGTAATAATCACTAATGGGGAAGGGACATAGATTTGTGTAGGATCAAGTATAAACTTTATTATTGATCAATTTTACCTCTACTACTCTCACTTGATTATCAATTCCATGAAATACCGTCATAATCATTCCCTTAAACCATTCCATTGGTGGCACATTTTTAGTCTTAGCTATAACTAAATCACGATATTTCCATTTTGGTCTGTTCTGTACTTAAGTTAAATGGTCCTGAGACCACCATTTCCAGAAGTCTTGTTTTATTTTCGTCACCTTATTGCAAAATCTTAGTCTACTAATGCCTTTATCTGATAACTCTAGCCCGAGATAACTAGTAAAAGTAGCACCTATTAAAAAGTGTCATACATCTGTGCTCATCGGAAGCAGTGGTTTAGAATTTAAAATTGATTTGGGTGATTATGGTATAAAACTCTTCAAAAGTCAGACAAATATCCGAAACAACACGCTTAAATGAAATTTTACTCTTTTTACCCCGACCGCCCAGGGGCCTCTAAATTCTGGAGAGTGAGTGAAAATGTATCTAAATTTAATCTTTCTTTGAGAACAAAACCATTCTACACAATCTATATGCTTTTTAGAGGAATGTATTTTATATAAATCATTTAAATTATTTTCTGCTCCTTTAAATGTTCTTGTGTTATCACAAAAAAAATTCGTAGAATATCCTCGTCTCGCAATCAATCCCTGTAATAATGCTAAAAATGTTTCAGTGGCGAGATTGCTAACCAATTCTACGTGAGTTCTTTCTACATAAATTCTTAGTGGTAAAGCGAATCAAAATAACAACATACGCCTTTGTATTGACAGGCTTTCTGATTCGGGTAATCTTCACATTAAATGGACCACAGAAGTCAATGTCAGTATTTTGAAAAGGTCTGAAGGCAGTTACCCTTTCTGAAGGCAATGAACCCATCAATTACTTAACGTCTTCAGCTCTGATGCGAAAACACTTAATGCAGGTGTGAAAGACCTTTTTGACTTCACGAATCCCATTTATTAACCTAAATTTTTCAGAGAATGAATTTAAAACCAACCTTGGTCCAGCGTGAAGCAACTTAAGATGATCATTTTGAATAATCATGCTATTAAATTTATTTTTCTTTGGTAATACAACTGGATGTTTTTTATCGTAAGATAGAGTTTTCGCATTCTGCAACCATCCACCAACTCTCAAAACGCAAAGACATCAAGAAATATATGTGTTTCTTAGCATATGTTTCATGTTTTTGCCTTTATTGAAGCGCTCTATTTCATTATTTAAGGCTTGTCTTTGCGCATATTTAATTATGACTGTCAAAGAGAAACGAAATTCCTTAGGAGGAAGTATTCCAAAAATTTTATCGCTAGGCTTTAATATTACGTGTTTGAACCTTGACACGTAAGCAATGATTCTTATTAACTTGTTAAGATTTGAGTATTTATGAAAAATATTATACCTATCAGTTAAGATTCTCGTATTACAAACATTAACTTCTTTCTCTATCTGTGTGGATTTTACCATCTAAATGGTAGGAAGAATGGAAATTTTAACCTTATTATTAGAGGGAAAATAGGTTTAGAAATTATGTAGGGAAATTAGAGGGAAAAATATAGTTTGGATTCGAAAGATAGTGTAGACCATTGCACCATAAAGAATATGGTTGTAATTTTTGAGGGGCTATCCCTCTAGGTATGATATCAGCAGGATTATCAATAAATTTAACATACATCACATCATAACACCACTCAAAGTTTTTTGTGAGCCTTTTTATATTTTTTATTCTGTTGGAGACGTATACTTCCTTGATATTATCAGAGTTCGACGAAGATAATAAATACTATTTGAGAATCTAAACGTAAAATCACTTTAAAAGGGAAACAACATTGTAAAGTATTATATACCGCGAGTGGCAGTTGTTTCAACAACTGTGCACTGTTGCGTTCTAAGTAGGGAATGGTCAACAATTTATTAATAAGGGCAACTCATGATTTAGCAGGCAGCAAATTCACCTTTACACTGCCATTTCATAAATGCTGCTTAAATAGACGCAGGCCCCTGTAGCCTTGAGAGAAGCATCTGAAAAACGCACAAGTTTGACTGATTCCATTTCAATGTCGACCACACATCTCACGATCCTGATTGTACCCATTTCCTGCAAGGCATCGATAAAAGTTTTCCATTCATTAAATTGTTCTTGAGGTAATATGGAATTCTGGTAAAATTTGAAATGCCATAATTATTGCACAAACAGCTTTGCTTTCACTACTATAAATCCAATGAGGCCAAGAGGGTCGATAATAATATTTGTCCAATATAGCTCAAGATTTCTTTTTAGTATTCAATTCCTGTATGTTAGCCAAAGGACTTCTAATTGTAAATGAATCATTAAGTACGTTATATTTCAAACCTAATGTCTTTATCATATTGTCCTTATTCATATCAAATTCTTGTGTGTTGATATATCATTCAGCACTTCATCCAAATTGGAGCGCCATTTATGCAGTTTAAAGCCCCTAAATTTAATAACTGTATTAGTTCCCATTTTAGGTCATGAAGTTACGTTATCACAACCTCTGATGCAGTCATCAACATAATATATCAAAATAAGTGTTGTTAATTATTTCCTCTGCTGCAAATGGATACTTTTCTCGATTTCCAAAAGCAAATTCTACAAGGCACCTAGTTGTCAAGAAGATTGAAAATTTCAATCCATAACTAACAGTCTGTAACTGCAAGCAATTAATGGGGTTTGAAGAATCATTCATCCATAATATATTTTGCAAGCAAGTTTGATTACGATTTATGTTTACTTAAATCGTAATCATAATAAAATAAATAAATATTTTTTTCTTTATCACATGAGAGTGTATTGATAAGTTCTGAATAACGTAAGTATATTAAACAACTCATTTTTAACAATTATTCCATTTAACATAACATTATTTAATGAAATTTTAAGTTTAGATTTTAGATTTCCGTTAAAAACTACACGCAATTTTGTGGTTTTGCTGCATTCATTCAATACAGAACGGTGTGCTAAAAAGTATATCATTATAAATGTTATACTCTGCGACATCAGCAATTTTAGCATGCCCCAGTTTCAAATATTTGTCTATAAAATTTTGATAGTTTTTGAAATATTCAGGAATTATTTTGAATTTATTTTGTAATATGTAAAATCGTTGCAGAGTGACGGCAAACGAATCTCCGGTCTGAAGTTCTTCCATTGAACACTTAGCGGAATATCTATTGTGAATCCGTTATCATTAAAACAAGTGAAGTCTGAAAATATTTTTCGACTTTTGTAATTGAGAGGGCACCCTTTCTTTCTTCTCTGGAATCCTTCTGGACAACCAAAATAAATCTTTGAATCACCCTAAAACTACACAATTAGTTACTATTTGTCTAGATCTAATTTTACTTTTCCGTTTATACTCAATTGATCTACCAATAACATTACGAAAAAAATATTTTGTAACACCGGCGCATTTGTTAATCTGATTTGGCCTTCCATTAGTATGTTAAAGTAATAATCTGATCCCAGTAATAATGAGACTTCTGATGAGATATTAAAGTCCACATCTACAAGTTTAATGTTTTTAAGCATACTTAAGCATATCGAAAAATCTAAATAATTTTGCGATAACTTAAAAATAATTACGTCTACAACGTGACATTTTGTTTTTATTTGAATGTTGCTGTCACATGGCGAAATAGAAAGTTCAACATACTTTCCAGGTTGAGAGATAAGATTGCTACCAACGACAATTATTTTTGTTTATCGTTTATAGCGACTAAGTGTAATTTTTGCGAAAGCGATGACGTGATTAAGGACACTTGACTCTCAGAATCCAATAATGCCTTTATATTGTGTACGTGCCCCCTTTTAGCAGTCACTTTTACTTACTCCCTGGAATTCGTAAGTTTGAATGCAACGACACTGCCTGATTGTAATCCATACCGTGATGGAGAGTATTATGTTGTTGCGAATAAACCTTGCATTTTGACTGGAATTCACATGTATTAGTATGTGGTTTCAATCATAAGACACAAAAATTTTTTATCTTAATACACTTCAAACGTTTTTCTATTGGCGTAGTTTTAAATTTGGGACACATGTATATGGGATGATCAGTTTTATGGCAAGACAAAAAGTTTGTTTTTTAGAATTTTGTGCGACAACATTGGTAACTTTGTATGGCACAGATTTATTAAGTTTGCTTTGATTTAAACTTATTTGTTAAGGACTGTCCTCCAAGACCATTGCTTTTTTTTTCTAGAAATTTTAAAAATTCAGCCAACGTTGGCATTATGTCAGGGTCTACTCTATCAACATGATAAACGCAGTTTGTGTAAGAATCTAGCTTTCTAAACAAGATTGAGATTAGTAATAAATCTCAGAGATCGATATTGATCTGCTGCTGTATTTGGGAAGTAAATGTCCTAAGTTCCGAAGCATAACAGGTAAGTTCAACAATATATTAACATGATTGGTTGCAAGACGCGCTTTGTTTTCGTACCTATGTTTCAACAAAAACAGAACATGAGAATACGATTCGTTTGTTAAAGGTAAATTAATAATCAGGGCTAGAACTTCCTAGGTTAAATATTTTCTTAAGTAATATAATTTTTGTACATCAGACAAAGTTCCGTTCGCATCAATAATGGACAAACATATATATGAAAGGTTTACACTGACAAAGATCTTTTCCAAAATAAACAGCGATTTCGATATTTAGTAATTTGATATTTGACAGGGATTTTTTCTGAAACATTATGCCCATGCATCTTTTCAATTATTAATTGTTTTATAAGTTCATTTATTGAAGGTAGTGTTTCATAGTATTTGTCTTCTACTAAACCTACGTCTTCATTATCATTGTACTCAATTTCTAATATTTTTATCTGTATTTCTTCATATTCTTCGAAATGAGACATAGGCTTGTCTCGTCTTACCTCCAATAGTTCAACAGTGGCAGAGAGTTGCGCTTGCTGCCTGATAACAAAACTTTGAATTCGAGTTATAGAACCTTTTGTTTAGGCGCGCTTGTGGAAAAGTTATGCAATATTTTCCCTCTCTACCATTGCCTACAAATAAATAAAAAAAACACTAAATTATCATTATAGTCTACAGTCCGTAAAATTTGTTTAGAATCTATCGATAATAGAGCAAGGAACTGCATTATATTTTTTAAATATTTGTTCACACTATATTTATATAATATATTTTGGTCACACTAATTATCATTATTATGATTTTCGCACACTTATAAAACTTATTTCCGCACTAACTAATCTATTTTTAATTCACTTTAATAATTATTTAGCACTTTTTTGACCATAAAACGAGCAAAACCTTTTGCTTACAAACACAGTGATGTTGTTATCAACAAACCGATGACACCGTTTGACGTTCGAACAGTAGTTGTAACGGCTAATACGCTGGGGCTGGTTTATACATGGAAGTGACGTCACGTTAAATATCATGGATGTTTTTGGTGACAAACCTCTTGAATAGAATGGCCTGACGATTTACTTACAGCAGACTATATTATTGCTGAGTACGTTGTTTAGGCAAATTCACTTATTGCAGTGGATTTGCCTAAACAAGTGTTCTATTAGGAGTATTTTTATATTGATAAAAATACTCCCAATCGATAGAACACTTTTATATTTCAATTAGGTCGGATCAACAACCATCAATACTCATTACCCTGCGCCTTAGCTCTCTGAAGTTTTCTGTTTATAGAACAAAAGCCTTCCTTCTTAGATTCTACTTCTTTCTTCTTTACTGTAATTTATTAACCGAAGGACCATTAATTTTTGATACAGAATTAAATAAAACTCCATTCGGCATTTTATCTCGTGATCAAACTTTCATGAATTTTGTTATTGAATGACACTTTTTTTTTACACCATACAGAAATCATAGATAAAAAACAAAGAAAAAAATAAAGAGTATATTGGTTTGGTACTACGTTATCTAAGGTGCAAAAGTAGAAACACAAAGTAATACAAAATTAATATCCATGTTAATATACTGAACACTCATTATTATTAACATTGTTAAGGAATTCAATATATAATCTTGCTTGATTCATTATTCTGAAACACACATTTTTACCAATGAATAAGAAATCCGTTATATAATTTACACGAACTAAGTATTAGATAAACACAATAAAAAATAAAATAAATTGTATTTTCGTACATAAATTTTCATTACATTTAAAAACAACCTTATTTATTATATTTCTCGCAATGTATACGTCTAAAAATTGGGAATCGCAATCTTAAGCTTAAGATAGATGATAAAATTATGAAAAACTGCCCAAGAGCATGTCGCACCATGCTCATTACAGGGGTTCGAAACTATTATTACAAAGAAATGCACTACATATGAAAAAAGTACGTTGTTACACTTTTTCCGTATTTTCTGCACAGAATAGTTATAAGCACTTTAGTCGTCTATAACTAGAAAAATAAATAGGTATATCGACTATTACTATTAAACTAGTGTAAACTAAAGGGCATCAGCAAAAGAGCGTATGTCCATGGGACTTACGTCCTTTTGTTGAGAAGCGCAATTTTTCGGCAGTAACATCCAATCATGTTCAAAATAATTTGCGTTGAAAGTATTTATTAAGCGTTACCTTCCTTGTTTTTCATATTATTTGGACATACAGTTCAGAAAATAAAAGTGGGGACTAATTTCTGCTACTTTCGAAGCGATTATTTCCGAAATTATTAACATACTCATAAAAGTTGTTTAAAAACATTAAAGTGATTAAAAAAAAACTGTCAAAATATGTGCCATACGTTGATATTTGTTGAAAAATTTTTTTTTCAGCTTCTGTTAGATGTATAAAGTAAATATTTGTTTTTGTTATTTAACCACCAAACTCAGTAGTGGCTTATAGAAGATGCCTACATTATAAATTTCATTGATATACATCTTGCAGTTTTTGAATAAAATGCCTGTGTCATATGGACGGACGGACATGACGAAACCATAAGAGTTCCGATTTTGCCATTTTGGCTCGGAACCTTAAAAATGACATAGACGATGCCTTTGTAGAAATGGAAAGTTTTTTACTGACATTCCAGTATCAACCACCAAAGCTCTCAATTCATCACCCGCTCTTGCTGAATCACAACTAAAAAGAATTATTCCACCTAGTAGCGTTAATTTTGAATTTAATCGGAAGATATTATTGAGGCATTTAAGTCATTAGAAATTACAAAGAATGATTACTTTCATGGCCTGTCAGTTAAAATTGTAAACTCCATTATTGATGGTATTGTATCACACTTTGCATTTATATTTAATAGGTGTCTGGATGAGGATGTATTTCCCGATCCCGATTAATGGCATAAGATCGTAGGGATCTATGGTCTGCATGAGAGTACAACAATAATCAGTCCTTGGTCCGTTTCTGTTTTTAGTTTATATAAATGTTTCTCCCGGTATTTGTGAGGATATACATGAGATAGTACTGTCAGCAGATATCACTTAATATTAAGGCAATTTGTTATCTTTTGACTGTAAATAACTACAGTCAAAAGATAACAGATCGCCTATAGCGATCTGAATATTGCTATCTTTGAAGTAGAAAAATGGTTTACTATAACCTCCTTTTCGATACGAAGAAAAAAAATGCATAAATTTTCACTTCCGAATGTAAAACATGGACGTGGAACACTTTTATTGCAGAAAGAAAAATCATAATTTTTTGATGCTACTGTATTCTTGGGAGTCACTCTGGATAACAGGCTTCAATGGGGTCCGCACTTCTGTACGTTGACGAAAAGGCTTAGCTCTGCTAAAGATGCGGTTAAAAAGATTAGTCAGATATCCAGACCGCCAGATTGGTCTATTTTGACTGTTTTTATAGCTTGATGTCATACGACATTTTGTTGCGAGGACATGCCATAAATAAATAATAAAAATAATTTGTGTTTACATGTTAGTTGACTAAAGTTTCGAATTAATTTAGGAGACTCTGTATGTGCCTATTCAACAAGGTCCCTGAAAATATACAAAATCTATCCTTAAACAAATTTAAAATAATTATTGAACAAATGCTTCTTAAAAAAGGGTACTATAAAATGTGTGAACATTTAGAGGACAAATATTCATGGGCATAAGAAACTCAATTTCCTGAGTGTTTTATGTTATAAATTTATATATCTTTGTTGTGTAACATACTTAAAGTTGAAAAGAGTTGCCCTCAAGTTTCTTGCTTATTTTTGAGAGAAAACTGCTTTCTAAACGAGTGGTAAAGTGATAAAACTCAGTTGTAAAATGTAAATTCTAAAAGTATTATGACGTATTTCAAGTGTTATTCATAAACTGTGAAATAAAGAGAAATTGAATATGATTTTGAAATTGAATAACATGTTATATTATAATTACATATAATGTGACTGTCATTTCATTACTTTTGATATTTCTTTCGTTCGCATGCCCATTTTTTTTTTTTTGATAATGTACAGATTACCTTTTCAACTTATATTTATTTGTTAATCACATCAGGCCTTGAGTAGTATGTTACACGCCTTGTCTTAATATATAAGAATGGATGTTGGTCTGTCCGAAATTAATAGACTTCGGCACCATTTGACCAAACGCTATAAAAGTTGATACACACAAGCATTGTTTCATGGCGAAAGTGTTAGTAAATAAATTATTTTAGCAGTTGTCCCCTACTTCATCTGCGTTTCATACTAGGCATTGAGCCGAACTACTACACCGATTCTAAAAATGTATCACGAAGAGAATGTTACAATATCCCCAAGTAATGTCACTTATATTTTGACACTAGTATTTACCCCGACTTCTTATGAATCGGAATCATGCCCGATAGCGGTGAAAGCGGGACTGGGAGCAGATTCGGAACCAGAATTAAAAGCGAGAAGAAATTGAAATTGACAGCAAAATCGTTCATTATAAAAGACAAAGGAACATATTCTACGTGGACAAAGCCGGGAGCGGAAATATAATAAGTAAATAAATCAAGAATATAAAATAATAAAATCAGTATTCTTAAACAGATGAATTTTTGTTTAAGGGAAGCAGTTTTTCAATTCGTCTAACTTTTGCTTATCGCTTAAAACAAATGTATGTATATGGAAAATGGTGTCTCAGCTCCGAATCGTGACTGGAGTTTGCTCCTCACGAACGATTGTTATGATATATACTACAGAATAGAGAATAGGGTAAATGAATAAGCCTTTTGTAATAGCGTAAGCATGTACGTATATTAATTCTAATCGTTATATTTATTCATTTCGTCATTGAAGAGTTCCGCCATAGGTAGAAACTCTCACGGCTGCATCGTCCTCTGGTGTACGTGGACACGATTCGTCGAATTCAGTCTACACATTTGCGCCGTTTGTCGTGAAGGAGTTGTCTTATGCCTTCATACTCCGTATCTAGTCCAGTTCAGCTCGTTCATGACCATAATTAAATATCTATTTCGTTTTCGAACCATCACAAACTTAAATATACCGCATTCGTTTTAAAATTCTTATTCAATTTGAGGTGCTTCCTGGTATATCTTAGAAGTCTAACGCCAGTAAGATTAAAATTGAATCACCATGGAGCTAAACAGAATGTAAAAAGCATAATTCAAATCGGTTAAAAACAAAAAAAAAGTTAGGCGTGAACATATATAGAAGAATTGAGAATCTTCTTTTTTTTTTTTGAACACTGTTAAAAAGATTTCTTTAAACTGCACTTAACCACATAATATAATCAAAAAACAATTGTTTTCCTCTTGCCTCATCTACTTAAACTATAATTTACATGTCTATTCGACTAAAGTTGCGAGAAAGCAGCAGCATTAAATCTTTCCAGCCATGGTGCATGCTATAATTAATTAAAAAAATTTAACTACCAACTAAAATGAAAATAATTCCCTCCGAAAACTGCTTTATCACTGTTTGCTAAAACCCTAAAGACCGTGCACAGCCTTAAGGTTCGACTCTTCCCCCTCGGCCCCCAAACGGTATATTGTTTTCCAATATTTACCGCGCGGGACGTGTCCCGAAATTTAGGGTGTCACGATATTCATGAGCAAGATGAAACTCTTAAGTAAATACGGAGAACGAAAGAAAATTGAAAAGTTTCGAGTTTGATACTTTCAACTTGTTTCGTGAGTTAAGCAGAAGCTGAGCGGCGCTTCGGCGGAGTAGTGACGGCCTCCGGCTTAGTCCTTAAATGTCGTTAGAAGTTGACGACCCCTCTCTCGGAATTCCCGTATGAAAATTAGTTCACGGTAGTTAGAAACGTCGTAGGATTCGATACTCGGCAAAGTTAATGCATTTTTGATGGTGTTGCGCGACTTAAAGGAGGATAATGTGTATGCGTCAATATATTGCATTTAGTATTTGTCTCATCTCGTTTTTGTATTGGAAGGTTTTTATAGTTAAATGAGGTTCTTAATGATCCCGTTATTGTGATTTCCCTCCCACAATTTCTTCATTCTAGATCGAGGCGCTTGGAGTCCCTATTCCCGACGTCGGACAAGTACGGACTGGGAGGACGCTAACGACTGCTGTCATCGGTGCGATTACATCATCCAAGACCGACGGCTTAGCTTTGGAACATGAAACGTGTATTAATTTGACTTAAGTTAAAAAACTGATTGGTCAATTATCCCGGTGGTGAGGATCGAACCCAGTGCCTCCTGACTTTAAAACGACGCACTTAACCACTTTCCCACCACTGCTCATGGTAGCTCACTGGTCAAGTTAATTGGTTAAATCAGAAGATGCTAAATTGGAAAATATAATAGAACAAAACGTTCTTAATCATTTTTTTGCCGTCTTTTCTTATGTATGTAAAAAGTCACATGAAGAATTCGGCTGAGCTGGACATAGTTATAAAAAGTATACAACGACTCAACCTATTTCAATGCCAAAAGACGAGAGTCTTGGAACAACGATAGTATACGAATACCGAAACAAACAACAGTACCTTACTGTTGTTTGTTTCGAATAAAATCTTTTCATCAAAATGACTCAATATGCGAAGGAAAGAGCTATGTTTGAAGTTTGTCCGCAAAATAAAAGCCAGAACCAGGAAATCTACAGAAGATCTAGGCTAACCGACATAGTTCGCAGAATCAGCAAGTCTAAGTGACGGTCGACAGACCCTCTCGCTCGTAAAATGGATAACAGCTGAGGAAAAAAGCTTTTCGAGCTGAGTTGGATTGACGGTGAAAGGTCGTCTTGGGGTTATCAATAAACTCAAGATGTATTGAGCATGTCTGTGCTAACTTCATGAATGTTCACGAGGACAATAAACTATTATACAGAACCATTTCTCGCAGAAATTTAGGAAAAAAGCTTACATTCAACTTTAGTTTTTTGAATAATTTTAATAGTCTATCTACAATATATAGATGTATCATATCAATATTATACATCTATATGTATATCTATCTACAAAATTTTTATCACGACGTCAGAAGAATCTTCCATCCGTTTTAGAGCAAAGATGGAACACGCACCAAAAGGATAAGTGAATCTCATGGAATCTATTAAATAATCAATGTATTTGCAAACAAAAAATGTCTACGCGATCATCTGTGGAAAAAACACTTATACAAAACAAAAAGTTGTGTTTCTAACTATTAACTTGAACCATTTTTTTTAATTATTCATAAAATAGTCGTAATTTTCATTTAATAATTATGTTGAACGTCTCAAATATTGAATATCTGCAACCGTTTTAGTCTATAAAACCTGTGTTCGATACATGTCAGTTATTTTAGAAAAAATAGTTGATTCCTAAATATTACAATTACTGATTTGTATTTAAAAACTCACAAAACTTCGATTACAACCACATTTAACATCAATACTACACTGTAAGTTTCCATTAAAAACCATTTATCCCGTCTAATCACTAACATAGCATAGTGCAAAACTTACTAAATTATTGTATAAATACTTTGTTCACAGTCATTTGCATCTTTTTAAACCGTTTTAAAGCTACCCTAATAAATTTATAAGTTGCATTGTTATTCCGTACTATAACTCTTCAGACTTAATACACAAGTGTATGCTAATAGTCAAGTAATCCTTGTGTACTTAGGTACGTAACACACATTTACTCTCAAATGCAGTTCACGGTACACCCCACATACGTATACGTCCCGTTGTTGGTCATGAATCTGTTCTCTGAATAGAGAATGATAATTAGATCTTAACTTTTACGTCAACCTAGTTTAACAAACCCAGACTTAGGAGCTTTTAGGTTCGTCATTTGTAACAAAAATAAAAACAAAAAATACATATTACGGTTTTAGTTTGTGTGCATTGTCATTTGTTTCTTTATTGTGACATCATTTTGAAAGTTGTGTGTCGTCATCACAACGAATTTAAGTTAAATTGAATTCCCGTCATAAATTTTCACGATTTTTGCTGTGGCTTAATAATGTGACCCAGGCAGTCCGTTATGCCATCTCATTAATAAACGAGTTATTGCAATTGACAATGAATCAGATATTCGCGGACACAATCGATTTAAGATCTAGGCACTGGCAAGTAAGTGTACAGAAAAGTGACCGTGATACGTCGATATTCAGCTCGCTATTTGGTACTTTCGGTTTACGACGTATGCCATTCGGTTTTAAAAATACTTCAACCATGTTCCAAGGCTTAATATATAGGTTTCGAGCCGGTCTCAATGGCGTTACTATACTGGCATATCTAAGCGATATCATCGTTATATTTGAGAATTTTGAAAAGTATTAAGCGGATTCACGTACAGTTTTCGTAAGAATGAGGATATTTAATCTTTGTGCAAATTGAGATTCATTTTTTTTTCCTTGAGAATAAGTGAAATATTTTAAACATATCATCCCTAGACACGAGATGGAGGCAGACCCTAATAAATGACGAGCGGTACTAGAGATGAAAAAACCTGGCTCCGAATGTTTATACCAGAGTTCTATAAAACTGGACAACCATTAACGATGTTCTCGCGAAGCGATCGCTTCCCAAATCCTGCGACCCTGGATTTGGGAAGCTCCACTCACTACAGCTTTTTAGAAACCTAAACACACATTGATAAATACGCCAATACTACGTAAGGTCAAATACACTGAATTTTTTATGATCCGCACAGCTAAGCAAGTGATTATGTTTTAGAAGCTGTGCTTTTACGAAGAAAAATACACGGTGAATACAAGTAGATTGCTGACAGGTTTAGTATGCAATTATACTACTACGGAACGTGAAGACCTTGCAGTTATTTGGGCACTTAGAAAATTCCGAGATTATGTCGAAGGTGATGAAATTATAATTGGAACTTAATACCAGCCTTAAAGTCGTTACTTACGTTAATTTGGCTTAACGATAAGCTTACTAGATGAGAAATGAAAATGCAAGGATATAATCTGGCATTGAATATACCCCAGAACGGGCTAATGTAATTCAAACATCTTGAGTTGACGCACATGTGACTCTATAGTTAATGAGATGAATAGTATTTTTTCTGTTAGTATAGATATACCTCATGCAAATCCTGTTCAACTTCATAAATCTCAACTCGAGGAGCGAAACATCAAAAAGTTTATCGACGACATCGGTCAGATGATCAGCTCTGTTATTGTAGTTGGATAGGTCGTAGTTGCCATTTGATCCAAGGAGTAATTTACCGTTTCAGTTTTGATTCAAACTCTGAAAACTTTTATTTAGTGGTCCTGAAACCAATGAAAAATGAGTTACTTAATAAATTACATGACGCACCAACAACTGTTCACCACAGTTCAGTAAGAACGTGCAGCAGGATTTGTAGGAATTTCTATTGTAATGGCATGAAGAAGTAGGACTTCTGCTAATGCCGATACCTTGCCGTTGATATCTTAGGTCCCTTACCACCTGGTCCTGATAAAGAACATTGAGTTCTAATAATAATGGACAGGACCAGCAAATGGGTCGAGTATTTGACCTCACAAATGCCATCGTGGAAACACGCTTAAAAACCCTTAACGAGAAATTATTTTTGTTCAGTAAGTCAGTTCGTCGCTGAAGTAATGTAAAACATATTCCTTTCCTTTAAATTAAAGAAGATTTGACTCCGCTTTATCATCCCAATGGTAACCCAGTCGAACGGAAAATGGAGATGAGATTGGCAGAACGTTTCATATAGTGCGTTTTGCCATGAACAGTGCTATAATTCGAGCTACTGAAAGGACAACAGCGTACATGATGTTCGGTAGAGAATTGCGAAGCCTTGTAGAGGTACAGCTGCATACGCACGGTTATAGCTAAGAAAACTACGTTCCTAAGGTAAACCCACATTTATCTAAACTTGAGCGCGATTTGAATGAAGTTCGTGAAATTATAATGAAGGAACAGGATCACCGTAAAGTATACAAGAAAAAAAAACGAAGGCCTCACACACTGCAGCTATAATCACACACCTTTTGCTCGTGGCTCTGAATTTTTTGAGTAATTTCTTGAAAGGAATATTGAGTAAATTTAACCCAAAACGAAATGGGCATTATTAAATCCTTAAATTCGCCAGTCCCGCCACAAATGTGCTCTGCTCCGTTGAAAAACCACATGAAGTCTTGGGAAAACTTCATGTATCTGATTTAATTCCATATCACATTAGGGAAGATACAGAAGCTCCTCCGGCTCCTGTGATTTCTAAACGGAAGCGTGAACATCCCCGTAAATACCCAACATACCAACCGTAATAATCTTTTGTGTCGGATATAGACGAGGGCATTCCTATGATCCTAAGGGGGAGTCTGTAGCATTACCTGACGGCTGTCCGATCACACTACTTAAATAGGGCACCTTTTTAGCGACAAAATGCGAACTATCGGTAAAGTGGAGACGACAGGGCGGGAATGACATATCTTTATAAAAATCTACGCTACATGTATTGTGCATTTTTTTCATATTGAAAAGTGATCTCTTTGTTTTCTTGTTGTGTAAAGCATGCTTTTAGTATTCGATAAACATTTGGCTTTACCTACAAGGTTTTAAATACAACAAATAGTAGCCAGAAAATTGTAGCCTCTTTTGAATAGTGCTGTATTTAAACATGTACGCGTTTATTATGATCCCTATGTGTCGTTACATATTTATCATACTTAAAACTTTTAAACACTGAGTACGCTTATTAATAGCTTATTTGGTTTCTTAACTTTCATACTTTTATGATAAGTTTATTGCAAAAATAAAATCGTTACTCATATCAAAAAAAAATTGTTCAACAGAATCTATCGTTGCCGATGTCAACATTCATATTTGTTAATGTGTCACACGGTCACGCCCGATTATGCGCAAAGCCTACTCAAACGCCCTCTTACGCATAAGTGCCGAGTCGTATGTCCATAAATCTATAAACTTACCTTTTAGATAAAGAACCTAAATTTATTTGCATAAGCCATTAAGTTTTTTGGTGAAGATGGAAAATGCTGTATAAGATACGGTGTATAGTAACTTTAATTTTATTCTTATTACTTACTTGAGTACTTTACTAAAAATGCGTCTCTATTTCAAACATACTATTTGTACAATAATGTTGCAAACAATCAATGTGTATAATTGTTGCTATGAGCTTAATTACTTATTTGGGGTCGTTCCAGTGATACATATTAAAAAGATCTTAAAATTATAAGAGATGATTTCTAATACCAAACCTACTAGATCGGATAAATGTTTTTTCGTTCTTACTAAGCAACTTGGTATGTTTTAGAGACCTCAGTCGACAAGTAATAAAAGTAAAACTTTTCCTTATTCGTGTCAAGTTTTAGAGCTTAAAGCGCTTAGTAAAATTATGAATTGGGTCAGATTGAGCGGAAACTGATATTTTCGAACGAGGAAATGAGTATAATACAATAATAACCGAACTTGAGACGTTTTTTCAGTTCTATCTCATCGCTCAATTTTTCTGAAATAAATCAACTAAGTATACTTTTTCAGAAAATGTAGTGGACGCGCGAATGTCTATTGGAGACCCTTAAGATGGATATGAGAGTAGTAGGGATACAATAAGCAATAAGCCAGCGATGCTAACTTCCATCACTTGACGTGAGAATTAGACCAGATTATCACCATTCCAATGCCCTTTTCTAGTAACATTTTCGACTGCCAAACGAGTTTGCTAGCTACTAGAACGTAGCTGGTCATTGATACCCCTCCCCCCATGGACACTCGCAACCTTGCAGGAGTCGCCAATGTGACGTCGGGCTGTAGGAGTAGAAGATCTACTGGAGGGAGATTCGTTGAAGGAGAGTAAGGTGATGAAAAGAGAGTAGGCCACCGGAAGTCTCACTCGGTGGACGAAACACTATAACAGAAACCGTTTCAGCGGGCAATCTTTATTATTATCTTATAAAACAACAAAATTTTTTAAGATATCTCCTTTTTCAATGCTTCAGAATGTCGACAACTCAAATAATTTATTTTTAACTCTGCCTAAATTAAAAATTTTGGGCGGCCTGTGACACGCAACATTTAACAATGCCAAATGGCGCATTATGATAGAAGAATTCATAAGAAATCCCAAGTTTAAAACTGTTAGATTCATTTAAAATAAACTTTCATAAACCTGTGTCTACTGATTAATATCTAAACTGTACGTTCTTTGGCCAAGACGCAGGATGGAGGAGTCTCAAGGGCAGCGTAAACATTCAACCTCGATCGACGGATTAAATATTGAAATGGGCGATTTATACGCAAACTTGATGAAATTCCACTATTTGATGGAATATGTATTTCGTACATTTTGTTACTTTATTGTTGTGTTTATTAATATTCATTTGTTAATCCAATAAAAAATCTGTAGCTTATGCAATATTTCAAATAAACGACGCAAAAACGCGCGCGATTTTCTCCCAAAACTCCTTTATTAAATTTTTCGCCCAAAGAATGCGAAAACATGGAAATCCGTTCAGGGATTTGCATCGCGTAATACGCGTACTCGCACTTTAAGGCGCCGCTCCTCACGCGCCGACTCGTGCCACACCTTTTTCCCGCGTGTTGAACTCTCCGCGCCTTCGCGAACTCCTCTAAAACTACATACTGGAAAAAATCTAATGAAATTTTATGTGATAATAGTTAATATATGGAATAGTTTTAATCCGTTTCACAGCTATTTTTTATACCACTTATATTTTGAACCGGATTATAGATGAAGACCAGAGTCGGAATCAAAAGCGAGTCCAGGATTAGAATTAAAAGCAAAAACAAGACCGAGTTTGTCGTTGACCGCATGATCTATTGACATAGAAAAAAATGAAAAATTCATTCCATGTCCACGCGAGTACAGTCGCCAATCAAAGCTAGTATTGTACATTTCAATATTACATAATACAAGTGGTCGCTCGCCTGTTTCACGAAGCTTTATGGATTATGAAAATAAATCGATAAAAAATTATATGAAGGGTGTATGGAATTCAAACTGTAAATAGCCTAAATCAATGTACGAGTACAGACGAATCCGCATAGAATGCTCAAAGTATCTCACCCGTACGTGGAAGGGTTTTTAAACTGATTGGACATCAGCATCGCTGGCTTGCTCTTTGCTTTGCTTGGCTACGGCTCTCATATCCATGTGGAGGGCAATCAGTAAGCTGTCGGTAAGTCCATTAGAAGATTACGCTGTTCTGTTCACTACGTGTACATTTTTTAATTATTAGTTTCCCTCTTCTTCTAAACCAACACTTTTGCTTCGTCGAAACAATTGGTCATGTGAAATAGCCAAAAAGAAGAAACCAAGTATCTAATTATCTCTAAATAATCTTCCTTTGATTTAAAAAAAATCGCAATCCGTTCTAGACCAGCGGTAAAGCAGCATTTTTTTAAGGACTTATGATTTGTTTTATTACAAGAATATCTCGAAGAAATATTCTTCACACATGGATATACAATACATACCGATAATAATTAGTAGCCGATAATCATGAAACTATATAACCGCGTTCGTCCCGAACTGAATCAAGTGTTCACGCATCGACCCATTGAGCCGGAAGCGAGGGAAAAAATCGACGTCGCCACGACAACCCGCCGGCCCTCTCGATCACCGAACGCGTGCTTTCGGCCGCTCGGTCGCGGAGTCGTCACGGCGACAAGATCCCCACAAGCGCGCCGAATACCTGCCGCACTTCCATCGCACTCGGGAGTATAAAAGGAATCCGCCCGGGGCCGCCCGGGGCGCGAGGATCGCCTCACTGAACGCCCAATGAATATTTAATAAGATCCTAAGCACCGGCCGATATTTATAAAGTGCGAGACTGGAAGCGAAGCGAAACGTGATACGGCCGGGAAATATATTATTTTGCCATTGCCGCGTTTAGTGCGTGGCGGCACTTTCTATCTTTAAATAGTTCTCCTAATATGGTCAAGTGCGATTTAAGCTCATGCATAGATGGTTTCACAATTGACATAGGTTTCATTCACAACTTGAAGTGCCCGTTTCACAAGCAGACTTAGAGCAAAGCAGTAGACCGGTGGTGACCGAGCGATCGTTGCTTTCTAATCAGAAGACACCAGAATCGAACCATCACCATAAGAGAATTGACCAATGACCAATTTTCTAATATAAATCAAGTTAAGCCACTATAATTTTTACTTAAACATTTTCATGGCATTTAGAAACAGGTATGTGGCATTAGGCGAAAGTAGATGCCTTGGGTCAAAGCCTTTCTATTTGGTTTTTAACTAAAAGATTGTGTAAAGATGTATCTCTACAGTAAACTGTCATACCGTTAACACAAAGATACATATTTATATAACATGTTTTTTCATCGTATTGTAGAAATATATGACATTGTATTGTAAAAATACGTATACGTAAAAAAAGTATTTCGTATTATTATTGTAAGAAACTTATTTTTTTCTACTGATATTGATTAAATACATTCAGTACATTAAAAGCAATAATTATGAACGAAAAGTAATTACCTATAATCTTACTCAGTAAATGGGTCACTTATTACAAAAAGAGATTGTCAGTCTAATTTATTCTTGAAGTTGTTGTGTTCATAAGTTTAGTTACACAAAAAAAAAACGGTTTTGAAAAAGCTATGGCACGTTACTAATTTCCATAGACAGTGGAAAAGTGCCATACTGTGTCACAGTATCTAAGTCGCGCAAGAGACAAGAACGGAACATTTTTTTTAATTCCATTTTTTGCTAAAATTGACTTGTCTTTCTTTATTTTTCTGAAATCGATTTGTTTTCTTTAATTTTTCTCAAATTAATTCGCCATAAATAATGTGAGCTGGAAAATCCAAAACTTAAAGTAAATATTAACTAGCGGTTCAACCCCTGAGTTGTGTCTCAATATTATATTTATAAGAATATATTATCGATATTATTTTGCAAATTAAGCCTAAAACTTTTGTGTCAACCTATATTCGTTGTAAAAAGAATTGTCTCTATATATTAAAAATTCTTTTATAATTGTACCTTATATCGATAACAACCTCAGATCGTATAAAAAATGTAAAATGATTTAACTATAATTGTACTGTATTTTAGTAACAACCAGGTATCATATATGTGTAAAAGATGTCAAATTATATAATGGTTATGTATAAATTTCCGGTCCCGTCGATATCCCTCGACATCCCAGATCTCTGATAGGCCACCTAAAGTAACAAGTTTGGGTCTAGATGTGGTGGCGCAAGGAAGTCGAGTAACTCTTCTAAGACTTCTAACCATTAAGAAGTGATTTGCCTTCCATCATCAGCTTATCAGCATGAAATGATGACTTTCAGACGTAAACACATGAATAAAAGAGCTCAAACACAGTATTCTTGTTTATGATATTTGAGAGTTCTCTGGATTTCCCTGGGATCCCATCATCAGATCCTAACTTGGTGACAACAGGACCATCTTACGAGTACACTCAACGAAAACAAAATATTCTAAATCGTTTCAGAATTGACAAAGAATCGCGTAACATACACAAGAAAATACAAATTGAATATACCTCCTCCTTTCTTTTGAAGGCGATGAAAATATACAAATATTCTTCAATATACTTTTCAGCTTCATAACATTATAACATTAGTATACATTAAAATGTTGCGTTACATGTGTTATTGGAGCTGATCGTCGACCTCAAAAGTCGGCCTTAGATAAAGACGGCAAAAGCATCTCTTTCTTGCGACCATCATTTGTGTCAATTTATATAAGTTGTGCTATTTTTGCAACACATACATATTTACACAAATCTCAGTATTTTAGGTTTTTACATTTCCCGTACACGCCACCGCAACGAAAACGGTGAAAAAATCTTAAACAACAGACTCCATTACTCAAGAACTTGGACAATAAATATTGAACAACTAATAATGCTGATAAAGACCAAATGAACTACACCGGAGTTACAGCAGCTTTTAGTCCTTATATATGCCTCATTAAACCTGCCTACAAACCCCTAAAAGCCATGACCCTCATAACCTAGAAATCAAAATACGTATTCATCTTTTAAAAGTATCGATGCCTTTATGATAATTATAACTATGAATCTTTTTTTATCCTTATTTTATAACAAAAACTTTAAAAAGACATTGGAATTCGATGAACATTTTTTATTATACAACCGTAAAATCTCATACGAAAACAAATGTAAATAATGTGTTTGGAAAACAAAAGTGATTCAGAATTACAAGTGGTTGGATAGCTTTTTCAAGTCGTAACAAGAGTATTCTTGAAACTTAAAATTTAAATCCTGCAATTACAAAATGCCTCTACCTATTCTGAAAAATATTGGAGAAATTAACTGAGAAAAGTAAGTACAGCTTTCTATTAAAAGTTTCAAAAAAGTACAACTCGATAAATATTGGAAAAAAACAGATTAATTATTCAATGACCTATAAAACATCTAATAAATTATTGGTCATTTAACTTTTTATTCTTTTCTGGATTTGCGATAACTATCCAGAAACAATCGTTTTTAAAATAAAAGTCCTGATACAGCAAACATTTTAATAAACCATAGATCTTAAGTTTTAAGTTCTATTAAACGATGACTAAAGCTTTGTACGCTGCGTTACAAGACGATGAAACACATTCTCTTACGTATTCTAATGACTTAAATAGCATTTAACACATTCGTAAAGAATTTCAGCGACGGAATCCTCTCGTATGCGTGCCCCCGCGCACTTAACCGGTCTATTCTATTATGTTCCCGGAACCCAATTAGTGAACACACAAACAGAAGGCAAAGCGGCCCCCTCCGAAGCGTCACGGCGACATCCACAGCGACCCTCGTGAGCTTCACAAGATAACGCACTAACGGCGGAAAGTTAACTGCCGCGGGCGCATCGCGACGCGGGCCCGTTCTAATTGAGTTTTCATTAGCGAATGTAATTACACTGTGACGTAAAAAGCGTTTCGCGATCCCGCCGCAGCTCGTTAAGTTGGATGGGCGCTGGAGTGCTCCGGAGGCAATTTGTCGTGCGGTCATTTGTTATGGGCCTCGTCGATTGCGAAGTTGTTACCGCGATGAGATTATAAACTTCAGCTTTGCATATTCGTTGTTGGTCTTTTTAAGTAGTCCGTCTTTAGGCGAATCGAAGATGAAAGCTGCTATGAAATTCGTGCACAGCATCGATAATTCAGTAGGACGGATGTAGAAGTTATGACACTTTACCGCATATCAAGGCGGCATGTAGCGAAGAGAACCATACAACTTACCTTCTTCATTGCCTCGCCCCATTTTCATTGCATTTCCATTTTTAGGGCTCCGTATCGCATCTATGAAAACGAAACCATAATGGAGAGATTTGGAAGCTATCTTTCTGTATTCGAATGTATCATTCGTTTCTTTTTGTTTTCCCTCTCTTGCCAAATCATCATTAAAAAATACTCCTGTCTGTAGTTTTATTTCAAAATAAAAATATGTAATCTGAGAACAGGTTATCAAACCATTTAAATCGTTAGACTTGAAGAGGACTACCGACCTTCATGGTATGTGTGTTATAGTAGGAAACTCCACTATTGATTCCTATTATTCCACCATTGACTAATGATTATTGATTGTTGATGGTAATTGTTAAAGATATACGCCGCCCTAGGCATTTGGGTAAGTGTCTAGATGAATGCGTGTTTTCCGATCTAATGGAAGAAAATAAAGTAATTTTTTGCATTGCATTTTTTGTAGGCGGTAGTACATCAAACCATAACAACTATAGGCATATATTGTAATACCAAAAATTTAAATTTTTTTCTTAAAGTTGATCCTAAATCAATCGTTAGCAAATTTTTATAGTAATAATTTAATTGAAATAAAAAAATATATTTTACTCGGGATCGTTCGACACTCATACTGGTGTTGAAGCCGCGCACCATATTTATCGAACACGAGAGGATTCGCGAGAAGCAATTTTTGGAGAATTTTGGATTTGAATTTAAGACGTGCCCAGATATTTAAAGATTGTATCAAGACCACGTTTATTTCTTGTGTAGTTGGCTACATTCTTCTTAGTCGGACTTATGACCAATATATGGGTATCGCTTTTTTTTTTAATTTGAAGCTCACTGATAGCAGAGTTCTTCATCATGTCCTCGTTGTCATTGTCATACTTGACATACTTGTGATGTCACTACTTTAAAAAGATGTCGTTAAAAACCATTTTGGGTCTTATATTTCGATTTATTTCTCGCTACTCTTAAAAACTTGTACGCCGTTTTTAGTTTGTGAAATATGTCTGTCATATCTACGAGAAAAAAAAATTGACATTACTCCTTATTTTCTTTTCTTCTTTTCTAGCATTCTTGAAACATTGTACGATAACGGGATCATTCGGAGACCTGTTCTTTAACAATTTTGAAATTCGTGAACTTTACCATAAAGAACCTGTTTGCTCTTGATTCGTCTTTTTTTATTGCATTTCTTTAAGCTATTGTGTTGGGGGTTATGTTGCGGGTCTCCATTGTTTCGCTTCTAGGACTCTAACGTTGACGTCGTGGATCTCTTGTCCAACAGTGTAATTAATTACTAGCTAAAATAAAAGAGGGAGACATTTGAAACAGAATGTATTGATAGATTTCTCAAAAGACTGTTTGTGAGCCGTCATGGAAAGAAACAATTCGAAATAAATACTAAATATATGTTTATAACTAACAATTCATATTTGATATATAGGTACTAATTTAGGGGTTGATCTTAAATTATTTGACTACGTCTTAAACAGTTTCATTATTGCACAAGCAACGGTATCATTGGTTCTTTTTCAATTACGTTCATGAATATAAGTGGACAGCAACAAAGAAACAAATATTTTGATTAAGAGACGTCTTCACGAGAATTTCTGTGAGGAACAGAAATACGTGCTCCGAGAGCCTCGTCAACGACGTTCAAGTTAATTAATAAATTACCAAAGGAATTTCTGAGAGCAGCGACTACTCGTGTAAAATTCACTCACTTAGAAATTAATATAACATATCAGAAATTCTTAAAGCGATGTGTAAGGTGATCAACTTAATTTTTATTATAGTTTTTATATTTGATAAGAAAACCGAAGCTTTTACGCATTTTTCGGCGAAAATAAGTATTTTTATATTTAGATATACAAACAACGCATGTATTAAAATATTTTATAAGTTTTAAAATGTTCCGGAATTATAAATCTTTTGTGCTTAAGTCATTTAAATAGTTTTAACTAATTATTATCGCGTTCTTTACTAGACGTACATTCAGGCAGTGCATCTATTAAGTAAACGGGAAAAGAACGCACGCGCATGGAAATGTGTGTCTGTGTTCGAAACAGTGGTGCAACCCTGCCAGTGGACAGAATAGTTAACGGTGACGGTGAGTATTTTTCTAAGTTAACATTGACCATGTTTTCTCGATCGCTCTTGATATATATAAAACTTCCGGTGAGAGCACAAATACAACAAAGAAGATTTTGATTCAAAAATTTCTTCGATGACAATTTATATGGAACAATTTTTGTTCGTGATTGCTAGAATTTCTGAACCTTAAAAACAGAACAAGAAACAACCAACAAAACAGGCATTTTAACAGTGTTGCTATGATTCCAAAAACTCTATATAAAACGCTATTCTTAAAACACTCTATGCATGCCACCTGTATTAACTCCATATACATGTACCATTTTACGTAAAAGGTACAAGGATTTTTCTCATGTTGAACACGTAGTTAACCTTGGCGAAAAATTCTGGATGAACCTCAATAAATCGTTGAGACGCGACCCGCCGTCAAACTTAACGAGAATTTATAGTTCTCCCGGTGATATGAGCGGTGCCAAAGTTTAGCAATAAGTCAGGAGTGCCCGAACTTGCGGAGGACGCAGGTCCCCGCCGAACGTCTATATTCGAGTGTATTATGACAGACCCAGTCAGTGACTAAACTTTTTCTTAACTTTAAACGAGCATTCTGAATTAATCATCAAACGAAATATTAACAGTATGCACAAGCAATCTCCTAAGCGTTTTACCTCTTATTTAGACGGCTGAGGTAAGCACTGGAAGGTAACATGTTTGTCAGCATCTATATATTGTTCAAACACCAACACTCTTACGAGATACATGTCACTCTCACTAATTCTACTGAAGGCATTATTCATACGTGTATATTTTAGGAGTCGACGAACTGATTACTTGTAACTAGATCTTATGCGAAGTGCGAAAAACTTGATTTGAACTGATTAATTTTCCTGTGTCAGATGTGCACTACGCTATTGCAGAGATATTTGCTTTGCTGAGGTATGGCCGTCTTCAATCTTTTTTTTTTTTCAGGTCAAATGTTTTCAACCTCAGACGCTGATTCAGCATGGGTCAAAATTGGTTAATTTCGGTTATTTACAAACGATGAAAATCTTCCGGAGCGAAGGCTTAATGTTTGTTTCAAAACAACTAGTTTGATTTGAGTTAATATTAGAAACACATTCGCTCAAGGACAGGATTTGAATCCGATTACTGGTAATTGAAAGCCAATACGTTAAGGATTTGACCATCTCTTGTTTTCAATTTTTATAATATTTATTTATTACTTAAAAAATTAACACTGTATCATTTATCACCAAAATCGAAATCTAGAATGCCATAACATACCTATTTAAGTATAAAAATCTTATGTAAGTATATTATACTCGAAGTAGATTTTTTAGCTTTATTATAAAAAAAAATAAAGTCGTTTTTTGGATATCTCAATTTCTCAACAATGTACTGCTATGTTCTGAAATGTTTAAGTCGCATTTTCTTTTTTTGTGACACAACATCGCAACCCCATTTCTAATGGCGAATGTTAAACTGTAATACTAACGGCCTTCCAAAATTGAAATAGAACAAGTAAGCGATAAAATAAGCAGATAATGTGTATTCAACTATACTATAGCATGAAAACGTTCTATATATGCAGTCACTAGTATAGTTTTCATTGTTGCCATTTGCCTGTCACCGGTCACCAAGGGCAGAATTGAGCTGCCGACGCCCGCATTTCTATACACATATCCTGGCCACGGTATTTGAAAAATTTCCCATTGTAAAAAAAATCATAAACATATCATTCTTAAAACAAACAAGGTCATCAATATAGCACATTTTAAGTCAACAAAATAAATAACAAGCTATTTCGATAATAGTCCAACCAGCCAAAGTTTCCCTAACTTATAGACAAAATACGTTCGTATTTGCGATGTAAACAAAGAAGTATTATTCTATTATTTAGTCGGCAGAAGGTTATTCTGCACTTTTAATATTTTTTAAATAAAAGCAATTCAACACAGTGTTGCTAATTATACCTATAATTATGCCATAAATAAAACCAACAACAAAATTAATCCGGAAAAATTTTTAAGATGACATCCAGATTTTTTTTAATACAATGTCTATACCTATCGTGTTACAAACTTCCGCAAGCGCCATCATAGCACAAACATTTTGATTAGCATACTCACAAAATTCTTTAGCTTAGAATTTTGTGAGTATGCTAATCTTAGCTTAGAATTTTGTGAGTATGCTAATCAAAATGTTTGTGCTATGATGGCGCTTGCGGAAGTTTGTAACACGATAGGTATAGACATTGTATTAAAAAAAACCTGGATGTCATCTTAAAAATTTCAAAGACAACTTTGAACAGATAATATTTCAGAATTTCATCTTTTTAGCCATCTAGCAAAAGTTATTCTAATCAAAGGCGCCACGGGCGTTTCACGGAGCCTTTTGTGTCCGCTGCCGGCGTATTCGAAAGTCTACATTACAATTAGGCACACGACACCGCGCCCACTTGCGCGACCTTCTTGGAGCCAAATTAACGGGATTCCGGAGTAATAAGAAGTGAGTGAGTAATTTTCTTCCGAAACCTGCCGCCGTTACGTCCCGTGAATAACGAACGAGTGGAATTTATGGCTTTCATTAAATTTTCATGATGCAATATTAGCTTTTAAAGGTTTTAATCGGTCTAGTTTAGCTCCCTTATTCAGGTGGATTCAATAGGTATTGTTACTTATTGGTCTTTATTAAAGAACTGAAGCATTGAAGCATTAGACCTTGATAATAATTCAAAGCAGTTTATAAGACAATCAAAAATACCTCTTCCAATTTTTCGCCATTATTCAAAGTTGAAACGACTCGAAAATGAATGAAAATAATAGTATTGTACTAGCATTGAGAGTCAACCCATAACGACTAAGAAAAATAACGCTAATCATAAAATATGTACACTCAATGGGGTGCATAAAAATGTACAAGAAATGTTAAGTGAGGAACTGGAAATTTATTTATTTTTAAATTATAATAAAATTAACATATATGTATTACATTCAGCAGAGAAAAAACTGTTCATAATGGCTCTGTAATAATAGTAAAAAAATAATAAAATATAAAGAACGCCTAGATATTGTGAGCTTATGCTGTTGAGCGAGGTATTGAAGTGACCTGCATACAACTAGAGTGGCTTATTGTATTAAGCATATACAGATCCCCAACTTCATCATGCGATGACTTTGAAAAAATAATGGATAATATTTTGTACAAAATAAGTAATAATAATAAATTTTAATAAAATTTATTGCTGATTGCGGACATTTAAATACATTAATTTTATTTCTTTTAAAATGTACTAGAGTGAAATCCTTATTTCATTATTATATTAAGAGAATTTACATTTGAAACCGACTAGGTTTACAGCTACTTTGTCATCCTGTCCCAATAATATATTCACGAATATTAAACCAGAATTTCAGTCGATTTAGATAAATTGTTACCTAACCATTGTGGACAGCTAGTTACGTTTAAAATTAAAGGCAAAAAATCTAAGATCAAAATTATAACTACGAACACTGGTCGACACGAGCAGTTTAGAAATAATGTACTAAGAAAGCTGTCTAATTTTTCATATTTTAAAGACCCAAAAGAAAGTACAGTACACTATTAACTATAAACAGGTCTGAATATAATAATGTTTCTAGATCAAAAAATATTTATGTTAATAACACTTTATGGTTCAGTGATTGGGATACAATGAGCATTCATACTGGCAGGCATAGATTATACTCACTTATGAGAAAAAGTCGTATAATAATTCGGATATTTTTGTTAATTGCGGAACAAATTATTTCAAGGTATTTAAGCGTGTATGTGCAGCTGCTAAATAAACATTTACGTGTAATTAAATAAAAAACACAGACACGATAACTACTTGTGATATAATTGATAATGAAACTGGAAAACAAACATACAGTCATATAGAATTTCAGTTAAAAATTAGTAATAAATTCTAAAACAAAGACATAGAAATCACTTTTTTTTTCGAAAAAATTTTTGCTAGTATTCCAATTTCAACTACACGTTCTCTGAAATCATCGCCTGAGTAGGCGACGTTAGGTTTCGACAAAGATTTAGTTAGAGTTAGCCAAATATTTGTCGAAACATAACGTCGATACTTGTGGTATTGTGTTTGAATTTACTCGTCAACTATAATGACGTTGTTAAAAGACTCAAATGTATAAAAATGAACAACTCTGTCGACCTTGATGGCCGTTCTGTAAAAATAGTATGTAGTTTGAAAATATACTGCATTGTTTCATGCTGAGTTTTTAATGTTTGCGTTGATTGTGATGTTTTCCAAATCCAATGAAGTAAAGTTATTGCATTATTTAAATCCTATATAATATCTGACCCTGACAAACTTTCATAAATACAACCAACTCTCAGGATTTTTTTTAAAAGCTGGTTGTTAGCAAATTAATGCGGTATTTTATTGCAATAATTTCATTTAAACTGGGTCTGGGCCGTTCAACAACCGAAGTCGATGTTGAACTTATTCGTTTGATTTTAATGTCTGGGAGGATTCACGGAACGCAACTGGTGTTTTTTCTGTGATTCATAGAAAACATTTGACTGCGTTCATGCGTGCGACTTATCGGCGAGGAAACTACATCATCAAGATGTCGCACTCAAATCATTTGGACTTCTGGAGTCTTATTTGGTGGTAGAATTTAAAGGGTCGATGTTAATGATGAGAGACCGGAGAATTTGCAATCAATATGGGCGTGCCACAGGGTTTGGTTTTTGGACCATTTCTATTCCTAGTTCATATTAGTAATTTACCACATCTTGTTAAGGATGGGCATGGGAATATAATTTTTAGTGGTACTTAATTTTTTAAGATTAAAAGGTAACAACCAGCTTTTGACAAAGTTAACAGTATTATCTCTGAAATAATTGAAATCGTTCAGTATTAATAATCTTCTTCTCGATAACAGGAAAACGAAAATTGTTAAAATTTCCTTGGCTAATGTTAAACTGATCGACGTAAAATTAATGGTTAAAAACCAGATACTGGAAATTGTGGACACAGCCTCATTTAATGGTTTCACTTTAAATGATAAGTTACGTTGAAATTGTCATATTACGAGATTGGGGAAAGGCTTAGTTTTACTTTTAGCTTAAGCAGTTAAAAGAATTCGCCTAATTATTGATAAAACCATCGTAAAACTAGTTTATTTCAATTCCTTTCATAGTCATATATATGATCTATGGAATTTTATTATGGGATCATGCAGCTCATAATATACGTCTTTGGTGCTGCAGAAGCTGACCATTAGTGCCATTTATAATTTGAGACCAAAATTATCTCGCAGAGAAATATTTAAAAGAAACAATATTTTAACTGTAGCGTCGTATGTATACGTATACGAAAATCTGGTATGTCAAGAGAAATATAGAAATTTTCCAAAAAATGAGCGACATCTATAACGTTAACTTTAAACATGAAAACGATGTTGCTGCTCTTAAACTCACTAAGCAAATTTAGCAAATCGTTTAAGGGGCAATGTATGCGCTTTTATAATAAGGATCCGGCTATAATTCAAAATTTGCGATTTTATGAATTTAAACTTTTCTTTAAAAATAAGTTATAATCAAGAGGTGCCTGAATTAATATAAAAAAAAACTCATGGAATTGAACTGCTTAGCTATCAGGTTGCTTCATGTTATTTCGAAGTGTTCTAGTAACTTATTAATTATTCAAAACTTTGAATCAATGAGCATAAAAATTGCAATCTTTGAGTTTCTTACCCATTCTTTTTAAGGTGGATCAGCATTTGGACTGGATGATAATGTTAATGTCGAAAAGAATTTGTTAACGAGTATTTCAAGTGTAATTACCAACAGAACAAAACTGTTTTTGATTTGATTTGATATATCTATGAAACAAAAAATACAAGTCTCTAATTCCATTGTTCTTATGCTTAAACTGCAATTAATGTTACAAAATAACTATGTTTGTACATTTTTTTACACAAAACTTCCAGCGTCAAACCTTTCAAGAAAGTTATTAGTGGTCAGACACATAAGCAAACCTCGACATCAAATTTAGATGACTTTATTTTGTAGGTCAAAATGAAATCGTTGATGTTGTTCACTACATATTGACCAATTGGGCAACATTCTAGTTACGTCGCGAAAATCAATATAACACACGACAAAGGAAGTAAAAGACGTTGACACGTGTAATGTCTATAAAATTAGCTTCTACTGTCTCTCTCTCTCTCTCTTTCATACGCCTTATTGATTCTTCGGACTTATAAATTCTAAGTTTTAAAATTGCTTCTTCACATTTTCCTGTCTAAAATTCTTATACAGCTGCTAACATACACATAACCATATGATGCTTGATATTACAAAGGTAAGCAATGAAACTGTTGCACGCAATCGCGAGTAATGCTCACTAGCGTGTAACAATCCAATTACGAACACACATCGGGCAAAGCTTTAGCAGCCTTAAGGTTACAAACCGAAAAAGCTCGAATTGGCAACGTCTCAGAAGTCTCAAAAGTTATAAACGTAATGGACGTTGTATCTAGGAAAAAAGTCATTCAGATTTAGGTTTTTGAAATTTCCTTGACGTTGCCAAATCGGTTTTTCATGGCTTATAGCCGCTTAAAACGCGCATTTTAAATGGAACAAACTATATAAGTTAGCATAATCAGATCAGAAATAGATATTACTAAAATAAATTCCTACAGCTAAAAATCTCGAGCTATTCCTCCTGGTTAGGGACCGAATGCAAGTACAAAATACAGTTTACATAATTAGACGAAATTGGGACAATATGTGATTGTAGTAGCATTTGCTTCCAATTTCGTCCGTGTGTTTGTAAGTTTAGTGACATCCATCTTATTTTTATCAGTTTTTTAGACTCTATTTTTAAGATATTTCAAGAGTGTGGTAGCTTTAGTGTCGTCATGGCTTGCATGTCTATATATTTTGCAATGTTGATCTGATTTTTGACCACGAATTCTTTACCTGAAACGCAATGGGTAAATGATCGGAGTCAGTCCTGCGTATACGCGGGCTAGTACGCCACGGGTCAATAACGAAACGTCTTCATTTAATTTGCCTTTTAAGTGGTATCTAATAATCAAATAAATAACAGCAGCTGAGAAGTAATAATGAGAATAAAATCGAGAGAAGTCGAAAGATGACCTATAATTGTTTTCTGTATCTATAAGGGCTAAAACTAGAACTAATCACAAACGAGTACGAACAAGAAATCGTAAACGTTTTTAAACCTTTTTACTATTTAAAGAGCCATGAACAGCGGGTATATGTAGTCGTAGTGTTTATAACGTCACCGCAGCCCCTGCGTCTATTGTACGACGCGACACAGGTAACACAACTTTTTTTGGGAATCTCTGTCCCAGCACCCCCGAGACCCGCCGAACTGAATGTGGGCGTGCGAAGCATTAATTCGACCACGAAGAGATAAGATTTGGAGATCATAACACAATTTATGTTATTTTGTTTCAATAAAGTATTATTTTCCTCTTAAATGGAATAGAGTGTCAATTACGTTTGACATTCCTTTTTTTTCGACCTTTATCGGCAACAAGCTCTTACTGAAATGCTGGAATATGGTTAGTATTGCATTATTCATATGTTCAGAAATAACGACAAAACTATTTAACAAAGGGCCGCCGTTAATGTGTTTGCCCTTATATCGTTTGAAATAATGAAAAGTAAAAGGACTGAGCTGTAATTAAGTCTGTATTACACATGATTAGTATTTAATAAATATTGCACATAACGCCGTCTTTGAATACATGTAACTTTTTAGCCTCGACATAGAATAATTTTTCTAAACATACTTTGCTACACGACTACAGCAAAGAGTCACACAATTATTTTGTGATAACAATAAAATTATTAGCTTCTCCAACAAATGTTTCCCCTGATTTAAATACACGAATCTAAGAGAAAATGAACATGAAAACATTGGCAACCTCGAGCGTGTGCGCCCGGTGCCTACGGTATGTGAAGGGTACAATTTATAATTTTAGGTTTTTGTTTGTAATTTTCACGGAATAATTTCCCGACGAATGAGTTTTCGTCCCAAATGGATGCGAATGTATTTTCTGAATTGTTGGTTTACGGTGGCGCGTCGACCGTAAGGTTATTTTTGAATGAAATATGCATTTTCAGAGGTCGTTAATTAAGCAAATTTTATATGAAACGTATTTAGCAATAGATTCTTTTTTATAAAGTATGTCGTGTTGAACCCTCTTGAACCCTCCAATTCAATTGGAGGGTTCCATTAGTTCAATCATCGAAGGCTAATTTTGCCTAAAACATACTAATTTACAATGTCGTATTTTTTTTTCAGTTTCGCTGATAATATGTTAGATCGGGGAAAAAATATTTTATAAGCAAAAAGTTGCAGTAGTCTCTTTGGTCGTTCTATTTGTATCTGGCTAATTTTGATACCATTAAATAGATGATATTTTTCTTTTTTTTAAATATGTTAAAAAACAAAAAATAAAAACTGTGTTCCATCATTTTTCTTTTATTTTTCTGTTCACCAAATCTAATGAGTCATAAATTAATCTAATGTAGAAATTCCATACATTTTGAAGTTTTATTGCAAAAGAGAATAATGTGACACAAGCTCCCAAAAAAATTTGTGACGTTTATGGACCTGATGCAATATCGGTAAGGGTAGCACAAAACTGGTTCAAAAGTTTTCAGTACAATAATTTTAATGTCAAAGATGAACCTCGCTCTGATCGACCTGTTACGGAGAAAGTCAATATCATTTTGGAAAAAGTAGAGCAAAATCAGCATATTATTTTTTACGACGTAGCTGAAGAGTTGGGGATTGACCACGGAACAGTTTTGATCCATTTGAAAAACGCTGGGTACTTGAACTACAAAAAAGCTCGATACTTGAGTACCACATGATTTCACTGAAAGAAATCTAATGAATCTGTACTCATGAATCTGTCCATAATGAAAATGTACGTATTGGCAATTCTCTATTAACACGTGATGAAACCGAACCATTTTTGATAATATTTACGATAGCTGCTATTTATGTGTCCGAAATATCAAAAAGACACAAACATTTATCATTTGATATACTTTTACGCTTTCCAAAATATTCACCATGATGATCGATGCACTTTTGCATATGCTGAAATTAATTTTTATGGCATTTTGTCCATTCTCATTGAAGTACCTCCAATATTTGCATTTTATACGCATCAATGACCTCTTCACGACTCGAAAAACGTTGACCATGTAACTTATTCTTCACGCCTGGAAATAAATAGAAATCTTTGAGTGCCAAATAGGGGCTGTACGGCAGATAACCCGTCAATTCGATCTTTTGACTTACCAATAGCCGAGCTATTTCGGCCGATGTGTGACAGCTAGCATTATCATGATGAAGGATGATGCTGGGTTGACGGTTGCTCTTTCTTATTTCTTCAAGAACTTCTGACAAATAAATGATCGTGTACCATTCCGAATCAACCGTTTTACGATTCTATAGTGTGGCATTGTAATCACATGTCCATTTATACCAAAAAAACAGGCAACCATCTGCTTCAAAGTGCTTATGGCACAAATCACTTTTATTGGGTTCGGCTCATCTTGAAACACCCACATCGTTCACTGTTGTTTAGTTTCGGGGTCATATGCATAGATCCAAGTTTCATCACCTGGTATATATTATAAACAGCTTTTGACGCATCATAATTATATTTATTTATCATTTTTTTGCACCAATAGACACCAGTGTCTTAACGGTCAATGCTCAAGCTGTGCGGAAACCAACGCGAATAATTTTTTTTATAGCCAAATTTTCATGTAATATCTTATGTATGCACGTCATACTTATGCCCAGGGACGCCTTTATCTTGCGATATGTAACATGACGATCTTTCATTATTAATTCCTGCACAGCATCGATATTTTGTAGTACAACAACCAATTCAAGGCGAACTACTTTAAATTCGTCCGTGAGCATAGATCGCCTACGATCAAACTCACTAAACCAGTAATACACAGTGGTTTTTTACAGTGCTTCATCCGCAAAAGTTGAAGCGAATTGATCGATGCACTGTTTTTCAGTTAGCCCACGCCGAAAAACGTAATAAATCATCGCACAAGAATTTTCACGGGTTAAATACATGGTTATAAAGACACATAATTTTTAAAATGACCCCACAATTGTAAAGCTATTGACAATTACCTGAAACAAACTGTATTCTACATCCAAGGAAATTTATTTTTAAATATTGTAATTACTTTTTAAATATTATTCTGTAAGCGGCCAATTCTGGATACATAAATAGTAGCCCTCGTATCACTATTGATGAAAAATGGATTACCGATGACAAGAACGTACTAAAAAGATCATGGGTAAAGGACAAGGAAGCTTCAAAGATTATAGTGAAACCCCTTAGTAAATGCTAGAAAAGCGCTAGGGTATCTAATGATCATTGCAAAGCGTCATTGTGCCCCTCTATAAAAGGGAAGGCTGGTTTACACAAATTACCGCCTTCAACATCGTTGGCAAACTGTGTACGTAAATCGTAATTGAAAAAGTTGAGAATAAGATTGAAAATAAAATTTGAGATGCACAAGCAGGATTTTCAAAAGGGATGGGGTGTACGGACCAAGCATTTTCTCTGAGAAACGTTGCGGAAAAGTTTTTAGCCAACGGTTAATATATTTTCTGTAGTGTCGTAGGTCTGAATACAGCTTATGACAGAGTGAAAAGAGATGCTCTATGGAGAATCCTATCCATTTATGGTGTGAGTAGTGGATCGATACCGACACTGCAATCTCTGTACAAGGACAAGCATCAGAACAAATTGAGCATACACTGACTGGTTTGACGACCGCAGAGGTGTCGCACAGGGATGTGCAGCTTCACCGTGGTTATTCACTGTATTCATAGATAGTTGTCTGTATGGCTTGAAAGAGTATGAGAGTAGGCTAAGGATGCACGAGCTCTGTATCAAATGTTTGCTGTACGCCGACGTCAAAGTAATCCTTGCACTGTCAGTGTGTGAGATGCAAGAAATGGTGACTAAAATGAATAGTTCTGTTCACAAAAGGAATATGATGGTTTTGAAAGGGGCTAAAACACAACTGAATGCTGTATATATACATACATACATATATGCGTGGGGCGCACTATAAGTTTCTGAAACTGGCGACTTACATAAACAATATTTAAAAAGTAGTTACTGTTTTTGAAATGAAGCCAATTCTTTGGCCGTAGAATATAGTTTGTGTCATTTCACTGTTAATTGGTTTTATAATGTGGCAAAATTCTCAAAGTTACATGTCTTCATCACTACGAATTTAAGTCGTGAAACTTTTTGTAGTATAAATTTTTAAGATTTTATGTGTATTCTGTATAAGTGTGAGATTTTAAGTGACAGCTCAGCAGAGCTTCATTCGGCTTCGAACTGTTTTTGGCGATAAAACATCAGACAAGACAGTCGTCTTGTATGATTTGTAATTATTATGAGGAATTCAAGCGCGATCGTATCGACATCAATGATGAATTTCGTGATGATCGTCCATACACCGTTGTTAACAACTAAAACATCGATGCTGTGCACCGTGTGATTGAAATAGACAAGCATGTAACCTATTATGAGATTTGAGAATCCTTAGGCATAGACAAAAGTCAGCGCATCAAACAGACCGCGTCACTTGATTATTTAAGAAGTCCGAAAAATAACTGTGAACGTTGTGTCATCTTGCGCCACGGCAATGCAAGTTCTCACATGGCCGAACAAGCAAATAAATTTATGAACAATAAAAACGTAGAACTTATGACCAATCCTGCATATAGTGCCGACCTGGTACCTAGTGATTTCTTTTTGGTTGCAAAAATTAAAAACCAATTACGCAGTCAACGAGTTTTATCCCCAGAAGAGGCTGTTGAAGATTATAAAAAACATGTTTCCGAGGTCACCAGGGAGGAATGGCATGTTTTCAAAATTAGTTTATTTTAATGTAAATTACAATATTTATAGTAAACTATAGCAAAGTAATAGTAAAAAGGACATTTATGCTAACAGAAAATATTTTGAGAAACAATAATTTATTTTTTATTATTCGTAGTAATTTTTTCTCATAAATTTTCTGTATCACCTACCTACATACAAGGTGAGAAAATCGAACAAGTGAAAGAGTTTGTATATTTGGGTAGTCTGTTTACAAATGATCATAGATAGAATAGGGATATTGAAAGGAGATTAAATACAAGAGATAAAGGGAATGGGGCAGTGCTAGTTATTAGTAATTATATTAAAAGTAATATAAAAATAGTAATGGTATAGTTAATAGTAAAAGCGTCTAAATACAAGCGCGTTTGATTATCCAGAATAAGATCTTGATTCCAACGTTTATGTATGGCAGTGAAAGTTAGGTAGAAGAAAAGTGAAAGTAATATGTGTGAAATGTCTTTGTAAGATAGATGTAGGAACAGTGATGTCAAAAAACGTTGTGATTTGCAGGAAGATGTAGTGACTGGATAGAAAAAGTTTGTTATTTTAGGTCATTTGAAAAGGATGAATGAGAGTAAAATAACAAAACACACCAGTTGAGCGAAAGTGTGCGATAGAAAGGTCGGCAAGGATCGCCCTAGAAAATCCTATGCAGATTCGTATGTATGCGCTGGGACAGCCCTGAGGGACAGCCAGTTCAGGGACTTACGTAAATTTAACCGACGCTACGTCTCTGTGTCTCTCGTCCATGGCTCAGTGCCACGATCATCTAGTGGCACTGTTTTAATTGTATTTACACTCCCGCTAACGTACATTGATGCACAAAACTGTATTTATATGATTAAATATTAATAACGATAACAATGATTAACAGGAAAAAATTTGCTATTGTTTGAATATTTCAGTCGAGCAGTTCATATTATAAAAAACACTTTTGAAAAAATTTTTCTCCGACGATATCTCTAGAACAAATCAACAGTTGTTTATGTAGTTTACATCTCACGATGCAGTTGTATGAGAAAAAGAGCTGACATCCTGCAACTTGCGTCTCTATTTTTAAACATGCCTTGCCGTGTATTCGATATTTAGATGTCTTATTTTTTAAAAATGAACAAATTAAAAAAAAAATCTGGTGCTTACCTGCAACAAGTAATAACGTGCAGCATGCAACCCACCGCTAAACCTTAAACCTGTTTTTCCACTACGAATCTTCTTATCTACTTATAACTACCATCTTACCACTTTGTATAATGATTGGAAAGGATTTATAGACATCGAACACCTAAGCAAATGTTTGTCCTGTATTCTTATCTATCTTAACTATCTTATTCTTGTCTATCTTATCCGCCAACCGCCATTCATTTAGATACAATTTCTATGTATGTTTCATGCCAATTCGGCACATCTTCAAGAAAATGCAGATAGTCGCATCTACCAGAGTACAAGAAGTATTAAAGCTACCAATAGATTCGCTCCAAACCAGCACGTGTGACATACAGTACACAGAGCACATTGATAGTTTTGCACTCCTGGCCGTCCGTAAGTGTTTGAATTTCGAATGTAAATTTTTTTCAAATATAATAAACTCGTTTATTATTCACAATATGTTTTGGCAGGAAATTACGTGTCAATTATTTTTAACACAAGTTTGAAGTGCCTCGTCCGTAGCAAAAATGGAATTAACGCGAAAAGATTGTAGAGTTGATGATTTTTTATGTTTTTAAAAAAACACTGTCTCCACAAGACTGCACAGCTCGTCTTTGAGATTATTTGCGTTGGTAAGAGATAAATAGAAAGCTTTATGTCTCCGAATGAGTTTGTTAGCGGTAACGACTCAGAAATGTTTCAAGATGATGTGTTTGAAGAATTGGTCCAATATCTCACTTCGATGCGCGCATCTTTCGAAAAGTATTTTCCCGAAGAACAGAATACAAAAATGAAACTTAATTCATGGATTCATAATTTTTTTTACCCAACTTCCAAAAGCCCGAAAGTATGTCAAACGAGATATATGAATCTCTTTTAGAAATGTCATTAGACACACGTATGGAGTCACTGTTCAAAACGACGCCTCTCAACGATTTTTGGTGCATAATCCGTGATCAATATCCAGTTCTTGGCAAAATGGCTCTGAATATTCTTCTCCCGTTCCCAACAACATATTTGTGCGAAACAGGATTCTCAACCTATGCAGCCACGAATACAAAATATCGCAATAGACTGAACCCCGAACCTGATATGAGACTTCAACTGTCTTCTATCAAACCTGATATCAACTAATTGATGAAAAATAAAAAACAGTTTCATACCTCCCAATAGTTAGATTGTTTCTTTTTTATACCTTCTTATAATGTACTTGTCATGTGGTCAAGTAAGTAATAATTAGTAACTGTTACATTGTACTTTTATTATGCTTATTAATAAAGAACGCACTTTTAAAAACTATTCTTTTATTGTAGGGTTCCGTCAAGTATTTTGCTTTCCGAAAGGGTTCCATCACCAAAAAAGTTTGAGAACCGCTGGTGTAGAATATTGTTAAAGTACGATCGCGGACGTTCAAATGTCATGTATAACATTGTGACAGGAGATGAAACATGGATATATTGTTACACGCCGGAAATAAAGCAACAGGCTTCTGCATGGGTGTTCGAAGACGACAGCACACCGACGACATTGAGGCAGGCGAGAAGCGCAGCATATTTTACTTTGCATGTAAATCGTTTTATTTATGAGTTACGCAAAACGTTCCGGGTACCCCACATAGTGCAGCGAGTGGTAAGTCAAGTGATAAATACTGTTTACAGACTCTTGCATGCTGTAACAAAAAAGGTGACGGATTTTAATTATATTAAACTAGTTAAATCTCTAAGATGCTTAAAAAACAGCCACTTTTAGCTATTTCTTCTTTCTGTTTAGTATAACTTTTTTATTTAATTTAGTTACCTTTATACTTTCTTACATTTTGACATGATAAATATTTTGTAATCCCAAAACTCTTGAAAATATAGCAATTTAGTGATATCGCTAAAAAGACTATACTTACAGACTAGATCGGATAATTATTGTCAATTATATAATTCAAGTTACCAACTTGCAACTAAAATTGATTACGGAATTATGGTTATTTGTTTTCTACGTTTGTCCTTAATGCCTAAGATGTCTATATATCAAATTTCATCACGTTACGTTTATAGTACCTGTGAAGAAATAAGTAAACAGGGGGCAAATCCACTACACATTTTTTTTTTAAGAATAGAAACTTTAAATTCTACCCTGAACTCATGATGACAATCAGCAAAATATGTTTATCTCCGATAACTATATTGCCTATTTTTTTTTTATTTAATTCTGCAAATTCTGAATTTATGGCAGCCGTTCAATTATTCGTAAAGCTCTCACGAAAAGCTCCGAAAAGATTAATTCACGAACTCGACTTGAGGATTAAAAGATTACTTTAATAAAAGTAAAGTGCTTAAGAAACAAGCGAATCAAGATTCCCAAAAGCTTTTATGCATCTCAATTATTTTTTTTGTCCCAGGTAAATCTCTTCGGGAATATTATGCGGAAACTACTTAATAAAGTATATCCCATAAAGATTCCAAAGATAGTTTTACACAAGCTGGTTTCTTTTACCAGTATTTAGAGGTATTATTTCTGTTAGTCTCTACGTAAACTTATATGTCTTCATAAGTTTTTTAAGAAATCATGAAAACACACGTCTTCCGTAGAGTTAGGGCTAAAAAAGTGGAAACCCTAAATTTTAAGAATTTAGAATTTGCAAATATAAACCAATGGTTATTTACCTAGGCGCTGACGCCGAGATACGACGCCTATTCCTCTGCGCTGCGCCGTAAATCCCCCGCGCTGCTATTGCGCTCTTTTTCAATCACTCAAACGCATATAAAATAGGTATTTTTATTCGCTTTGATATTATTATCGAACGACAGAGATATAAAACAATTTAATTTAAAAAATTTAATTTAAATAAGTATATTACGTGTCATGATGTTAGTCTAAAAACTGAAAGTGCAACCTGCCTCAGAAAAATGATGTGTAACACGAAGGTAAATTTTTCTTAACTGCAGAAATTTTACAAAATTAATAACACTAAACAATCCAATAATAATTATATTTTACCTTGAATATTTATTAGAACCTAGATTTTAAAAAAATACAGAATATAGAGTTCCATAGTTTACCGGAATACTTAAAGGAAAATTAAAAAGCTTTAAATTTCCTCGAGATGCAGAAAATAGTTATCAATATAAAATGTGTATTGAAATGTTTTGTTTAATTTTACCGAGGGCTAGTTAAGTTCATTGGACTAGTATTTATTATGGAAACCTAGTTATACGAAGAAATTGGATTCAAATTATAGCTAGAGATAAATTTTGTACTCAAAATTTTTTTTCCTTTGTAAAACCTTTTTATTTAATGTGCAGCAAACTTTGGATCAGACAAAAGAAAACCAACGTAGGTTATGCGATGGTACGGAAACACGCGATTTTGACTAACACTTATTGATTTTTTTGTTTGACTAACTAATAATACCTTCATAGATCACTCGAAGGATCGCTTTTGAAAGCTGATGATCTTCAAAAGGCTTATTTTACTTTGATGGCTTTATTATAGCTGGCTTCCCCCATTACTATGAAAACAAAAGAGGCCGTCACGGGACTGCCGACAGATGTGAAACATGAAAGTTGATGGTTATTGAAAGATTTTGTAAGTAAAAAAAATTAAATCATAGAATTTCGTAATAATCTGCGTATACATAATGAAGTTCCTTTTCTTTGAGGCTCAATCACATAAAAACTACTGATCGTATCAGTATGAAACTGCAACGGTTCGATGCGGAATTGTTTGTAATGGTTATAGGTAATTTATTACGATACGTAAAAAAAAATATGTTTGTATGGATGTTTGTCATATGCTGACGGCTCGACGGATTATAATCAAATTTTGCATAGAGATGGATTATTTTCTCAAATAGCACATAAAATTAATATATTAAGATTACGCTATATAATAGATATAACAACATTACCTTTTAGTAAAAAAATGTATAAATATCAATAATAATCATATTTATAGATTTTGTTGTCGTTTTGATGTCCTTTTCAGTATAAATCGTAATTTTGTTATTACTACCATTAATGCCCAAGGAAGGACCAAGATCGATATCGAGACCGGCATTTAAATCGAGAACGGGACGGGGACTGACCCGACAATCGAACCAGAATTGACGTCGAGAATGTGTAGTGTATCGCAATCAAAATTGACAGAAAAGCTAGCCGATATAGAAGGTGAAGGAATCCATTATAATCTATGTCCACGGAGGTTAAACCGAGGGCACATTTGAATAATAAAAAAATGCTAAATTTAAATTTTCGTCCAGCGAAGCGGGCGAGTGACATCTAGTATAGATATATCTTCGACTGTATTATTATAAAATATGAAGAACATAAATACAAAACATATCAAGGAACAACGAAGTATATAGTATAGTACACTGACTCGCACATACGAGGGAGCAGAGGGGACTTGACGACATAAAAGGGCGTCATGCCTTTTGCCGTCACGATCGACGTCAAGGCTCGCCCATAGATTTTTCACATCCATCGATGTTATTTCAAAAAAAAAGTAGGATTTTGCGTTTAAATTAAAAGACTATGTCTAGATCATCACCATTTCTAGTTATCCCAGATTGCATATTTATTTCTCCGATATTTGCGTTATTTATAAGAAAAGGTCACAGACAGATGTCGACGATGTCCATCAATTCTTTCGTTTCTTTTATCTATAAAGAAAGCTGTGATAGGAATTAGCTTTGTACCCTTTGAACATAAAATTCTAAATAAATTAAGAAATATATCATTATACTACATGGAATATATCTATGCATTCCTTACATTTCTAGCGATATTTCTGCAGCTAAAATTCATAGCCATATAAAAACTTCTTTGAAAAAACATTATATCCTTCACTGAAATTAATAATAAAGATTTCCAAAAGTTATTTAAACATATTTTTTCGTATCAAAACGGACAAAACCAGATTTTTTCTTTATTATTTCTATTATACGCTATTATTTTAAATGGAACCGCTCGACAAATATATTCTTCTGTTACCAGCAAGTTATTTCACGTTTCCATTTCGCTCGCGGGGCCCTTTGAGGGATGATAAAAATAATGCGATACGGGCGCCCTCAACCGACGCCGGTGCACGCTCCGGTGTGCCTAGAATATATTCCATGTTTTGAAGCTTCACAATTTATTCTATTTCGGTCGTAAAGGGTTGGTTAAAATTATCAAAATAACGACTGAATTATTTCGAAGCGGCGGTGACTCGGTGGTCAAGAGTGTTGTATTATTATTCTATAATACAATTTATAGAACAATAATACAATTAACGGCAAGCAATTATAACTTCATAATGTTGTTCCAGTGTAGGATAGTTGAAGAAAACTTGAACCTTACATGAGATACTGCAAGCTCATCGCCGATCTCAAATGTCATACGTAAGAACATTTTATATCCATTATGAAATTGCTGATTTCTTCACAATGCTTTCTTTTTATATAAACTAGTGATGATAATGAATAAATATGTGCATCTAAATAAAAAAAAATCATGAGGTGTCTTTGGGACACCCACCCGGTTGAAGCGAAGTTCCTTTCGCTATATGTAAATAAACTTATGAATTGAATACTAACAATGAAATTAATTAAGACGTTTGAAAGTAATTAAATAAACAGTAATAATATCAGGCAATAAATGGTAAGAAATATTTGTAAATTATATATAAACATTTTTTTATTAACTGTTAAAATTCTAAAAAAAAACAATGAAAGGAGACAGATTGAGAAGTATTGTATTGTATGAGGTGTTAATTCGCGGAAATCCATAGTAGACGCTTGCCTGCAACATGTATTAACATGCAGCATGCAACCCACCGCTGACCCTCGAATCTGCCTCTCCACTACGAATCTCTATCCAAATGATTGAATATTGATTCCAGAGGATTGACAGATATCGAACACCTAAGCAAGTGTTATTTATTACTATAATTATCTAATTCCGCCAACTATTAAATTGTTTAGTTCTACGTACGTTTGATTGAGAAGTATACATTAATGATTAGTGGGTTTACGAGAAAAAGAAAGAGGGAAACAGAGAGAGCGAGAAGTATACATTAATTCCAGCATACCTGTACAGCGGTCAGCATTTTTCGTTGCGGTTACACTTTTTTTCATGTAGCTCCCATTCCCCGAGCGCCCGAGTGTAACGTGCGATAGACAACTTCATTCCAATAAAATTCATTGGTACACATTAGAGCTAAATCCAGTTCTTACAGAAGGAAAGCGAAGGTCCCACCACCAAACTACCGCTACTCATTAAACAGGTAAAAGTTCGAAACAAGTCATTTACCCTAAATAAATGGATATGTAATTTTTGCTGTGACGTACAATTTATTTTTGATTTTGTAATGGAATAGAGCAGTTAACTAATTTTTTTCATATGACTGTATTTTTATTTAAGTAAGAATGCAGTTAAAATAGTTTTTTGAAAACTATAAAAATGCCTGAGTAATGACTGTTTTAAATTGCTAACTAGGCAAAGAAAGCACTAGTGCTCAGTGACGTCATTGTTTACTGGTGCCATATAAAATGATATTAAACTCCGTTCTGTAAAAAAGAGAAAGCATATATTTTTATGGCTTATAGTCTAATTAATCTTCAAATATTTTATTCTGAATATCAGTAAAGTATCCTATTTTTGCAATTAAAATTAGTAAACTTATAAATTAGTAAATAATGTTTTTTCATTGCATTTTAGAATCCGATTCTTCAAATGGCATTAACATACACTAGTACTATTTCCTCAAATATATACTTTACGCACGTTAGTTATATTAGTTAGTAGAATGTTTAAAGAGAAACAATTTGTAATAGGCTCTTGGAAAAAAAAATCAGTGCAAGCATAAAAAAATAAGCATTTAAAGAACTTAAAATATAAACACAAATTCGATATTTGTATCACATACCGATGTAATTAAGCAATAGTCTTATTTTTTATTATAAAGTATTTATAAATTCAATTATTAACTGACGTACCGAACGAAAATTAATATATTAAAAATGAACAGTCAAAACCCAATACACCTTCTCTAAAGCGAAATAAATTAAGAAAAAGAGTCGAATTATTTTAATTAAGTTTGAACTAATATCGCTTTGCAGAGAACTCTGAAATCTAGTAATTACAAAGGTTTATCCATCAATTACATTGCCAGCATTTCCACTCAAGTGTTACGAGTTAGCTGTCGGCAGCTAATTGAAACCGATAATGCTGTTAATTCTAGTTTAAGCTGTCGTTGAGGCGCCTCGTGCAGCATAAATGAGGAGGAACAGATGACGGGAAGTAGTCCAAATACGCACTTAGCCAAGGTTACAAGATATACAGCCCAAAGTTAAAGAATGATAGTCGAATGCGTCAAACCTTGTCTTCGAAGTGGAAGGTGCCATGTTTGGATTTTGAACTCGCACAAGTTGACTAATCCTATACTATTAAACGAGCAATTCCTGTATATGTCACGACGATCTTACAATGAGAACTTTTATTTAGATAAAGGTTTGCTTCTTAACTTCCTCTATATAGATGTCTTCTCTAGATAAAAATGATCTACAATGATCTAGCACAAAAAAGAATGTTCTTCTAAACGTTGCTTTATAGCGCCATCTCGTGCAATTTTTAGATAATTGCACTATTGCTTTTGGTTGTCAACAACAAATTGCACTACGTGATATCAACTTCAAATCGCACTATTTAAATAAAATACTTCGGCAAATTTTGCAATTGATATATTATTAAGTGACTTTTCTCTAACAAAGTTATTTAAATTCCCACGGCTAAGACGAAAGATGCCGAGATACAGAACTTTTAACAGTCAAATTCAACCAGTTCCTCCATACCTCGAATAACAAGTTAGCTATCGATCACAGACGTTGTCGCCGCACGGATTGAAACAGTCGTCCATCAATCGTCATATTGACCCGCCCAGGACCAGCGTATAGGCAATAAGGAAGGCCCTAGACTATTTCCTAAAATTTAAAAAGTCACGGGAGTAATCCCGTAGTGGAGTGATAAACTGACCCATCCTACCTTAGGTTACAATTTTACAACTTGAACACCGTTTACAACATTACCTTTCAAGTGAAACTCTGCTTATGTAGCCTGTCGAATAGAAGTTATTGTAGGGGAGTAAAGTTTCAACGACGCTTTGATCGGAAACTTCGCTCGATTTTGCTTCGGCGATTCTTGACTAACACACCTAAGAGAGCGTGCATAAACCTCTTGGTTCCATTTTGACTTCTCAGAATTATCGACGAATTTATATAATATTTGACAGGAACACATCAACGTCAAACTAATCGATTCGCAAAACGGTCCCTTTAGATAGTGAGAGGGCTAGCATTAAAAATGACACAAAAATACAAACTGACAAGCCTATTGGAGTCTAGTAGGCGCATGTATCTCATATATTGTATTAACATGTCGACGATTATTAAGTCTTCCCCCTGACTATCTTTAAACGATATTTTATTTATTTATTTCTAAATAAGCTTTTTCCCGCGGCTCCACCCGCGTGGATATATAATTAATGTCTCATTTTCTATATCAAGTACTCTTGCTTTCATGGATGTCAGTCCGATTCCGTTCTTACATTCAAATTTCACAATTAGTTCCGATCTGGTCTTATTCCTTACCACACTCCTGCGTCTCTTTTTTTCCAATCGCGCTGCCGCTCTCAATTACGATCCTGATCCCGATTTCAATATCAATTAAATAACAATATCAATATCGTTTTGTGATTTCTTGCTAATCATGGCACACAAATATATTAGTGGGAGGTGTAAAATATTATGCTTATAATACAGCAAATATTCTACTTGTGTGCCAAATTTCATCCATATCTATACAACCGTTTGCGCGTGATTGAGTTGCAAGCGACTAAACATCGACGAAAAGTGTCACTCTTGTAATACTTTAATAATAATATATAATACTGAAAGAGATGCAACGTAAAAACGTTACAGTTTGTTTTAATTTAGTAAGACTTTCTTGTTATTAAAACATTACTACTAATCATATAGTCACATCTCCCTCAATTTCGCATTCGCTGTACTTCACCCTCTCGCACCATATCTCAATCTCGCATCTCCCTCTCAATCACCATCGCCTTTTCTAAGCCCAGTAAATAAGAAGAACGACTGACAAAGTGAAATAAAATTAATGACTTTTTAATTTTATAGTTATAAAGAGTCATGCAGATACATAGAAATGACGAGAAACCTGTGTTTTCTGTAACAATGAATCAATCTTTTTTAATTTCATTAAATTATGTATCATTATCGTATCACAAGTAGACATAAAATCAAACAGGTAGAAAGATAAACAAACAGTGACCTATATACAAAAAATAGTGTGCTCTATTAGTACATTAAAGTTCATTAAAATCAATTTAACTATTGTTGAGCTATGAAAAAACATACAAACCAACAGACAGACAAACAAACAAAAAAAAGCTTATGTTCGTTCCCTGCTCTTAAACTATTTGTACGCCAAATTTTATTCAAATCAATACAGCAGCTTAGAGGTGAAAACGTAACAGATAAACAAACAGACAAAGACACTTTCTCATCTAGCTTATATATTATAAAATCATGTACTCTATTGGGACGCTTCCATAAAACTTACTTCTTAAGATCAATCAATTTGTACTCAGCTATACATAAGTCTGTGGCGTTTGTCTATACATTCCATTTTTCAATAAAACTCCTGATAGATATTGGTTTTAAGAGTAGTTTCTACAATTCTATTGTTTGAAAATTCATGTGTGTCTATCTGTCTGTCTTTTCATAACTTTAGTGTGATTTTACCGATCGTAATGAAAATTTAATACACAAGAAGGATATGCGATACCGCAAATTATTAGCTAATGTCTGTATATTTGTCTGTCTGTATGTTCTTACATAACTTAAAAAAGGTTTCACCGTTCCTAATGAAAATTGGTATACAGCAATAACATATGACTGTGCAAATAATAGGCGACTCACTGTCATTATGTATATGTGTCTGTTCCACATATTTTTATATAACACCTAACTTAATCTAACATAACCTATGTAATCAAAATTGGTATACAGTAAGAACATGTGAATGATAGTCTATCAGTCTGTCTGTCTGCCGGCATTTTCTTTAATGATTTAAAAAAATGTTTCACGGATCTTAATGGAAATTGGAACACAGTAAGAATACGTGATTATGCAAATGGTAGGCTACTGTCTGTCTGGTTGTCTGATTGTGTATCCTTTTACAACTAATAAAAGTTTTTAACGCCCTTAATGAAAATTGGAACACAGTCGGAACTTGTGATTGTGTAATTGATAGGCTGTATGTGATATTGATACATTGTACAATAACAATGGGAAATAATAAAAACACATTATTTCGTTAGGACTCATATTCACTTGTTTACATAGAGATGCGTGCGTGCGTGCGTGCGTGCGTGCGTGCGTGCGTGCGTGCGTGAGTGCGTGCGTGCGTGTGTGCGTAAAGTTATAGCGAGTTGATTGAAGTTAAGGATTATCAATCAACAAGTTGACTGTCTGATTCGCGATAGCCTCGCCTCGTCAAACACTTTCTAAAGCTCTAACACCAAACGCACCCGTCGTCCGATGATTAATTTCAAAAATAAAGTCAACGTACGCATATACAAATCCCGTCCAGCGTTTTATCTCGCGGCGTTTCCCCGGCGCGTGCGCCCGCGGCACATCGGGGCGTGCTCTCCGGACGACCGCCAGACTTACATTTACATATTCATGATTTCATAAGTAAGATCCATGCTGTACATTTACACCTGCAGATTTACACAGTTATTATAAATAACGGATTTAACAGCAAATAATAGATCGTGTTAGACGTTATGTGTGATCCCGGCTTCATTCTTTATGTAAAGAATTATAAATTTATTTCCAAATTTCCATTTATATGTATCATAAATTAGTATCAGTTTCAATACATCATATTGAAACTCATACATAATATGATACAATTCAAAATGATACAAAATCTGCGTTATTCTAAAAATTCGTCACCATTTCATTTTATCATAAAGTATACGTAATATATATTCATAATAATATCGTTAAATATATTTAATACATGTTTATAATAATATAAAGCGGAATTTTTATTTTTTGTTTGAACGCGCTCATCTCTAGAACTACCAGTCAGATTTGATTTTTTTTTTGATTGATGATAGCCTTAATATTGAACTTATTCATTGAAGTTAATTAAATTGGAAATTAAAGAAGAAATGAGAACAACCTTACTTAGGCTTTACAAGGCTTACTTTCCTCCTGCGCCTTCGTCTACGTGTTCGTAAAATGTTTTCCATCGCCTTTTACATTGAAAGATTTTGCTGTCAATCCAAATCTAGTTGTCGCTCTCAATTCTGGTTCCGGTATTGTTCCTGATTTCGTCCTCAGTCCCTCTTTCAATTTTGATACCGGTCCTCGCTCCCGATTCTGTTCCCCATCCCACTTCCGATTTCGATACCGCCCACAATAGCAATTTGTACAAAGTCAGGGAAAATGCCATTATGAAAATTAAATATAAGCTATATCGCTAGTGGGCGATTTAATTTTCTATGTGTGAAAGGATTTTTATACTTTATACAACCTGTTACCCTCCTCTGAGGTTTTTTTCTGACATCCGATTTAAAAGTAATATATTTTCCATTTACCGTTATTATGCTCCAAGCCAAATCCATTGAGTAATTTTAGACATGTAGACACACAAAAAATTCAAAAATAGTCGTCTTCTATTCTATTACCTTTCTTTTATCGTGCCCTCTCTGTTTTTCATACATACTTTTTATTACAAACACACCGGGTTCTATTGTTTTGTTGTATATACATAAGATTATACGCAGGTCACACTTAAAATTTTTAAAATTGGCCAGTTAAAAACTGCAAAACAGTGAAACATATTTTAATTTTAAAAGTGGAACTTCTTGGCCGGATTCATAATATATATTGTATTCACCTGTAATTTGTTTTTACAAATTGGTTGCAGAAAAGTTTGTTTAATGTCAAAATGAATTTAACACGAGAAAATTTCCGTGGAATTATTTTCTATGACTTTTGATGCAATTTAAATCAACAAGAAAGTTATAACAGACTTCAGTTGGTCTTTCATGATGAAACTTCATCCATTGCCACAGTTCACAACTGGTTTAACGAGTTCAAACGTAGTCGCACTGATCTGACTGAAGATCTGCATAAGGGACGTCCTTCTATGGCGACGACAGGAGACAATATCAGTACTGTGCTGCTCATGATAGAGACTGACAAAAGAATGACCTACCAGAAGATTCGGAAAAGCAACAGTATGAGTCAAATGCGCAAAAACCGTCATGAACATTTAGCGGCCAGGAAACTTTGCACTCGGCGGATACCTCATAATTAGAATGACACTCAAAAACTCTGTCGTAATAATTGGTACTGCAAAATGATATTAAAATTTGCCGATAGTGACAGAAATTCTGTGTACAAAATGGCTACAGGTGGCGAAAGCTGAACGCACATTCCAATCTCGAAACCAAAAGACAATCTGCTCAGTGGGTATTTCCTTTCGAGGAGTAAAACGAGGTCGAACGGTCGGAAAAAAGATGGTGCCCTTTTTTTCCAAATGACAGGTCATTATTCAAGAGTTGTTTTGAAAGACTAAAAACAGTGACTTCAATCTGGTACACTAGAAAATGTTTGCCTCTTGTTGCATACTGCGCGTTAATGCACATTGCAGGTAAGCGTTTATTATGTATTTCTGCTAATTAACAACTCACACAATAGAATATTCATTACGTTTCAGTGGAGAATCGCAAATGAATACACAATTCATTAAATTTCTTTCAATGAGCTCGTGCATCGAGCTTTTTTGTAATCTAGGTTTTTTCGAGTGAGTCAAAATTGTTTTATGATCAATCCCCAACTAATATGTCAATCATGCTCTACTTTTTCCGAAATGACATCGATTTTATCCGTAACGGTAGACCAGAGGAAGACTCATTTTTGATAATAAAATTACCGAACTGAAAACGCTAGAACCAGTTTTGATCTATAAACGTCTTTATTCTTTTTCACGGTTTATGTTGCATTTTTCCTTTTTCTATAATGAAACTTCAAAATGTATCGAATTTCTACGTTAAATTTGCTCATTTTGATGGACAGAAAAACAATAGTACAATAAAATAGCGGAATACCGTTTTTACTTTTGTTTTTTTTAATGTCATTTATTTGATGGGATCAAAACTAGCCAGATACAAACAGCACAATCAAAAAGATTTTACTGAAATTTTTATTTATAAAATACGAAAAACCTTTTTTCCTGACCTAATATATGCATACATATACTATTTACATTAGCATATAGATGACATGAACTTATAAGATTATACTCATATAAAATTGCCCAATGCGCATAAAGAAGATTTCACATATACTGCCAATTATCATGTCAGTAACGTGAACCCATACGATTTTACCCGTCTGAAAGTCACCTAACGTGCTTTGAGAAGTGTTCACTTCAAAAAAAGTTCACACCATTGCTGGAATTCTTGGTTCGGAATTAAATCTAAGACAGAACCGGGACCTAGTTTGAGACCGGTAAGAGCGGGAACAGAATGTAAATCAAGAGCGAGACCGAGAGCGGGATTATGGTCTTGTCAGTTGACGAAGAACTTCATTGTTCGTCCACGCGGGTGAAGTCGCGAACAAGAGGCATTACACCCATAAACAATTTTATTTTGACTGGGGATCAGTGTAGAGCTGTACGTATCGCTATGGGACTAGCCGTTCGACCGACGACAAGAAGCTAGTTGTAGATGGTTTTAGGTATATTTTTGTCATCAATTCTATTCACCTTTTGCTATTTTTTTATTTACTTTCGTAACCCATAATGCTCAACGGAATGGATGGGTGACCGCTAATGATTAACATATTTATTATAATTTGTATGAAAATTTTAAATGTGTCTTAAAATTCACCTAGAATCTTTTTAAGGCATTATAGTATTGTGTTTAATTTGAAGAAATTAAATGGACTAACGAGTGGTAAACTCATAAAATATAATGGCACATTTTAAGTTTTACGTTGTCACCTATGAAATACAGACAAAAAAAAAAGTGAATTAAGTTCCATAAATTATTATTTCATTGTCCCGTATATTATATATTAAGATCGAAAAACTCCACAATAGACTTAGTAAATAAAGGGACTTTCAAAATTGCTATCCACTCAATTGTAATAATCGATACGGAAATTGGAAGTTTCTTGACAACAAGTTATCAATTTGAATTTAATAAGCTTAAGAGGACGAATCTCATAACTCTTAATTTAACGGCGGAAACAATCTCCTCTGCCCTTCACTGCACCGGAAAGAAAAATATAAAGTTTCTTCAAACAGCCAAAGAAGCGGACCGCGCGAATTGTAAACGCTACCTTCGGCGCCCGTGCGCATTGCTTATGAACGGGGGTCGTAGCGAAAATTGTTTTTCAGGCACAGATACCTACATACGAAAATGGCGTCGCGTCGTCTGAGGGTCTTACGATCCTCAAGAAATCTCAAGGCCACAGGAACGGGATTAAGTTGATTTTTAGGTTTTTAGGGTTCCACACCGAAAAGGAGAAAACAGAATCGTTATTATATCATTCTCGTGTCCGTCTGTTGCAAAAGTTTTTCTCGAAGATTACGTGCGTACAAGTTTGTTAAAAATTCTGTTATAATATGAGGTTTTGATGACGCACTTATATAAAGCAGTCGACGAGTATAAATAAACGTTTTATATTAAAATCGGGGGTCATGCAGTTCATCTAAAAAACATGTAATTAATATATCTTTTAAGGTATCGTTTGAAAGAGTTTCATTAAAAAAAATTTATACTTTTTTGTTTAGTCTCCTTAATGATACGGATTAAAATTTGTTAGAAATGGCCTCCTAGATTTATAAAGTCACATTTTAAGTTTTAATGGGATCAGTGAATATTAAAAAATTAATACACAGTAATTACCAATTTAAATTATTCTATTAAAATTTATGTTTCAATAGGTAGTCTAGTTATCACAAATTAAAATTATATGTGATAATCATGTATAATTACTATGAAAACATTTTTTAATATATGGTTGCTTTTGGAAGATATAACAATGATCGTGCATATTTCATCAGCCTTAAGCTTCAAATTTTTGCTCCCATACATCTCCATACAAAGACATTGCATCTGTTGACGTCGTTGCCTTTAATAATTCACGCGTCTCTCCCTCCGCTCTTTAAGACTTCATGGATGTAGTTTTCATAAATTTCAAGAAGAAGTGTTGATTCTGGAACTGCCTTCACCAAAAGGAGGAGGTTCTATATTCGAATGTATGAATTTTTTATTGTTATGTAGGTATTTTTATTATTATTATGTATGTTCATCGAATATTTCGTCAATTGTGGACAGATTTCAAGAATGTTTTCTTTGTTTGATAAGGTTTACTCTCCATGTGGTCCTACAGTCACCAAGTCAGGATCTGGTGATGGGATCCTCTCATATATTATATGACATGTTTCTCAAATTTCGTTGTGTCAATTTAGATGTCGGTGTGCGCTCGAACTTCATGGTGTTGATTTAGATGTCTACGTACGCAAATATCGTAAAAGTTCTCTTTATCATTTCTCCCTTACCCGCCAAAAAGTATAAATGAAAAATAAAATAACGCCTTCAAAAACATATTTAGATAATTGTTTACACAAACTCCAAAACAATTAGTTTTTTTGGAGTCGGTTGCAGCTAAAGCAAGGCAAAACAACATATAATAACATGAATACGAAATGTTACCGAAAGAGATATCTTCTTATAAGGAGACACAGCTGTATGTAATTTATCTTTAGTGGGAACCGTTCCAAAAATAAATAATCAGTTTTATAGTTTTGTTCCAAAAATAATAAGTATTTTTGAACAATCATTTTGAAAGTTTTTTTGAAGTAGTGTGTAGTTAGTTTTCTATAACAGAAAGAAGTAGTTAGCCATTACAAACAACAGTAATATGGAATTTAGATTTAAGAGGTCAGAAATATGTTCGGTACTTAAATTGAATTCAGGATTAGTATTTGAATTAAATATGTTTTAGGTATTTATAATAGTTACGTGCAAAAATTTAAAATTATATATTATTTTTTATATCAGAAACATTCTTGTCGTATCGTATTTATTCATTTACTTATTCTACAGTACAACAGCACCATCCACAAAACTGATGTACATCATGAGCCGCTTTGCAATCCGTACAATGCACAACTATCACCCTAATCAATCCGCTACTCATAACAGCTACAGCGATACACGTGTTTGGCGTCTGTGCACAAATTGGACACATCAAAGCTCATTGGAGCTTTGATCGCGGTTTCGCATATAGCAATAAACTTCGAACGCGTGATATGCGTCTGAAATCATTTCGCATGGGCGATGCGGAGTCGTGCCGGATATGTCGGACTATTTGTTACGGCCGATCGAGTGAACAACTCTTGTGGTTATTTTCAAAGGGATGATGTACGATTATTTGATTCGTTTTTAATGTAAAAAATTAATACTGACAAGAAAATTATTGTCAATAAGAATGTTTTATAGTCGTTCTTCTTATGGAGAAACGACCTTCAGAACGAGTGACAAAATGATAAATGCGTAAAATACAGTAACGTAATTCTTTAAATTTTATACTTTATATATATATGTATATGTGTGTGTGGCATCTACACTAAATCGATTTTTGTGATTGGAGTACATGAGTGTCTTTTTAGGATGGGAACTCATTGACAACTATGCCGGCGCGGGTGTTGTGAATGTAATGGGCAGCGGTGATCACTTATCATACGATACCCACGCATTATTTTGTCTGTTTCTACTAAAAAAAGGAAATCTTTGATATTATTGAGAAAATGCATACGTATTTGCTACGAGTTTAAGGAAAATCATGTTTCCAAATAAGTGACAGGTTATATATTAGAACGCTATAATTCTTATAAATAGAATATTTCTAATAGCTCTTATCTGGCAACTTTATTGTAAATATAAACTTAGGGATATCAATAATATTATTTCGAAAAACGAGAGGCACGTAAAGCCGCAGGCCGTCTTGGCCAAGTTTTGAATGTGAAAGTATTAAAACAATTTTACCATCCCAAATATCAGAATGTCTTATTAAAATAGATTTCTTATTTTCTATTTAAATAATCACTACAATTTTATCACAAAATTCATTTACATATTTTACATTCAACGTACTATATAAAATGTACTTTTGTTTAGTAATAATAAATGGTATTTTAAATTTAATTTTATTCATTGCAATATACGAATAGTTAAAACCATTATAACTATTAATCTTGATTAAATATTATCTAGTAGATTTTTTGTCTTAAAATCGTAATAATGACAAATTTTAAAAAAAATGTTTTTTGCTCTTTTATTAATTTTTACATCTTCATCAATGTAAAATAAATGCAATATTATAATACCTATACTAGCTACCCGGCAGACGTTCTCCTACCAGTCTATATCATGTCTATATGAATGAATCGAACTTGATTTATGTTTTCAATAATACATTAAATTTTTTACGTAATAGATTAACGTAGCATAAAACAATGTCTACAAAAGAGAACTTGTAAATACCAATTTTCATGTTGACCGGTCGAACGCTATGGAAATTGGTGTACTGCAGCGCCACCTGGTGGAGATTTACAACAAAGGGAATAGCACAAAAATCTTATCCATGGAATAATACATATATTTGCCAATTTTCATGATTGTCGAACAGTGTAGGAGTTTAGCGATAACATATAAACAAACATTCATTTTTATATATACAGATTTATATTATAATCTGCAAAAAGTGAAATAATTGTAGTAGATTTTATTCTTTAATTACCCAATTAACAATGTAAACGAGGCTATAAAAAATTGTTTATTAACAATAAACTAATTTCATAAAAAAATATTTTTTTCCTCGCAGAACGTTTTATTTTACAAATGTCTAGGTGATGTCTATTTTATTTAGCTTGTAATTAACGTTTAACAGTGTTAATAAGATATCTGTACTTGCTTGCAATACCTTTGGTTTTGAGTTAGAATATAAGGTCGAATAAAGAAGAATAAGGTCGTTTATTTTCGAAATTAAACTAAAAATATTGTTAAAATCTATCACTTTCAGGATTCACGCATCGAGACAGAAAATGTAAATACAAAAAAAATACCATATTCAACTATAATATGATTAAAAAACGGGCTACGGAAATGCTACAACATTTTTCACCGACTGAAATTTTTAAAGAAAAAAGCTCGACTCGCAACTCTGAGAATAGTCCTGTTAATTAAAATTTACAATTTCCGGTATAAACAGTAGAGTTTTATTCTGTTATTTATTTGAAAAGAAGGTTATTCTACAATTTTATTGTTGTAATTTATCATTAACAGAGATATAATATTAAAAGGCGACCCCTTTCTATTAATAAATTTTTCCTATTTGAGGAACTTCTTAATCATTCTTTTAATATCTTTATTTATGAGTTCTTTGAGCCATTTCGGCAAATATTTATTGGTTATTAACTTATAAAATCGTTTTTGTGCGGATTTGAGATTTTCGCACTTGTTTCTAGACGCCTGAAATAAAATCCGTGTTTTTAACCGCTGTCTCAAAAAATGACACGCTCTCAAACCAGACTTCCGATAAAAAGTGTCAACTTTCCGAAATAATGGAGATCGTCAATAAAACATCTCCACTGCCAAAGTTCGTGGGCGCGGCCGTTGAGGGCGTTTCCGTGTCCGAGTTGCGGAGTCCGCGAGCCAGATGTCGTCGTTAAGTCAAACTTCCGAGAACTTCCATTAACATTCAGTGAGCTTTCGTAATCGATACAAAGTTTGCTATTACTTGGAAACAATAGTTTAACTTGGCGTACGTCATTTCGTATTTGTCAACTATGAATTATTGTAATGATTAAAGGCATCCTTGATAAGTATTATCCGTTAAGATTAAGATGAAAGTTGCATAATTGACTGTACAAATAAAAAATAAGCTATACATCACTTGACAGTCAAGACATGAGCACAGAACTTTAGTATAAATCTCCACAAACACTTATATTCAATAAGTGAACAAGTGAAAATCAGATTTCTGTTGTATAAACATATTTATAACTTTAATATTCTAAAAATGATCAATTTAAAGAAAACTGGGCCGAGCATAATGATTAGTATATTTATTTAAAAACTACCAGCGTGATTGGATCTATGAAAATATACGCATGTACCGGCAACCGCATACGCCAGCAGCAGGCCCCGGCTTCGCAAGGATAAACGAAGGATGTTAAACTCCTATTGTTAATGTAGTATAAGGTAGAATAAAATATCTAATAAAATAAGATTTCCTTATTTACCTAGAATAACTTTAAAACAATGTGTTAGGATACATATAACATAATCTAAATACTTGTGCAGCGGCATGCAATTGGAATAAACCATCGTAAATGCGTCCTCGGAACATGCCTAGACATTGGGTAGTCAAAGAGACGGAAACATGTATTTTTGCAAATTTCCGCTCAGAAAATTGATAATTTCCCAAGGCATTTTCGAAAATCGAGTTTTTATCAGTTTTTATATTTTAATCTCGATGTTTTGACCGGATTGCGATGTGGTCTGATCTATTATAAGTAAACCAGCTGCATTCCCAAAAAACCGTACCGAATTTTGCAAACTCGATCGTTGTTGAAAAACTATAAAAAATTGTTTATGCTATACAACTTTTAATGGGGCCGACTTTTAAAATTCTTTCACATGTTTTGTGTTCGAATAACGCCGTCGTATGGCACGAAATCAACATTTTTTGATTCATTTGAAAAGTATTTTGTCAAGAATTTTCATGAAAACTTTTTTTAGTGACATTTACATTTATGATGTGATCGATGTCTGAAATACTTTTACAGTTTTTATGCTTGAAAAACTGCATTTAATGCCGTAAATGAGATCATAAATGATTGATTTGTTCGAGAGATTACGTTGTCTAAGATGTTCAATTAAATATTTTTTAATCATTTATGAATTAATCGATTAATTAAAATTTGAGTTTATGAAATTTGAAAAATTTTTTTTTATTCCTTTCTCTTCGAGCTTGTAAATATATCAGCATGCAATACATTTTCATGTATTTAAAGGGCAAAAATAGCGCAAATTTTTGGGGTTGTCCTGCAGGGTCAATTGATTTTTTTATTTGGTATGAATGGCTCTCAATTTTCATGTCTCTAGCTTCTGCATAATCAGGCCCTCCGTACAAACTTTCATCCCCTATTTTATACCCTTCGTAATTGAGTTTTCAAACGTGCTTTCTTACTGCTCGTCTGATTCATAAAAGAAACAACTATTGTTAAAATTTTATGTTTCTGTGTAACATTCAATAAATTAAGCTCTGTATTGTTGAGTCATTATATCGGGCTACATAAGGCAGAAATCATTATCTTATTACATAATTTAATTCAATTCAACGTAAATGGTTTGATGATTTGCCCGACCAGAAAAACGTAGAATTAAAACGCCTCATGTTTTTTACCTTTCTTTTGTTATTTACTTGCCACGAGAAATTTATCACATATAACGACGTCAACGGATTATAGTTATTTTCAAAATCAATATATAAAACACTGTTTGCAGTTTGCAATCCTATATACCACCCCATTAACAATTTGTGTATATATATTCTATCAAAAAGAAAATGTTCATTTATGTAAATAATTCATTTAACTTAATTTAGACGTCTTCAAAATTAGAAGGTAGCGGCAGTGAATTCCACCCGCCGACAAATCGATCAATTAATTTTTAACTTAAGTCCAATTCATACCGATAACAATCCCGTTTGCTTCGTGCCACTGAATGAATTTTAAGCCGCAACTAAATTTCAGGCCTTCTCGCCGCACTTATGACCACGACCGGTAGCAGCACGAATCAAGTCACTTGCTCAGGGAAACCCACCCACGATCGTTTAATCACAGATCAATGGGCGGACTCTGTGCAGACTGAAGGCGGCCGACGGCCATTCCTACGCTTTATCCCAATCACGGAGCAAGTCGTCACATCTGGTAAAGTCAAAAGCCCGTCGCTCTACCGCCCGTGGTCCGGATCGAACCTATTACGTTCAGTCGCGAAGGCGACGGTCTTAACCACTTAACCATAACCGCACTTTGTTCAATTTTCACCTCTATTGACTCCTTGCTTTGTAAGCCATTGACCACTGATTCTACCGTATATACGAATAACTAAGGCCGGGTCTTCGTACAAACGCAAGTCGTTTTTAAAAATCAAATATTAGTCGATTTTGATGAAATAAACCCGATATCTTACTCCTAGGCTATACTCAACTTGTCTGTAAAATCCGTCTGGCGGTTTTGAAAGTCAGGATGTTCAAACAGACAGACAAAGTTTTTAAAAATAGTCAGTTACAATCCGTTGGATTCCCAAACCACCCACGATTAACTTTTAACAAATGTTTTCAATGTACGAACATGACGGTTTTACAGCTTTATTACACGTATATACAACCATATTGTACGGAACCATCGGTACCCGACTTCAGGTTAAGCTTGACTAGTGTGTTTTTGTAGGCGAACACCGAGTGTGTATTTCCGCCGTTACGTCGAAAATGAGAAAAATGATTGTCAATTTATAAAAACGCGCGAGAGCGGGGCGAGGGGGCGGCTCATTATCAAAATAATGTACTGCTCTCTCGCTCTTTATGAAAGCAATTTGTCTGGAATATGGTCTGACCGACGTTCGCCGTTTTTTACGGGCGCCGAGCTTGCCTCTTCACCCAGTACGAGCTCGTCTCGTTTTTATGCGCCATCTAAAAAAATGAATTCATTTAATTACGAAAGATGGCGCGCGCCCCGCGGCCCGAATTACGCCGCCAGCGCAAATGCAAATCGCTGCTTCAAAAGGAACTCTCGTTATGTTTGCCGATATAAATATTAATATCGGCGCAGGCGCGCTCGCTCATTCTTCAGTTTTAATGCATCGTGATGTGATACGTGAAATTACGAACGACGTGATTATTACTAGTGCAAGTATTGAGTGTCACCGGTCAATTGTCCTTTCAGTATATCATATAGATATAAAATTAAAATAGAAGTCGTATGGTTTGTATTTGGTACCCTATGAGAATTTCTTCATTCTCTTTCGGAACTTAGTATATTTAAACAGACAAACAGACAATACTTTCAATAAACATCTACTATTATTCTATTACTCTTGTCAACGCTCCCAACCCGTTTTTGACAAAATAAATTCAATATCCAAACATTCTATTTTTACAATTTATTATGAACTGATCGTTGCCCGCGACTTCGCTCGTATTTACCTATAAAATGAATTCCTCCATTTACTATACCACCTAATCTCGAAATCAATATCCCGATCGTTACCCCTCTCTCGATGTCAGTGACTTTTGTTCTCGATTCCTATCGCGGTCCCGCTTGCAACTTAAACTCCGATCTTGATCTAATAAGACTCCGATTGTAGTCTCGATCGCGGCCCCGCTTTCAATTTAAACTCCAATCTTCATCTAATAAGACTCCGATTGTACTGTCGATCGTGGCCCCGCTTGCAACTTAAACTCCGATCTTGATCTAATAAGACTCCGATTGTAGTCTCGATCGCGGCCCCGCTTTCAATTTAAACTCCAATCTTCATCTAATAAGACTCCGATTGTACTGTCGATCGTGGCCCCGCTTGCAACTTAAACTCCGATCTTGATCTAATAAGACTCCGATTGTAGTCTCGATCGTGGCCCCGCTTTCAACTTAAACTCCGATCTTGATCTAATAAGACTCCGATTGTAGTCTCGATCGCGGCCCCGCTTTCAACTTAAACTCAATCTTCATCTAATAAGACTCGATTGTACTGTCGATCGTGGCCCCGCAACAAACTCGATCGATGCTCCCGCTTTCAACTTAAACTCCGATCTTGATCTAATAAGACTCCGATTGTAGTCTCGATCGCGGCCCGCTTTCAATTTAAACTCCAATCTTCATCTAATAAGACTCCGATTGTACTGTCGATCGTGGCCCCGCTTGCAACTTAAACTCCGATCTTGATCTAATAAGACTCCGATTGTAGTCTCGATCGCGGCCCCGCTTTCAATTTAAACTCCAATCTTCATCTAATAAGACTCCGATTGTACTGTCGATCGTGGCCCCGCTTGCAACTTAAACTCCGATCTTGATCTAATAAGACTCCGATTGTAGTCTCGATCGCGGCCCCGCTTTCAATTTAAACTCCAATCTTCATCTAATAAGACTCCGATTGTAGTCTCGATCGTGGCCCCGCTTTCAACTTAAACTCCGATCTTGATCTAATAAGACTCCGAATGCATTTCTCGTCTTTTACGCAATTTTTATTCTGCTATCGGCTACTATTCTGATTTAGATGAAATGTAACGATATTAAATATTTTCTTGGGAGCTCAGAAACAGAAACAAAAACAGCTTGGGAAACAGAGACTTCTCAGAGGTGAGATTCGAGGTATTTCTTTTTAAGCTGATAAAGTCAGTTAGTTAACTTACACTTTTCTCAGATAATATATAAAAATACGCAGACACAAATTGACATTAAGTAGAAGCACTTAGGCTTAAATTACATCTAGGAGTTTGAGTGATCCTTTCTGGCATACACAGTGGAGACTCGTAATGATTCCATGGAATTCCAGTTAACGGAAAATGGCGGCGGTAGTTTTGGGCGAGTTAACGCCGACCGGAGCAGGCTAGAGACTCCGGTGCCCGAAGCGCTCGGGCCCTCCAAATGACAGTTCACAGTCGTCGGTCGCTTCACCGGCAGCACACGTACGTAGTCTCCTCGACCACGCACCTTGAAACTGGAGACGCCAAGTGCGCCGGTCGAGGATTCTGTCCAACTGCAACGACACTGTGACAACTTGACACTTTCGTGACTGACGACGACAACCGAACCGGCCTGCTACTACACGTGCACCAACGACCTGTTGGAAGCCAGTGCTTCAGGCACTTCGCCGCTTCAATCTAAGGCGTCCAGGAATAGAACTTTTAATAAAATATTTGTAAATATTTATATATCAAAGTATCAATAATTTAGATGTGTTGGTGGTTATCACTAAATTTTTGGACGATATATTGATAGTTTGATATTGTAATATAAATATCGACAGTCGATATTTTTTTATTATAAATATGTTTATATTTTTCAATTTTATATCTTAAATGATTGAAACTACAAAATCGTCATAAACTTAATGTACTTTATTTACACTCCATTATGTTTTTCCTCTTTTATTTATATTAATTGTTTAATATCTAGATACATAGAAATAATTTAGTGCCAAAATGTATGTTCTTTGACAATTTTTTCCATTGTATAGACATATTTTTAAAAAGTGGCTACAAGAAATATTTACTGCAATTTATGCGGGAAAAATTTTAAAAGCAGTGTAAATACAACCAATTTAGCAACCCACTTAATAAAAAAACACCATCATGCATATGCCCGACTATCCATAAAAAGAGACAAATTTTAGGAAAGCCAGAAGTAGTATATCATCAGTAGCAGTGATAAGGATATATTAAGCAGTATCAAAATCAAAGAATAGCCTTACTGACTGCAATAGCTTTTCTGAAAATAATGAAGATGCAGTTAAGAGTTGATGTGTTGAACTGAATTTAACTTAAATTTGTTTGAAGAACATTGGCGCAAACAGCTTTAGCGTCCTTCTGCGCTCGCCGCCCCTCGCCGAACGGTTCCGTGGCGGCCCCCGCTCCGCTCTGGGCGCGCGCCCGTCGCACGCGGCGCTCTCCTACGCTGGCGCATCGTCGTCAACACTTCGACGACCTTCCGCGATATAATCGGCCAACGTAGGACGTCATTCGTTTGGCGAGTATCCATCGCATTTCCTCGCTTAACCCTGAACGCTAGATTCCGCTACTTGACGATAGAAGACGTTCCTAGTTTAAACATTAAATGATAATAAATAATTAATTTAATTTTACAAGGCTTCAGTTGACGTAGCAAATGCTAGTAGTATCAAAATGAAAATTTGGGCTATGTTACTCGGAGAGGGGCTTTCTGTGTGTGAAAATATTTTTGGAACCTTTAGTGGCAGAAATATGAATATGAAGACAAATACAACATATAGCTAGTTTCATGGTAATCGAATAAATGGTTTAAGCATAAAAATAAACATAGCGATTTCGTTTTTCCATAAAACACTACATCCCTTATTTCACCCTGTTAGTGCTACTTCTCCAAAAACAATACATGTCGTTATTTTTCATTTTTATCTAATAAGAAGCTATTAGTTTTTTTGTCAATACCTTGGGTTTCGCTTCTTTATATAAAGATTTCAACCTTTATTCACTTCTTTTAGTGATACACTTAAGAACGATGCGCATCATTATTTTTTATTGGTAATGTTTACTTAAAATGTAATAAATTCTGATATAAATAGTTTCAGCTGTTTCAATTTTTCCATACCATATTTCATGCCCCATTTTACCTCCTTCGGGGTTAATTAAAAAATTGTATGTGCTTTTTCTTTATTTCTGTACGTAACATAAATGTTGAGTTTGACATCAGGTAGCTTTAACGGTTTCGATTTGTCATGCCAATTTCACTCTCTTAGGTGTTGACTTAATAAAAATCCTTTATTAATGCTTGTCTGCGTCATAACAGGTACATAATGTCTGTACGAAATTTCAAGTCCCCAGACCCATAGACCAATAGTTTGGACTGTGCGTTCATATGATTCACTCAGATTACTGTTTTATATGTATAGACATAGATTCAAATATAACATAATACAAAATGGAGTACACTTTTACTTTACGAAATATGAAAAATATTGCCATTATTACTTGGCATTAAAATATTTACCCATCACTAAACCAAATAGCATTTCTAGACAAAATCCGCGAAAACTTTAACTTCAAGTATTATGACAGACCGCTCATCGCTCCTATGATAATTACACTTACATAATTAGAATTTTGAGAGTCAATAATATGGAAAATGTGTTTTGCAAGCGTTGGAATATTGTTCGATTCGACTTAAATTCGCCTCATTAGGCTTTTATAGATTTTTAAAATTTTTTGAGTTTTCATAACGATGAACTCTACTGTAAATGTTAGTCGCAGCATCAAAACTTCTACAAGCACAACGCTGCTGCCTTATTTAATGCTTAATTTAATATTACAAATAAGTAACCATAATTCTGATAGGAAGTTAAATATTGATACATTATACCTCTAATGCGTTTGTATAAATGTACTAAATGGGAACGTTTAACACTTATGAGGTCATTTAGGCGCTTGTGGTTGTACATCTGTCGTCAGCTATTCTCTCAGAGACTGTTTAATTAACGTAGAGCTTGGAGACTGTAATTATACTTTGAATTACATTTATAGTTTGCGACAGCCGCATAATGGGTATATATTGAAAAACCTAATTTTCAAAAATAAGAGTAGAAGAGGGCTAATTACGTTTTATAAATTAGCGTCCATTTCCCAGAAAATTTGACAGAAACTGCAGATTCTACATGATATGATCTTTAATTATCTCTTTGCTTCGCCGACGTCCATCGATCTTTTCATGCAATTTCGCCGGTTTCAGGTGCTCAAAATTCGGCCCTTGTTTAACATGCCACAGTTCTATTCAGCATAATATTTTCTGTGCCAACCCCTAGAGGTCCTTTCATGACACACTATAGATTTTTTGTCGTTTGTCTATTTCCATTCATCCTTTCCGAATGGCCAAACCACCTCATCGTACCTTTTTTAACTCTAGTCATTACATTCTCATCACTGTTCCTAAATCAATTTTTCAAAGACTCTCCACTCACACTGCCCAAGGATCGCATCTCCACCGTATTGTTGCCACTTTCGCTGTTCTTCGACCACGCCCAACTTTCACTGCCGTACATAAACATAGGGACCAGGTTCAATGAAAATCGTTTCGGAAAATGAAAATCGGAGGCTTTGGCCCCGAACTAGTAACCGCATTGTGACAAGATAATAACACTAAAACGATTAAAAATTTTGTACGTTATTTACCTGTGTACAGTGTCTTAAAAATAATATAATATATATCGATCAATTTAAAAATCAGGAGCATTACCGAGATCGAAATTGAAACCGGTATCTGGATTGAGACTCATATCGATCGAAATAAAAGACGAAGGAATTTATTTTATATCCACGTGGTCGAAGCCGCCCTCGGAAGTTAGTTTTACAGCAAGTCTCCTGTTGGTATCATTGTCTGAAAGCAAATATATTTTATTGTAAAATTTTGATTTTTTTTTTCCAATATTTGACGTTATTACTCAGCGATATGATGTGTACTCACTGTCTTTAAATAAGACAGAAGCAGTACAAATATGTGTTATTGTATGGAAAAACATGTATGTAATTTAATATCGAAATAATATATGTAAAAACTTGTAAATGGAAGACGGATTGCTAGTGTTTTTATAAACATTAATTAATTCATTTCAAAGAAAGCGATAATTTTTTTTCGACTTATTAGGTCTCTCGCTATGAAATAAGAGACTATCGACAGTTCTTCTATATCTCAAAATATATCATACAAGTATTTTGAATATATTAATTTTAATAAAATATAATACGAAGAAATAGAGAATTGGATGCCCACAAAAGTATGTGAATGATAATTTAAATATCATACATTAGATAATGTTTTGTTGAAGCAAAATCTCAATTCATGAAAGGAATTAAAATAACTGTCCGCCATATGAAACCTTCGATACGTCTGCGACAGAGCAACTTAGGTATAAATTAAACAAAATGTCGAAAGACGAATTAAGTCGGAGCTGTGCGAACTGCTCTATGGCCAACAATCAATCATGATATTCAAATGTTTGAACAGTTTTAATGCTAGAATTTTAAAACTTTGCCTAAAGTTTCGCTTGCGGAAATTGAATCGAATTGAAATAATATCTACGGTAGATGCTGTCTACTCAATTCTGTTGCTTGCCGCTATTTAATGACGTAATTCTAAACTCGTTTAAGTACTGAGGATTGTGCATAAGATGTTTTAACAATATTGTCATATTTTTTACATATTAACTTTTTTTAACTAGAATTAAAAAGGGTTAGACCATAGTATCTCTCCTTTCAGTATATAAATGGATATTTAACAAGCCTTGCAGTTTTAAATTCAGTAAATCTACGCAAGTTGTTTTCTGATAAATATTTTTGTGGATCATAGTATCCTTACATGTTGAAAAACAAAGCGTATACGCCCGTCACTCTCTTTGTATTCCTGTCTATGTGAGTCCTCTTATGGACTAGTAACGCGAGAACCATTGTCTCGATTTACCTTTTTTTTTTATCGTCTCCGCCTAGGTTTTAGTATACGCTCGCTATATTCCTCCACTTCACTCGCATTTAAACATTCCTTACTTTTTGTATCAATTCGTTGTCGATTTTTCAAGGGGAAATCAACACCATTTCGGAACTGGGATTTTGAACACGACTGAAATCGGGATCAAGAGCGAGACCACGTTTGAAATCGAGACCTCTACTCGGATTGTAATCGTGCGACATCGAAACCGGAATTATTTTTTTACAGCCCGATCGATCTAAATACAAGATGAAGACATTCATTATGTGTTCACGTAGCCTAAAACTAGTAGTGGATTTATTGTGAGTTGTTATTATGGACGTGTAAGGTTCGAGTTAATATCGGGTATTAATATTCTGAAAGTTTAACTGAACACTGTCTACTTCTTAAACAGCTGTTTAGGCATTAAGCAATTCAGAATGTCACTTAGACTGCAGTCTAACTAAAAGGGTGTTTAAGCGTTATAATGCCAACATTCTGATAAAAAAAAATGTTTTAAAAAACTCGAAAATATTTAGTATCTGGCATCCAAGTAATGAAAATATATAATAAATATTTTCTAAATATATATATAATTACATATACATATAAAATTTATATTTATTGGAACATTTGTGATTTTTTTTTTTCATTTCAGATAATTCTTCCATTATGAATGCGCTTCGAATTAATAATTCGCAATTTATAGAAATCAATCTTTAACTTGATGACAAAAACACGATAATCAAATGTCACTTTTGACAATCTACGTCAAATATTAAGCAAAACAATCCTTAAAGCACTGTACATCCTTTGCTTATGTTTAACTATTGTATGACGGCTAAACGAGATTTAAACAGTGTTTATATATTAAATAAGATTTCTGAATAGACTTTTTTGTAAACTCGCGTTAAACTTGTTGTCTAAGCACGTTTTAAAGTTACAATAGCGACTCTGAATAAGAGTGTTAATTTTTTATTTAGTCTGGCAGTAATTATTAAACAGGACACGACTGGTGGAACGCCAGGAAATGGCAGTAAATGTCAAGCAGACGACGAGTGAAGAGGAAAGATACAAGTTGTGATTGTGGAAAAAGGTATTATATTACAAATCATAAGTGGTAAGCGCCTATCTGGAATTTATTTATTGTTATTTGATACGTACTCTTGTAATATAGATCATTAAATAATGTAATAACGAAATTGTTACCTAATATCATTTCGAAATGTCATCGATAGTCAAAAACGCATAGGTATATTAAAATGTCATAGCAAATTTATTTTCACTTTATCCATTTTCATCGTCGTTTAGACATATTTAAAAGATATTGTTATAATCTTATATCAGAATTCAGATATTAAATAGCACGATTTCAATCTTATTTCGGATTTCAATCAACATCTTTCAAAATGGCGGCCACATCAATTCGGATTGTAAGTATATCCAATGTTATCACTACACAGTGACGATGTTTTGGAATTTTATTATTTCTTAGAAGTAAGGTGAAGTTCAAACTACACGAATCGAAATTTATTTTTGTTCCTAATCGTGTCACGCCGCATGTATGCCATTAATATACATATATATAGGCTAGTACTTTTGTATATGTTTTCATAGTTAAGCCTATATTATGCTATCATTGATGAATAAGTTGTTACAATTACATTTTCATTTCATTGCTTTACACTTCAATTGATGAGTTACTTTTATGAATCTCCCTGATTAACTATTTCTCAAGGATAAATACCTGGTTAACTTTTGTCTCGTTTTGACGTGTTAGCTCGAAGTTGAATCACCCAGACAGTGGCGTAGCTATCGTGAGTGTCACCCGGGGCGGATTTGAAGTGACACCCTAAAAATCGAAACTGTGAAGTTGAAGAAAAACTCTAATGATAAACATATTTTATATTTAGTTGTGCATTTTTTGTGAATCAAAATTTGCGGTCAGATAAACTCGGGTGTCACCCCTGAATAGGTGGCACTCGGTACGAGGCGCCCCCACCGCCCACTCCTAGCTACACCACTGCATCCGAGCCTTGTCGGATGTCTTCGCGGAGTCGAGTGCTTCCGATGATTGTTTATGTTTGCGATCGGCACGCGCTCGACACGTACCCGAATGATGTTTAACTTGTGGATATCAAGATTATATTGCGCATTTTGAGGAAATGTCCCAGAATACTCAGATTCGATGATTATTTTAACTTTGACGTAACACCATGTCCTGTTATCATTTTAAATATACTTTAAATCTTACACAAATACACTATTTTTGTTTCTTCTGTTAACTTACTTCGAACTCTTATAAATACCACAATGGTTATTTAGATTTTTTGTGTACATTAATACATTCCTATACTTAACGTACATTATATTAAATTGTAAGTATGTAAATAAGTATTCTTTATTAAATGATCAACCAATTTTATTGATACACATTTTACTTTTTTTAATTTTTGACAAACAAAATAAATATTTTAGTCCAGTAAAAATCAAATCAGTCTAACGTAGAAATAATAGACAAAAGAGTTAGTATTTATGTTTCCGAAATATCAAAAAGAAACAAACATCTACCATTTAATATGGTTTTATTGTTTTTCAAAATATTTGTCATGATCATCGATGCACTTTTGCATACGCTGAAACCAATTTTTATAGCACTTTTTCCATTCCGATTGCATGATATTTCTAAAACGTGCATTTTGAACACACCTACGGCCTCTTCGCGGCTCGAAAAACTTTGACCACATAATTTATTCTTCACGATTGGGAATAAAACGAGACCACATCAGGGCTGTACGGCGGATGACCTGCCAGTTCGATCTTTTGACCTTCCAAAAACCGAGTTGTTTCGGCCTCCGTCATGCTCCATTACGTATTTTAGTGCCGCACAAATCAAAATAATGTCACGCATTGATAAATAGGGAATAGGGTCAATATACGGTTTTGTTTACGAGCAGTATTAATTTGTCTTCGCAAACACTTTGGGGTTTCTAAGTTACTTATTATTATTATTTGAACTTTAAAAGGCGGTGTTTTAGTACCAACATTTTTATTTTGAATTATTAGCAAACCTGAAATGCTAACGATGAGGGTCTTCCCTTCTAAACAACGTTGTGATCTCATTTAGACATTAACAAATTGTTATTTGTTGATATAACTAGATAAAGAAGTAGGTATGTCGACTATTACTCTTAAACCAGTGCAAACTAAGTAGCACCAGGACTAAGTAGACCAAGGACACTACAATTAGAAAGAAAACTATTAAAAATTTCAAATAACGCATTTTATATTTTTTGTAATTTCCAATGTTGTTAAAAAAAGGATGAAAAGACAAGATATGAGTAACGTAGTACTATTTCATACATACACATTGAGGTAAAAATAGTAATAAACATAGAGCACGAATTTTCGATATCTCTTATACTATGTAACTAAAGATATCTTGTGTCCAAATAATCAGTTATGCAATCAGTCAATACAGGTTACTTTATAATGTTACAGTATAACACGCGTTACAACAATTTATTTAAATACTAGCTACCCGCCCGCATAGACACTTCACATATCCACCGATTATGACAATTAATCATGATCTTGATCGCTATCCCGTTCTCGATTCTGATCCCGTTTCCGGTCCTAACCCCGCTCTTAATTCTAATCTCTTCTTATTCCGATTCTAGACACGATCTTGATTCTAAATTGGGTCCCATAGTCGATTATGGTTCCTTTGTCTACCTCAAACCCTCCGCAGACTCGGCTTTCGATTTCGCGCTTCGTTCCGTTTGCAATTTCAATTCCGTTACCGGTCACAATTCCGATTTATATTAAACTGAGGCAAACTTTGGTATCAAAATAAAATTCTCCCTATACTACTTGGACATAGTGTTGCTCTCTATAAGTGAAAGAATTTTTATATTCTGTAATAACACAAATATGCACATGAAGCCAAAGCGAAATGTTAATAGTATATTTTGCTAAAGGAGATCTTATTAGTGAAGTAATACTTAAAATCAATTTGGTGACTCGGTTCAATAATAAAAATACGAACACAACGTCAGATACGAATGCTAATTTCCTTATTCAGAATCTTCCTATTTGCGAGTACAACATACCACTCGTTTCATAGTAATTATACAAAATACACACTCATTTTTAGAGTTAAACACCAAAATAGCAAAAACGGAACTCGTATAATTTTGTCATGTCCGTCCGTCCGTCCTTATTTCACAAGCGTTTTACTAAAAAACTATAAGATACATATTGATGAAAATTATAGTATACGTGTCATGTATAAGCCGCTCCTTATTTTAGTAGTTAAATAATGAGAATAAATGTTTCTAGGGGGCACTCCATATATGTAACAGAAGTGAAAAAAAAATTATCAGCGAACAACAACGCGTGGCACATATTGCAACAGTTTTTTTACAAATACTTTGACAGCTTTTTTACAAAAAAACTGAGCAGTTTTTTCATTAAATGCATATTTTCAAAAATAATCGCTCCGAAAATAGCATAAAATCTGTATTTTTTCTTTTTTCCTTTTTAAACTATGTGTCCGAAAAATATGGAAAAAAATACCAAAATGACACTTAATAAGTACTTTCAACGAAAAAAAATACAAAAATGGCGCTTCTTGACTTCGCTGTGCGCTGCCGCGAGTGATATACAGGCCGACCCACGACCTACTGCAATTACCGTAAATAATTCATTTTATTTTATTTTTCTCTTGCCATTAATTTAATATCTCATTTTCATGTCCATATTAATGTTTTAATCGATATCTTCTTCATTCTAAAAATAACGTTTAGTCGAACTTTATGTTGTTTTTGCGAGGTATCTAAAAAAACTATTTACAATATTTTTAATAAATGATATATTAATCATGAAATCTTAAGCATTATAATTTCCCATTCATTTATTGTAAATATAATAAATGTGTATTTTTATTAAATAACACTTTATTCAAGATTATTAAACAATATTAATTTTAGCGTGTACCTTCGTCGTACGTTTGGCTTGATTTACAATACGTAACGTTGCCGCGGTGCATTTTGTAGGTTCGAACCCCATATTTTATACCAATATACACAATATGCATTTATTTTTTGTGTGAGTTATATAACAAACTATTTTCTTTTTTATTTGGCTGTTTCTTCATTTATTTTATACATCATGAGTCACAGACCGACTATTCGTGATTTGGAACAAAAATTGAAAATAACCTTATTAGAACTTAAGGCATCTAAAGAATTGTGTAACAGTCTTGTGAGCGATAGCGATGACCATGAAATAGAGATAAAATCAGTTATATTTTAAAATATCGAAGTGAAAGGCGAATTAGCCAAATTAGACATTAAGTGTAATGACCTCACAGGTCAACACTATCGCTTACAAATGCTGGTCAACGAAATGAACCACTGTCGGGAGCATTACGAACACTCCCTTCTGCAAATTCAAACACTTCAGGCAGAATTACACGACAATAGACTGCAAACGGTTAAATTGCAACACAAAATGGAGATGTATGAAGTGGACGAGACAGTTAAGTTGTGCGATTCAATACTGAATGGTACGCCACGGTCTGACGTGCCGAATCCCTGTTTGAATTTAAATTATAATAAGGTTAAAAAAATTTGATATATTTTTAATGTAAATAATATTATTAGACGATCACAAAAAATGATAATTACAAAACAACTATATCGCAACTACAGAAAATTTAATTTAAAAAAAAAACAAAATAAAGAATTACTTGGTATAATAAAAGTATACGTGGCAGAAGTTGCTCGTAGGGATTCGAAAAGTCAAGATCTGCAGAAACAACTAAAACATTTGCGAAATAATTTACAAGTGAAATAACTGCACAATTCGAATAGTAACAACTTCAATTCAGAATCAAATTTGTATCATAATGATTTGGTCTGTGACATTGTATCGAGTGATCGGGTGGACTGAATTGGTCCTACTTACGGATCAGAACTGAATAAAAAATGTGAAAATAAAAAACTTTTACACCTGCCCAGGGGACTGTTGCACTCCATACCGGTCTGACTGATGAGGGCCGGGGGAGGACGGTGGTCTATTCGAACGATCTGGATGTTGGATTGGGGCTCATGTTGGGCAATTGTGTAGGCCACCAGGTATTGAATATCAGTGTGCCTGGAGCCTCATATAGTGATATTCAAATAAAATTTTATTAGATTAGCATAGCAAGAACACCACAATTATTATATTGATGTGGAATAGTTTTGGTGTCCGACGAAAATATACGATTGCCTCTTTCTCCCGCCTTCTGGAATTGTCTCATCAAATTAATCTTCAAATAATTTTGTACGCTTTTCCATATTCAAATCACTTGTCGGAAAAGCAAAATAAAGATCTATATAATATAAACACATTTGTGACAATATGAGTTGTCGTCATAGTGATGCTAATATATATTTTTTTATATTAATATATTTAAATTTCATTTTATTCTGACTAAAGATAGAATGTTCCTCTCCAAATATTTTAAACGACATTTGGCTAAGTTGTTATTTATTCTGTCATATTATTAAATAAACAGAGTTTAGTTATAAGAGTGACTGCGGCTCTATTGGATCTAGAGGCTCTGTTGGAGTGCGGAGCTCGAGGATTTAAACGGACTGCTTCGACAGAGATACCTTAACTTTTAATCCAAAATTAAGAAAGTACTGTTGCGTCAATTTCGCCCTAATGTAATGACTAGAAATAATAATAATTTAAATAATTGTATTCTTAACCTGGTGCATCAGAATATTCGGGACATGTAAAATAAGGGCTAGAGGTTGAGCTGTTCATGGACAGTGCCAATATTAATATACTCTGTTTACGGAACATTGGCTCAGGAACGGTCAGCTTCTCTTTGGCTTTCCTAATCACCAGGTTGCAAGCTCCTTCAGCAGTGAGAACCGCCAGATTGGTTTATTTTGGCTATTTCCATAGCTTGATGTCATATGGCATCCCGCTTTGGGGACATGCTGTGGATATTCACAGAATTTTCGTTTTGCAAAAAGCGAGCCATTCGCGCAATTAGGTTTTTGAAAAAAAATTTTTTTTTTTGAAAAATGGTAAGATCATATATAAGTTTTATAACAAAACAATTTGTTTTTTCTGCAATAATTAAAAAGCTATATCAAAATAAAAATTAATTTTTGAATCCAGTATCGAAGACGCGCCGACAACTCCCGAACAAATCCGAGTGCGTGTGACGTCATAATGTTAGTTGTCACTCGTAGTAGTATACGGAGATAATAAGTGTAGTGCTTTTTGAGTTTTGATTTATTTTATTCTGTCATTGTTAAATACTCAAAATATATAAAATGTCAAATCTCAAAAGTTACCGCTCTTGTTTTGTACCATTATGTACAAATACTACAAAGACAACTCCGGAAAAAATGTTTTTAAATGTTCCTCAAGGCGAGAAACGTCGAAAAAAATGGTTTCAAGCAGTGCTCCGAGATAATCCTAAAACAAAATCGAACTTTTTTTGTTGTGAAGATCACTTTGATGTAAGTATTTCATATTCATATTGTCATTAGTTACTTATAATAGCTGTAAACGCTGCACTGTGTTGGAATTGCTATAACATTATCAAATAACATATCAATAAAATTAATAATTAAGTTTTAAAATACATAAAAAAAATAAATATTTTTTTTTTCAAATTCCCAATTTACGAGCTGGGACCTCGTGTTTCGCTTAGAGATAAGGTTAAAGAAATTGGAATTTTAACTGTGGCATCACAGTTTATGTATCAAAATTAAATATATATATAAAAAATAGAACGATTTAATAAAAATAGTGCTAGACATAATTTCAATACTAGAAATATAAATGTACCATGTTTACATGTTAATCGACTGCATAGGGTGACAAATTCTTTTAGGGGGCTCTGTGTGCGCATGTTCAATAAGATTCCTGTGGATATACAAAATTTATCCTTACACCAATTTAAAACATCTATTAAGCAAACACTGCACAAAAGGGTTTATACAATCTCTGATTATTTAGAGGATAAATGGACACAATGAGCTCGACTTCCTACAGGTTTTTTCCTGCAATAGTTTCATATGATTGTATTTCTATACATTTGGCTTGAAAAGAGCTATCCTCAAGTTTCTTGCTCGTTCGTCTTGAGGGATAACTGCCTTACGAACGAGTGGTAATTAAAAAAAGTGGAAATAATTAAAAACCTGTAAATTTTTTGCATGTAATGAAGTATTTCAAGTGTTGTATGAAATAAAGATATTTTATCTATGTAATTAAGATATTTGTAATTTGAATTTGAAAATAATTTAAAACATGATCGTGTATACCGTTTTTGAGTTATTTCCGAAAAACTGCGCTTCTCAGCAAGAGGGCGTAAGTGCCATGAAGATATACTCTTTTGCTGGTGCTATTTAGTTTACACTAGTTTAAGAGTAATACCAACTTGTTTCTCAAGTTATAAGAGACTAAAGTGCTTATACTTATTGTGTGCGGGAAACACGGAAAAAGTGTAACAATGTCGTTTTTTCATCTTTATGTGCATTTCTTTATAGTAACAGCTCTGAAATCCGACAGAAAGCATGGTCCGACGTACTCTTGGCCGGTTTTTTTATTATACATTACATAACCCCACTCCTCCAACCTAATTATGAAAGACGCATCTCACCATCTTTCAAAGTCGTCCCTCATTCCATAAAAAAGTTTCGTACAAAATTCAACCTCTCTTAACTCCGATAAAAAGGAAATTATGCGCACATTAAAACTTTTAGAAAATTTGTTTCGTTATTGTGTAAATCGATCAAGCCTTCTTGAATATAAAACGCTAAAAGTCTATCTTCGAACTTTAACTAACCACCTTTTAAATTGGTACACGATTCCTGTAGGATACAGTTGCTATGCTATCCCATAGGAAAGCGTGTATTTTTCTGGGACGAAAAGTAGCCTATAACATTCTCGGACCCTTAAACTGCCACTATGATAAAAATCATATCGATCCCTTGCTGTGTGAAAAACAAAAACAAATTTATCTCACAGGAACCGTGCTTTTTTCCGGGATAGATAAAAAAACCTATATGTTATTCTAGGCTATATCTCTGTACCAAGTGGCATCCAGACCTGTGCAGCCGTTCTGACGTGATTGAGCAACAACATTCTCATTTATAATGTTAGTATAGATGTAATTCTATTTCTATGATTAACAGACACCGGTTTATAGTATTGTACTTCATTATTGTGTTTATATAATTATATTTTAAAATGTTATTTTACCCTAATTATAGAACGGTAGAAAAAAAACGTATTAGAGTGATTGATACAACTATTAACAGATAGACAGACAGAAAAGTGAGAATAAACATGGAATTGTTCTATAACAAATTATAATAAAACTTACTGTGTCATAATATGTAGTAGATTTCTGTGGGCGTTATAATTGCTGATTCATGAGTTAAAATTATTTTATTCACATTTACTTTCAAATAATTTTTTTTTATTGAATCATATTATATTTCTTATTTTCATTATCGTAAGCTCCTGCCGATTTAAAAAGTTAATGGCCTCATGAAAATGCTATTTTATAAATTGAATTATTATTATATTATTGAATTACTATATTAAAAGCTTACGCACGTCTTGCGTTGCATCGCTGTGCTGGTAAATATATTTCAAATTTCCAAATAATTTAGCTGTTTTTAGATTTGAAAACAAAAATATATTTGAAACATTGAGTAGATTTCATTTCTCATACATGGGTTTAATGTATATAAAAGTACTATTAGAGCCTTGATTAATAATAAGACATTCGCCACTCCACAACACATTTTCTAACAAGATAATCGATAAGAAGTATCTATATTTATAGTTCAGAAAGATTTAAAAAAAACTATCTAGTACACAAGTTCACTTTTTACAAAATGTTTCACAAGTTGAAACCTGCAAGTTAAGATACTTGCTTACGTACATTTTTATTATTTTATTTATTTATTTTAATTCCATTAATTCATGTTGTAGTGGTATAAATTGAAACCAGGGTAATACAATTTTAAAAAATCACTTATTATTCTTTTATAGCATCAATTAACTTTTTAATAATGCATTGCAATAATGCACAAACTAATTTTCTCATTTTAAATTTCACCATTCGTACACAGTTTTTATTTTTAATAGATATGTTTTTGTGTTTGTTTACGTACTTTTATTTTCGTATTAAATTAGGCTGCGCCGTGCTGGGCCTTTATTGCCTATCACAGAGGCATACCTACTCACAATATTTTTATTTCAGATTAGCGGCTTTGCCCACTGCGCGAGTCGGGACTGACTAACGACCGCCTTCGAGATGCGGGGACAAAGGGCGAAATCAACTGCTAATTTGCCCTATGTGAAAATCTTCATCTTCATCACGTATTGTCGGAGATCCTATTCGTTATTTTCTGATTGTAATATTACGAAGAGTATAAATATGAAATTTTATTTTATTTCGTTTAACATTTCAAAACTATTATTCTATGCAATTCTATATGTAACCCTATCAGACACGCTTTTGGAATGTTAGGGACTGAATTTTAGACCCTTGTAATTGTTGGATTATCATGAAATTTTGCAATTGTGTGTAATTATGATGACAATACGATAAGATGATATCATTGATCTAATCTGATTATGGAGCCAGAAATCAGGCACAGGAAGAAAACATATGCCACCCATGTCTGACCTTGTTACAATTGTCTAGATGTACGCTAGCCGTGAGTGAATTTTAGGATCTGATGACACATCTGGAAGGTAGGCACCAGTCCTCAATAACATAACAAAATCTTTTAGCCTGTTTAAGCTTGTGAAAAATCATTTTTGATGCACTTTGGCCGTGGTTTTTTTTTAAGGTCTGATAATTGAGCTAGAAGTTTGACACTGGAACTCCATAGCGAGCACAACGTGTCCTAGCCGTGTTTGGGCTTGTTGGAATTGTCTTAAAATTTACTTTGATCATAATTGGCTTTCAGAGTCTGGTCAAATGGAACCGATACTGGAATTCACCACCGACGGAATAAATTATCCTTGTAAATGTTTGAGTTTGTCGGAATTGTCTTAAGATATACTCTAGCCGTGAGCTACTTTTATAATTTGGTGATGGAGCTGAAAGGTAGACACTGGAAGACGCACTCAAAGAGCTTACTTGAATTTTGATCCTGTTTTAGTGGTTCCTTAATATAGGTCTTCAAAGAAAGTTAATAACAGAATAACGTATTCTAGGAATTTGAGCTTGTTAGGATTGTCTTAAGATTTTGATAGCACTATCCTAAAAAATCGGTTTGATGACGAAGCTGGAAAGTTAACACTGGAACTCCGTAACGAAATAACGTACGCTTGCCGTATTTAAACTTACCTTAATTGTCTTGAAATGTACTCCAGTCGTCAATGGTTTTGATAATTTGATAACAGATCCAAAAGGTAGGCACTGGAATTGCACAAAATAATAACGTATCCTAACAATGTGTCGGCTTTCTTGAATTTGCGCGATTCCATATTGTAAATAGATTTACCCTCTACATAGTCTACTAGGTAATGATATGGAGTCAACCTGATAGTCAGAATCCTGTTTTCCCACTCAAACCAAGGTATTTTCACCTTGGCTTGAGTGGTGAATAAATCATAATGTTTATGTGTAATAAATGATGTAAATAAAAGTATGATATTTGTTTGTAAAAGCCTGAAATCCTTTTCTTTTAAGGTGCATAGATAAATTATTATGTTTGTAAGCGCCCTACGACTTATAGTCATTATATTTTGCTACAAAAATGGTTTACACACGGGCTTTTACGGGGAAAACAAAGTACGTACCTATTATGTACAGTACCTACCTATTTATAAAAACGTGTTTTTTAGTTATAACCTACAAAAATGTGGTTTTAGTTTTTCAAACGATTTTTTTATTATTATTCGATTTGTGATTGTCAACTACAAACACAATGTAAAGTTTGTGACAATTACCAATTTCTGTATTATTGAAAGAGTGTTCGAGAAATGGGCGTCGACACATATACAGCTCCAAACACCTAAATGACCTTATAAGCGTTAATAATTCCCATTTGTGATTCAGTGTACGGATACGGGCCCTTTATTGAAATGGTATACCAATATTCGACTCACTTCCTATTAAAATTGCGATGTTTTTTTTTAAACGTCACAAGACTTGCAAGCCGGCTCGTAGCTTAAACCTCACATTAGTCGCGGAGCGCAAGACCTACGAGGTTTCAAATCCGGGGGGAAAAAAAGCATAATAAGGCGACAGGACTCCATTCTGGTGACAGAAACAGTTCCCCGATCCACTGCAGGCGCGCCAGGAACCGAGGGGCCTCGAGGAAGTTACGAGCAGGAGTCGCGCACGTCACCGGCGGCGTTCAAACTTTGATAGAATCGCTCCTTTGGAATATCTATCGAGTTTAGAGATCGCGCGCCGGAGGCCCGAGCGCCGAAACGTTCGCCTCCGTAATGCGAACGCAACAAATACTCTGCAATATCGTCAGGGAGAGGTGCAACTATGAAATGAATATAATCGATATTTATTTTTTTATTTAATTTTGCACATAAATTTACATTCATTTTCATGAGGTGTAAACAGATTAACTTTTTTTTCATTTAGTGCTATATTGATGTAAGATAATTGCTTAATATTGCAATTAATTTGAATTTCTTTTCAAGATTTAATGTCTTTTTAATTGCCACAGCCGAGCACAGTATTAAAATGTTCTATAAGATATTTTATATGATAATAATTACGTTTTTTCTACTCCTGCGAAATAAACTGTCGGATATATAAAGTCAAAAATACAAATCAAGCAACTCGTACTTACACGTACACAAATAACCACGACAAAAAAAAATACGTGTTACAAAAATAAAATTCTTGAGGCTCTCAAAACTCGAAGCGCTCTTGCGACAGAATTACAAAATAAGGCTATTTAATTCCGACATAATTGTTAAAGTGGGTTTTGCCCCGGATTCGAAATGCGTCGACTAAACCGAGCGTTATGGTTCTCGATCGTGACGTAGAAGTCGTCAACAAAAGCGCAAGCCGTGCGGTCGGGGCACCATATTAATGTTTTAAAGTTGCTGCATTTCTCGGTACGTGTGTGCCTCCGACTGCAAATGTCTGTCATATTTGATTGGACGGTTTTTACATAATATTATTTCTGTCTTTTCAGTTCACTTTTGTTCAGTCCAGTACACTCGGATTTTTTCGTTTTTTTTTTTATTTACATTACTATTTTTTACTTGTTCTAATAATATTCTAGAATTTCTTTCTAGACATAATGAAAGAACAATTGACCGGTAACACTCGATCCTTGCACTAGCAATAATCACGTCGTTCGTAATTTCACGTATCACATCACGATGCATTAAAACTGAAGAATGAGCGAGCGCGCCTGCGCCGATATTAATATTTATATCGGCAAACATAACGAGAGTTCCTTTTGAAGCAGCGATTTGCATTTGCGCTGGCGGCGTAATTCGGGCCGCGGGGCGCGCGCCATCTTTCGTAATTAAATAAATTCATTTTTTTAGATGGCGCATAAAAACGAGACGAGCTCGTACTGGGTGAAGAGGCAAGCTCGGCGCCCGTAAAAAACGGCGAACGTCGGTCAGACCATATTCCAGACAAATTGCTTTCATAAAGAGCGAGAGAGCAGTACATTATTTTGATAATGAGCCGCCCCCTCGCCCCCTCGCCCCGCTCTCGCGCGTTTTTATAGATTGACATTTTTTTTTTATTTTCCACGCGGCGGCGGAAATATACACTCGATGTAGGACCACGTTCGGTTTGAAAACCAGAACGTGCAAGCCGAATTCGGGCGTCGACAGTCCCGTAGGATGCGAATTCAAAGGGAAGGTACGTCCAGAGACTAGTTTATAAATTAAAGAGTGAGAGAGCACAAACAATTAAACAAAAACGGTCTCGACTCAGCGGTTAAGACCGTTTTCGGCCCGGAACGTGTAGGGTTCGTTCTTGACCACGAACGAATTGACGAATTGATTGAGTTTCAAAATTATGCCCAATAATATCCTCGTTCTGTGACAGGAAGAACAAGTTGCGTCGATGCCAGACGTCGTTGTCGGTGACGACAGCGGTCGTCGGCGGTCACCGACAGGCACTTCCCGCAACAGCTCGAAGGGCTTAAAATCCAAACACTTATTCTAATATAATGAGATTGTCGAAGGGCATAGCTTAGCTACAAGGTGATTAATATATGACAATATAACAAACAGATTTTTGACTTGGATACTTAGGAGATGAGAAGAAATATTTTTTTTTAGTCATTATCGAGTATAAGCAAAAATTAATTTGTGATTTTTTTTAATTTCATTTACTAAACTTTTGTATTTTCCTCACATTTACTATAAAAAATCGTCATCAATGGCTGTGAGCAAATTAATTCTATAACATGGTATATATATCTGCAACAGTAAAATCTGCGTCGAACACAATTTGGACTCCACGGACTGACTGACACACACACACTGAAGTCTTGCCCGCCATAAGGTCACATTTTACATCTCTTAACGCATAGGTACAACCCTAAAAATTGAAAATAGGTCCTTTCACAGTTTGAACAGGCTGATTTCGGCGTCGATGTAAAATGCGATGGGCGCGCTTTACTTACGCGTTGTTAACGAATACGACGTTTGTCTTTCCGATTTAATTTCCCGCTATGAAACTTTAACAATTTCCAAAAATTGGTACGTTACTGTTTTCAGTCCGATTTTCGAGAATCGAATTTTTATGAGATCTTGACGTTTTAGGGTCCTAGGAATTTATTTTGACCATTTCCCGAGTGATGTCTGCCTATGATTGCGTATGTGCGTGCGTGTGAATAGTTTTTATTGATATTTGGAAGTTCGTAAATACGTGAAAGCTGACAGTTGTACGAAAAATTATTGTTCGAAAACTTTTACAATTAACCATTTTACTGACAACTTTATGGTGCTTTTTCATGTTATGTTTATTTAATTTTGTTGTAATCGATACACACATTCCTATTATTTCTAATTTGTATTCTTATATTTTCGCATTAATAAAATTCATAAGTCTTTATAGATATAAAGAATCACACAAAAGAACGCTATCTTACAAGAAAGAAATTGCTTTTAAACAACACAACATAAGTTTAGCTTAAGGCCATTGAGTATATTTTCTTCAATAATTACTGTCATTTGGCCAGTTTAAATTTTCTCTTAGAAGACAAATCATATATAAATGTGAAATGTTGTGTATTTTGTAACATATAAATTGAAAACGTGATTCTTTAGAAACAACCTAGTATTTTTATAATAATAATTGTTTTCTAAGCTTACACGAATCTTTACTTGTTTATAGTAATATCTATTAAAAACAGTCATTTTTGAAAAATTGCAACAAAAAAAATTGACAGCCTTGTTTTATAGCGCCATCCCGTAGAATTTACAGGTAATCACTTTTTTTACTATACTATTGTACGTCGTGCCGAGGTACTAGTAAGTTTTACGTAACTTTCTCAACAACGAACTACATGACATTGTGATAGATGCCGCGAGGAGACATTTATTAAGGTGAGAGCGGGTAGCAAATACAATTTGCATGTTATTCAGTGTACGTATGTTATGCATATATTTCTGAAATACAGATAAGCAACTTTTCCCGTGGAAAGTATCATATTCTTACGGCAAACTCGAAAACGCCAAGCAAATCTCTGTTGCGCAGTTGCTAGATATTAAAACTGCGCTGCGTCATCTGAACGCCAGTACGATCACTAACCGACCGAGTGTTTAGAGATTTCTATTTAGATTGTACTATTCGATATTATAATAATAAATAAATTAATTCCAATGTAAATTTGACATCTTGACAGCAAAAATAATGATTTAGTTTTCTTATTTATTATAAAACGACCTGTTTTCATTGATGTGCATAATATACATAATCTAACGAGCCTAGTCGATCTATAAAATGGACCCATGAGAGAAAGGCGACCTATAAATCGATACTAAATTATACCGACGTGTGTATTGTGGTGAGTTCAAATTTAGGTATAGGTAATTTTCTGTCGTATCTTTTGTCAGTTAATATTGATAACTTATAACGGTGTCATAATACAACAAAATATGAGAATAAGCGCGTAACATATTTTTAGATTGTTTCCAAAAATATGGACTGGTAATTAAAAAAAAAGCACTCAATATATTACATAAATTGAGAGTTGTTGAAACATTTTTGTAAAAAAATAAATAGCCTCCTTTCTTTGCAATTGTCATAAGAAAGTATCCCTAATAATTTTGAGGAAGGTTTTCTTTCACTATTTCATTATCATGAGTTTGTATTTGTTTGTGAACATTGTCGTCCTTAGTTCTGAACAAAAGTTATAAATAAAAATTTCGGGAACAATCTGATCAACCGAAATTCACGGAAATCACAAATAAATCATATTCTGTTATTTATTAACGAGAGCTATTCTGATTTTTTTTCTGTTCGTACACCTCACAACATCAAATTATTTAGTCTGTATTAGCAAATGAGAATCTTAATGCGTAAGATGTCCGCCCATTCTTAGGATAATTATTAAGAGAAATAACAAAAAGATGACGATAAATTGGAAACGTGACTATCCGAAGGAAGGTCATATCAAAACACGCACGTCGCTGTAGGGTCAGCGCGCGGAACCCTAAAAAGGCGAGTCCCCAGACGGAGTCCTTTCGGAGGTAAATTGCGCAATACTAATTGGAAGAAATGATTGTTTGCTTGTTATATTGTATGCGACATTGCTTCGGGCCGACATTTTGGGGACGAAATTCGCGTCCCATTTGGCGACGTATTGCGTACGGGGAAGTTTATTATTTTCTCGTTTATTACAAATCATCGAGGGATATCGTGTATGAAATGACGTCGTCAGAGGTCTAGATGTTGCACGATGTGTTGTACGAAAAAACTTATAAGAAACCATATGTGCCTTACATTGCTTAATGTTTACATTAACTGCAATGAACCGATTTTGAAAAACAGTTTCTAATGAAGAGTGCCATGATAAATTTAATTTAAAAAAGTAGGCAATATATACGAAGACATTAGGCATATACGAATGGATCGGGAAGTGTCTATGACAAGATGCCTTTGTGAAAACAAAAGCATCTTCATGTAAGCGACATTAGGAAATTATATAAAGTTTTACGCTGGATACTACACTTTAATTCGGGCTCAGAAACAGATTCGAGCAGAATGATGCGGAGAGATGACAGAAAAACCTAAAGCAAACTCATCATGACGCATTTACGATATCATTACAAGGCAAAAAGTATAAAAAAAAATTGTGTAGCAAGTTTTATCCTTTAACTGGTTATCAGACAATTTTGCGAAATCAAAGAAGTTTCAATACTGCATGTCATATCAATGCAAATGTTTGCCAGAAGTTCCTGCTGCTGTGAACAGCCACCGCACACCGCCGTGCGTGATCACACATCCGCGTACCCGACGCCAAAACAGATGAGTTTCTGAACAGCATGCAGACAACCATAACTCATAGATCCCCTTTTTTGCAGACCAGTTTTGGCACCAACTGATTTTTTAGTTCGCGCAAAAAGAATATCAATACAAAGTAAACACTGATTATCATTGAAATATCACTGGCTGCATTTAAGAGGACGATCGGAGAGGTGTCTGACGCGAACTGATTAATATGTTTTGAATACTCATTCAGTTTAACTCGTAGGTGCTTGATGGTTGTTTTTATTTACACATAAATGCCAAGTTTCATGAAGATCGGTTGAATTGTTTAAGAGTTCATCGTGGACCAATATTGTGACACTGGATTTTTATAAACAAAGATTAATCAAATGAAAATAAACGACGCACGTATCAACTTAGTGAGTCTTATGAAAACAATAGCAGATACACAGCAGAACTGTCATTGATAGTGCAAAAAACGTAAAACGAAAAAAATATCTGTTGACAGAACTTCACAGGATCATCCACTAAGATAATCTTAAAATTACCTTCAAATTTAATCAAAAACTATTCAGCCGTTTAGAAGTCCAAACGTACAAACATACACACACACATCTATTTTTATATATACAGATTTTTTTCAACAAGTTGTTGCCATTTTGTAGATATTGACATAATCCCATTACTGTAGTAATTTTGAGACTTCAGATCAAAAAACTGTGAAAAGTAATTTTGATAGTCTTCTCTTGATGTTGAACCTAACACTAGCTGAAGAATTCTGAACAGACCGAAACAACTAAAAATGTGATGGTGTAATGTGGTAAATACAGTAACACTTCTCAACCAGACTCTCTCAATATTTGTTGACTGGATAAAGGTGTGTGTAGTCCGACGCTATCATGGTAAAAAAACCACACCCTTACAGTTAATCAATTTCGCAGTTTTTTCTCTACTACTTGCTTGAGACTCATCAGCTTTAGGTAAGAAAGATCCAAATTGATAGTTTTTCCCGGCGGTAAAAATTCATAATGAATATCCCGCAATACACATAGTATCAACATATTGCGAGTTAATCCGGGTTTCGCTGTAATCTGTGGAGCTTGCTTGCCTTTTGACCACGATCTTTTTCGCAAGTTCTTGTCTTAGATAATCTATTTTTCATCATTAGTGATCAGGCTTTAGTCAGTGATCAGTAATCAAGAGGAAAGAATCTGGTCTACGGAATGTGATAGATGCATAAAGGCCGTGGCAACCATGACACGGGGTAAAAAAAAAATGTTTTGCAGCGCACTACGCAACTAAAGTAATTTGAAAACAATCAATACATTTATATATATTGCAACACTGCTTCGCTGTAGTTATGAGTGAATATTTTCTCACATATAATTGTAGAAAACAACATATAACTAAAATAACTCATTATAAGTTCTTGTGATAAATATCTTGGAAAATTTGTAGAGTTTTGTATAAATGGGTATTTAAATCGGTGTCGATATTTCAATAGGGAGCGCTTACGACTTTTGAGCATTTCAGAAACTTAGGGGATTGTTTGTCGAGTTTTAGGGCGAGCCGGTTTCCGTTCGAGGAACTTTTGAATCGAATCGATGGGTTTATTAAGACTATAGATGCGCCTCTGCGTGAAAATTGATTTTATGCGAGGATAGACTTCAATTAATTTAATATTACTATTATTAACGTAGTAAAATTAAATTAGTTAATCGATAATAAAAAAAAACCTTGTTTTGTCAATTTGTACAATTTTAATGTAGTAATTGTTTGCAATTTTTGTTAAATAATTATTAAATATTGGTGGTTAGAAAACGAGAAATTTCTTTGATACTCCTTTTGATCGAATTATGTTGTACTTACCTATAAGTTTCCTTTATTGATTTACAAAATATTTTATAAAGAAAGCAAGAATTAAACAATTTAGTAAATTTTTTGTCATATACATTTTTAGCTGCATAGCACTATGTCATATTATTAACGTAAAAGCAGATAGCAGGTAAACTTTGCACATTAACTAGAGTACGACCTAATGCAGTGTCGGTAAGAATAGTGTTTTCAGTCCGGTAATTTTGATGCCTAACATGAACCTCGCTCCGGTCCATCTGTTGCGGATAATGTCGATACCACTTTAGAAAAAGTAGAGCAAGTTGGGCATATTAGTGCTTACGACATAGCTGAAGAGCTGGAGATTAACCACAAAACAGTTTTTGACCTTTTGTAAAAAGCTGGATATACAAAAAAGTTCCATATTAAGGTCTCACACAAGCTCACTGAAAGAAATCTAACGAATCTTGTACTCATTTGCGATCTTGTATTGAAACGTAATGAAACCGAATCGTTTTCATTATTATTCCAGTCGGGACTCGGAGAGGCTGGCCCGACGCGGCAATCGCGTCGTCTTCTCAGGGTGCAGATGTTGACGTGTCCCACGTACTTTAGCGACTTCGGGAACCGGGACGTCGTGACCACGTAGTTTTGAGATTTTCCTCAGTATTTCGGGAACGGGCCACGAGTAAAATCTCAAAATCAGCAAGCTAGCACTCTTCAAAGAGCCACTTCTAACGATGACAAAAAAAAACCGATAGTCGTTGATCGCTTTTGCGAGATGGCGACACTTTTCACTTTGAAAACATCACTTTTTTTGGTTTTTTTTCTCCACCGATTCCAAAAGTTTTATTTCTGCACTGATTTTAGATCTATTTTCACTATTATGTAGAACTCAACGTTCAGCATCAACAACACCACTCGCACTGCAATCTAATAGTTTTTCATATTTTACGGATATTTTACCGTGGAGCTCGCGTTTTCATGACGCTTCGGCCGGCGGTTGGCGGTAACCACTGCAAGACATTAGGAGACACAATGTTATACTACCCCGAGCTTTGTGCTATTTTGACGATTGAGCGAATATACGAATTTAACCGAACTCTGTGGGTTACTTTAAAAAAACTCTAACCATTTATTATCTACTGTTGCATATGATTCAAGTTTCTGTATTATACAATGTCGATACATTAGTTTTAACACGAAAAAATTTTAGCATTTTTTACATTTATTTTGAATGTTTCTCAAATTATATTAATAAAATAATGTTCACCCATGCTTTGCAGAATCTAAGTAAACAAATTGAATACAAAAAATATAGACAACTGAAATCTTAGTACTGACGATATGTATAGGCATGCTGTGGCCTAATTGTGTGTAGCAGGCAAATTGGCTCGAACGGTGAGGTACTACACTCTACAAAATACACCCGAAAAGTGGCGACTTTCACTGTTGCATTTCGTCCAGCGAGCGAGAGTTCCGATAAGTCACTTCTCTCTTTATTACACCACTCTCTTTCATCAGCTCTTTTCCCTCTCTATAAGTCCATTAACATTATTCCCTCCATCAGATATTCTATTCCTATACCCAAGAGGCCAGCACCACACTGATGACTCCTTTTGGAGTTGCAAATATCCGTAGGCGACGGTAACCACCTATTTATTCTCTGGTAACTCGCATGCTCATTTGCTTTTCTAATGCCCATAAAAATAAACAAATGTATTTACGTTTAAAAAACATATTAGTACATGATCGGAATTGAATCTTCGGCCTTCGGATTTAGAGTCCAGAGACTTATGAGTGAGCAACCGTTGATTTTCCTCATCATTTGTATATGTATGTATCTCAATTATCAAAATGTAAAAACAACTTGAATTCAAATGTATCGGAACCCCCAATTAAGCTTTGACTATCCGTTTTACTCTTTTATGAGTTGAATTTTCCAAAACACAAAAACACGTACCTACTTTTTTATTTAGTTACAAAAATCTCAAACACAAATTTTCATGAGCTAAATTTATAAGCAGTAGCATTCGTACATAAATTTTCAACACCCATTAAACCATCTCTAGGGTTGAATTTGGAATAAATCCGTAATACCTTTTTCTTCGTTTAAAAATAAGAATCCAAATACTATGACATTTCTATAACTCTGACTTCAAAATCAATAGTACTTTCAAACAAACCCTTTTTGAGGGCCAATTAAAGTTTGGAAATCCTATTCCTATATGGAAATCCTATTTTTATATTTATTCGAAATCCAATCCCCAAGAGAGTCCAAAGCCCCTCTTGGAGATTTCGAAATGCCCTTCTCAGTGTTTTCTTGCATTACGGGAGCTATAATCGTGCTAAACTTCAAGATAGTAGATCCAGCCATTTTAACTGTACACTATCTGTCAATTAGTAACTGTTTTTATAGATATAGATTACGATTGTCTTATATTACGAATCTTTACGTCTCTCCAAGTGATTGTCATTTCACTGTTAATTTATGGGAGAAATTAAAAAGAAGGAACCCCTCAACTTGAAGAAAAAGATAGTAAGAGTGTAATGACGTGATTGAAATCTGATTGATCATCATTCATCATGCGACAAACTCAAATTAGTAAACGCCGATACTAATGTCGAGGTGTTACATATCAAATAATCGAGTCTTTGAGACATACAATTATTTTTATCCTGAGCAGTTGCCGACTGCTGCACGCGCATGCACATGAAAATAATTTCCCATTTAAATCTCGGCTCTAGTTCCAGTTCGAAACGTGAGTCCATCTTGTTCCGCCAATGTTCCCATTATAGACGTATATGATGTTCCTTTTACCTGAAGATCGAATGTTTGAAGGCGAGATTTATATTTTGCTAAAAGAGGGCGCTGTTTTTTTTTTGTTTTAATGGTTTTATATTAATAAATTAATGATTTTAAAATATTTTGTTGTTCTGCCGTTATTAACGATAATATTTACTTACTGTTTATTTTTCAATATCAATATTTCAACATTTTATGTACTGCCTTTAATGTTCCGATCAATACAAGAATTATTGTATCGATCAAAATGGTATTAACTCGCACATAAAGGAACATAATTTAAAGAAATGCGCCATTTATAATCAATTATATCAACAAGTTATCTATTTATTATGAATATCAATATTCCCTATAGATTATAACAGGTAGCGCTATTTATTATGAACATCAATAGAGCTATCTGTTATAATCTATAGGGAATCAACATAAATAATAAAACAACATTTGACTAAAATATCTTATTTATTTCTAAACCCTAACATTTTTATACATTTGTTTTTGTCTACTCTTTTAGTTCAAGAATCAGTTGCATTTTATTATTTTTATTAGATATTACTTATGCTGTAATGAAATGACATAAATATAATAATATTAATAATATAAATGACGCCTATTTCCCAGATGAGTGGTCAGAGACTATAGACTTCCACATGGTACGATCTTTGCATATCTCTCTTGCCTCACTGTTTATACAAGATCATCGGTTTCGGGTGCTAAAAATTTGGCCCTTTTTCAATATGCCCCAATGTGGTCTGCATAGGCTTTTCTAGGGCGACCCTTGTCGACCTTTCCATCACACACATTCGCTCAATAAAACAAATAATTTGGAAATAAGTGTAATGTATCATATAATACTATATTATAATATTATAAAAAGTGTGTTCCGCTACGTTTCGTTACTTTCATGGACGTAACTCATAATTATTTTACACGGCGTGTCTTATCTGAATTGAGCAGCGAGCAGCAGTTAAAAGTAAGCTCTGAAAGGGAAAAATTGAACGTAAAATATTTTTAACAAATGTTAGGTATATATGTAGTAAGGAGGCTGTAGTGAAGTAGGTACTATAGTGAAACTGTACTAAATACTGTGTCTCCTTTCAAGACAGAATTTTCTTACGAAGGAATCGCCACTTACTTGGTAGTAATAATTATGTGTCTTTTTCATTTACAGTATACCGTCTATATAACAGACTGCTACATTTTTAGTTTTCCTTTGCTACAGTCATATATTTAGCGCTTCATGCTAAAGATGGGAAATACTTTATTTCATTGTTAGTAACACCGAAAACAGATATAATTTAACTGTAGTGAATGTACATCAAATGAATAAATATAAACAAATAATAAAAAAAAATACTGTATTGTCAAAATAATCCACTCGTTCGCTAGCCCATAACCTATAACTGTAAGATCAAAGTCGTCAACAGTGACGTCCACGCGATGTCAATGCGAGTCTACTTGGTCTACCTACGAATTACTGAGAATGAAGTAGTAATCGTGCCTAATTTCATATTACTAGATTAAAGTTTTCATTAGAAAACACCTACTCTAGGAAAAACTTTTGGCCATCACGGGACGCAGGGCAGATGTGAAACATTTAATTTAAGATGAGAATTTATAATTAATAAATACCAATAAAGAAAATACAGAGTAAAATAATGAAAAAGAAAAAAGTTTGTTAATAAAATCTATATATTTTTCTTATTATTTTAAACTAGCTGGTCCGTCAGACGTTGTTCTGCTCTTTCTTGTAGGTGACTTGCCCATATGGCTAATCCCGCAGCTGCGCCCGCATGGACGTAGAACGAATTTTTCTTTTTTTGTATAGATCGATGTCAATTTCAATCCCGGTCTCGTTTTCGATTCAGATCCCGGTCACACTTCTGATTCTGATCCCGTTTCTACACTCGTTTTCAACCCCAGTCCCATTCTCGATTTCAATCCAGGTCCGGCTTTCGATTCTAATTCTGGTCCCTTTATCATCTTTGCTCCCAGTTCAACTTTCAGTTCCAATACCGCTCCCACTACTAGTTCCGATTTTGACAAAGCCAGGAGTGAATATTAATATCATAATAAACAATAAGCTATAATACTCGGGGGTAAAGTTGTTAAAATCATCTTAGTAATATAAATTCATGGACGAAGCTGAGAGTAAATGTCAGCAGCCTAATTTCCTCAAAACAGTACAAATATTTATTAATTAAAGAATTTTTAGAATCGGTTCCTTATTTCGCTTTAGTAATACAAATACGCAAATGAAACCGGCAACAAATGCTAATTTTTTTTTAGAAATATTACCCGGCATGCGTGCAACATAACACTTAAATTTCTCAATAATCATATTAGGCACGTAAAGAAGACAAACATACATTGATTTATTTATATAGATAGCTGTCACCCGCGGCTCCTCCCTTATGAGCATAGAATGATTTCATAGACCTTTTGTGACGACCGATATCACTGTGGTCCATACACCCATCATAATTCGGTTCCGGCTCTTGGTCTTTAATTCCCTCTTGATCTAACCCCGACTCCGGTTTTGCTTCCGTTCCAGGTTCCGGTTCCGCTCATGATGAAATTCCTATAAATTAGCCCATTTTTAAGGGTTTTTTAGCGCGCTGCTACCCTAAAAATATATCGCGATAAAAAGTACCGTAAATGTAACATAGTGAGCTCTTTTACCATTCCCTGAAAGTCCCATCGTGATCCGTTCAGGCGTTCTAACGATACCCCAGACAAACAGACAAACTGACAGATACAAAGGGTTGTCCCAATTCGATTCCGATTTCGGCTTCGCTCTCGATCTCGATTCCGGTTTCATTTTTGATTCAACTCCAAAAAATATGCCATTTTTAAGAGTTTTGTTCACGTACGAACCATAAAAATTATCGTGTTAAAAGTACCCTTAATGTAAGCCAGCAAGCTTCTCTACCCTTTACTGAAAATCACATGATGATCTGTTCAGTCGTTGCGAAGATACCTCGGGAAACAGACAAGTAGATAGATACAAAGTGTTATTTTCTTTTATACAAACCTTGTCCTGATAATAACGAATACAACGAAAAAGAATTATCCAATTTGGGGTAATCTTTTGAAAGTGATACATACATTTTAGCGATTACTTTTTATTTATATAGATATAATAATAATTAGAGAATATTTATTTTTAGAAATATAAAATATATTTCGATTTAATAGCATGTCGACGAATTTTTTTAAACACTTTAAAAAGAATAATATTCTTTGACCCACGATATCTCAGATCCCAATGAACCGATCTCAACGAGAGAGGTGGCGTTGAGCTCCTCGCCACATCCTCTTTCAATTGGACTTAATTTCAAGAGTATCCGAGATTAATTTCTAAATTTACGAGCTACATTGACGCCGCGCCGGGTCAAAGGGGTAGAAAATTTTTCGGATTACCCGCTAAGCCCAAACTCGGGGAGTCTAGCTCTTCCCATTCATGATCTGTGCTCTAAAAACCAAAAATTAAGGCGTCGGCCTTAAAATTGTTTTTTTGCAGTTTTCTCCGATTCCGGTGAGCCGATTTATGCGAAAGTGGACTTATCGATTCACCTTGTTAGGCTGCTGATGATGGCAAAAATGACACAAAAACAAAATTTTGTTTTTTATGTTTTTTTTTTTACTCAGTCCGTAAAAAACCTCTTAGCAAATCCCACTCCCACAATTTAACAAAAACCAAAGTGAAGAGACCCGAGAGACGACTCAATCGGGTAGGCAGAGGATTCAGGGAAAAGTGTGGGAATCCAGAAAGAAAATTAACAAAAGAATTTTATTTACAGATTTTCTAATGCTTTCGACCCTGTGATTCTAGAGGGAGATCTCCGACCCCAACAGCCCTAAAATTGGGTTACAATTTTCTTAAATTTATTATTATAAAACATTTTATAGTAAATAATCAATAATGAACTAAATTAATTTCAAGGAAAATTTTTAAAATCTATTTAATAGTAATAATTTGAATTTAGATTCTTAATGTAATAAAAACCTGAATAGTAATATAATCTCAAAATATAAAACAGTAGTAATGAATTTTTTTTTATATATTTCAATAATAATCTTTAAATTATTATTAAAATCTTATTATTGAAATAAATAATCTTGAAATTATTTATTTCAAAATAAATAATTTCAAGTCAATTTTATTAATTTTAATGATAATAAATTATAATAGGGTGACGTCACAATAATAATAAATTCTTTTAAAATATTTTTAATTATATGTCAAATAAATCACTCTTTTCAATCTTTATTTTAGGGACAACAAATTCAAAGTACAATAATAAGAAAATAATAATAATACCATGAAATTATTTCCATTTTTTATTAATAATTATTCAGAAAATTAATTAAAGACAATAATAAAAGTTTTTTTTATATAATAAAATTGAAATATTAACTGAATTTTCTATAATAAGGTGAAATCAAAATAAGAGTATATAGTATACGCGCGTGAACACACAAAGGAGTGTGTGTGCGTCAAGTCGATTTTACTCCCAAGGCGCGCCAATAGATGTTTCATCAAAAATGTTCGAAATCGATTCTACTAGTGATATAGTCAGGTATTTTTAGAAACAGATGTACGTAAATTCACCTTGTAACGCACGACTTCTTATTTTTCCAATTGTACACGCTTCTAAAACGTCTTCGTCGGTTATAATATAACACTTGAAATACGTTTAAAGAATTTACAGTTTTTTAATATATTTTTTTTATTGTTTCCACATTTTTTAATTACCACACGTTCGTAAAGCCGTTATCCCTCAAAAAGAAGGAGCAGGAAGTTTGAGGATAGCTCTTTTCAAACCAATCATATAGAAATACAATCATATATAAAACTATTGCAGGAAAAGAACTATATGAAGTCTAGCTTATTGTGTCCATTGTGTAGGATGCTGGGTAGCAATAAGGCAACAGTAGTGACACGACGCGAAACAGCTGATGGCGTGTTGGACGCCATTTTGATATTGGTACTTACGTGCGTACTCAACAAAACTCACTCACGCATATATAACTAAGTCAAAATTTATGAACTTTAAAAACCGAAATTAAAACTGTTTTGTCTTAGAAAGAACATATCTTTATGAATTTGAGGATAATTTTATGATATACTATGTATTAAGATGACAAAATGTATATTACGTGTATTTTCTTACTTGTGGTCAAATAAATTTTGTATGGAAATCAACGGTGATGTTTAACCTTAAGCCAGAAGTAAATGTTACAGTAAAAGTTACTTGAATTATGAAATTTGTGTTCCTAGACAATCTTAAAATAATTAAATGATTTATTGTGTTTGAAGTCGATGCCAGCTAAAGCAAATCAAATTATAAATACAAAATAATGAAACGAAAAAATAAAGAGAAAACGAAATTCAACAAATTACTGTATCAACAAAGTATTGAGAAAAATGGATGTCAAATTATGAAAATTGATACAAAACCGCGTGCGGCATATGTTTAGCTGATACCGACTTCGAAAACAATTAATTACTTGAACCTTTTAAGATTTTTCGAGTTGGTTTTTATTTTTGGTTTTGAAAAGTTATTTTATTTAATGTTCTTAAAGTCAATAGTTATCAAAATATTAAATGGATTTTGTCGTCTATGGAAAATGATTATATTACTGACATCCTGTTAAGGTGACTTGTGATTATATTACGTAAGTTGAAATAATTAAAATTTAAAAAAACTAATAAAAATGTACTTTTAATCATATAAATTAATATAATTTTAAATGCGATAATTCAAAATACACATTAGACTACAAATTAAAGGGCATAGCTAAAAAATATAATAAATTAAAGTATATAATTAATTGGTAATTAAAAATGTGATTTATTTAATAATATTATCTCTTTCAGTATTACAACACTGAATAATTCATTCATTATGGAATACAAAATTATATCCAATTTAAAAACTGTTTAACAATAAAAAAATATTTTTAACATTGAAATAATTTTTATCGTTAAAATAATCTTACAGGCGCTCGAATAATCGCGTTAAGTCTAATACATATTCGAAAAAAATATAAACAAATCAGATGGAGTGCAGAAATTAACAATGGAAGTTTGGCTACAAGTTATTTATTAAACTGATGTTACTAACACGTTCACGTAATTATAAGTCATGAGGTTGATAGCTACATGCTTGAGAGATTTCATAGTATTATTGGAGAAATATATCACATTGAGACAGTCACCTGTGACATTAATCTACCCACGTTTTCTGGCGCCGCTCGAACGTCTTTGGCCAATATCGCGTTGGTAACTCTTATTTTTCACGAAAACTCCCACCTACAATATTTTTTTCAAGTACTATCTCACCTTCATATAAACTTTTCTGCATTTTGCACTCGTTTTATTAGATTCGATGATGCGGCGGTGAACTACCAATGACGAAGTACGAAATGGAAACGTGTTGACGTCATACTAAATTACTGATATGTGTAATTTTTTTACGTTCTGAGGCATCTAATAGAATAAAGTTAGTGTGGAAAGCTAATGAGGAGCAACCGCAGAAGGGCGGTTGGCGGGGCGGGCGGGGTCGCGCGATAAGGGCGCCGCCCGGCGCATCCGCCCGCCTAATGGCGCCCGCCGCGCGCCCGCCGGGATTTGCCTTTCCCACTATCTCTATCTGCGGCACTTACCACACTCCTGATTACTCATTAGGTAAATGATAACGCTATTTTGTTCGTTGCAGTAAACTGTGCAACTGTATTTCTTGCGTGTGATTCGTGTCAAAGAATGTATCTACTAATTCGTTGTATTATAACGACACTGTTCTTGACCAAATTCTGCCCTTGAACGCTAGATAACGTCATCTCAGTCGTCCAGGTGTATCGTACGTGGTAAGCCGCGCGAAGGTTTTTCTGTAATTCCATTTATAAAAATCTAAACATACGAGTTTTCCTCCTAACAGATACTAGCTCACCGCCAACGTCCCACTGCCCGACTTCGATGAACAAGGTATAAGACTATATCGAAGCGATAAGTCGGATGGCGCCGCGCGTCATTCTGACGACAGCCGACTTCGACGTTGCTTTTGAAGTATGTGCAATACCGACACGCCATAGGGATACGATGTTTCAAATTTTTGGAAAAGCACTAAGAAATACAGTTACATTTTTTTTCATTTTTAACTAACAATGGGTTGTGGTATTATTAATATGACGACCTTTAAGTAGCAAAATTAAAATAAATACCTTCATTTTATCGACCGAATTTAATAATTCAATATTTTTCTTGAATGAACTATTCATCGGGCACGTTACAATGTCGCAAAATTTCTTTCTAATTATAACTTACTTGTTTTATCTATTTTATTCAATGGAACAGCCCTGAACGAAACGTAAATTTGCTCACAAATTCAAAGATATTAAAATAAGGTTCCCGCAAAAGGGAATTTGTCGTCGTTTGTGATAAAACAGGACAACAAAGGTCTGTCAGCGGACACAGTCTTAATTTCTTCCTCAGAACAGGCTCGTAAACGCGTTCCTCGGTACACAATCGGGACAATATTTATTTTAAAGCGATTTTACAAAGTCTCAGTAAATGTACAATGTATCATTTATTAAACGCGATATGTTTCATATTTCCAGACAAGATTTTATTTTCTCAGATAGCTTTATGTAAGATTGTATAGGCATTGGGTGCAATTTTCACCTACGTGCTTATTCTATCAATAAATAACTTTAGTTATCATTATTTACATACACGCATAAATATTAATCTCCATACTTGTATTAGTACATAAATGTGGGCAATTTTACACCTCCATTCTAACAGGTTTGGTGTTTGCTTTTGATGTTTGGTAGAATTAAACAATGGAGTTAAACCACACCCATAATCTACAATACGTAATACACTTAACACATTCATCGTTTTCCGTAAGTCTTTACATCGAATGTCACATATAAGTTCTCGTACCGTACTCACTACAAACACACAACTTAGACGTATTATACATCGTATCATACATACATACATTGTAGATGTGTTTACATTTTCATTTATCTCATTTTATTTGAAATTCAATCAAAATGCAACTATTTTATTCAAAAAAGGTCGTTAATTATCCCCGAGAGCTGTCGGCGTCGGCGAGCGCGCCTAATCGAGATAGAAATATTAAAGCGATTACTGGAAAGCTTTCGCTGAAACACGCGTAATGAGGAAAGAGTTCGCCGCCGCCACGGAGGAGGACGAGGTCGTGGTCCCACGAGGATTTATCCTGTTTCCGTGATTCAGGAGAAATTATTCCACTTGTGTTGGAAGTACAGCCGCAATCTCATGATATATGTAATTGGAACTTACAAGGCAAATAAAAAAAAAACAAGAAAAATATCACGAGATATGTGATGATGTTGCTTTTATTTAATAGAAAACAATTTTATTAATATTCTTTTAATTCTTTCTATATCAATTTAAATATCATGGCACAATACAAAATGGTACAAAGTATTAATCTTGTTATTGATAAATAATCTATGTATCTAAATGACAATAAATACCTTGAGAAACCTGAAAAAAAATTAATTGGCAAAAATTTTCAATAAGCTTCAAAAAAGTTACAAACACTAATAATTTTCATTTGAAAAAGTTGATTAAAAAGAGTAGAATTACTTTATTTTTGTGAATGTTTCGAAATGAAACAAAATGAACTGAGACGCGTTCATAAGATTTATTATCTAAAATCTGCAGAACCACAGGTGTTACACCTTTGGCTATAATGGTCGAGCCGCCTACCCAGTGCACCTATTACAGCACGTGATCGTATAGGGCTACCTTTGGGAGATACACTAATATTGTACATAATTAAGCACGGAAGGTATACTTACCGAACATAACGATATTTTTACAATCCATTTATTTATTTCTACTTATAAGCCCATCCCTATTTCTATTTAAAAGCCCATCCCTATGTCCACGTGATATGACCTTTTCACGCCTGCCTTGCTTCACTGACTTTCGTCAGTGAATATATTTTTATTTCCTATCGATTTATCTAAATCGTTTGATCCCGTAAATTGTGAAATTGTCTGATCAACTTAGCGTTTCGACACAAATCCCAACTCAAATTAGAATCAGGAAGAATTATGCGACTGTTTGGTACCTTCAAGTGTTTTGCATTTCATAATATGCACTTAGAAATATTTTTGAACAACTGTAATCTTTTATTCTTCATGGCATACAACTGCAACTGTAGATTAGTATTTTAACACGTAGGCGTAATTAAATTGATGTGACATTACAACAATTCTGTTACATAATTATTTGGACAAGAAAAGTTTATTTTATTCATTACTTATTAAAGCCCAAATACACCAAATGGAATCCTCTAATTTGAACAAAGAAGAGAGCGTATATTTAGTCATATTGCAGAAGGTCGTCGAATTAAAAGCGGTCAAAGCATAATGTATGCGAATTAGGGCGACTTCGTGAGGTCATCCACTTAATTATTCTAGGGTCATGTTACTAGAGCTTACTTGAAATTGACTTACAAGGCAAGTTATGAATATATTACGCACAGGGTCTACGGGGTTAGTTTGCAGGACGAAGGCCAATTCCGTAAAGCGACTTGGTTAAACTAACAAAACATAACTTGATCGTTGCTACGAGTATTGTTTGTATGAGGGTACTTACCGCTGTTTATGCGTTACAGTAAAACGAACACAATGCTTGTTAGAGTAAGGGATTTCGAACGAGAAACTATTCTATGTATTCGAGTGATTATACGTATCTTTACGTGAAATTATCACTTAAATGAAATTAGTGCTATTTCGAAAAATTGTAAAAGATATTGTTTATTGCAATGAAAAAGACAATAAATTACCGTTTATTAAATTTACTTCTGTCTATTTTTGAAATGAAATTGTATCTATTTATGTACAAGCGAAATTTACCGCGAATATCCCAAAACTGTAAAATCCACAAAGTTAAGCTTAGTAAGTACGTCTTTTATAATAGACAAATCTCCGTTAAGAAAACTTTTAATAATACAACTCTAAGATATGCAAAATACGAAGTATCATTTCATATAGAAGTGCATGACTTTCATCGTGTAAACCCTTTATTGTAGTTAGATCTATCCAATCGAAGTGTTTGTCCAAAGTAGTCAACAACTACTATTGGGGAGTTTTCAATCGTTGCGGGAGTGGTTATTATATAGACATTCAAAATATTTTCGTCCTGCCCATATCCATTTTTGAAGAAGGTCTATTTAGATCTCTAAATATATCGCCTAGAGCATTCAGCAATTTCAACCATTACGACCATATCGTCAAAAGATCGGAAGTGAATTATGTATTTGCGGTTAAGGTATTTGAAAAGGATCAATCTCAATGGTGATAAAAGCATAGAAAAATGCAGTGATAAATGCATAGAAAAACTAGTTTAAATTAGACACTTATTAAATTATATTAAAACTAGCTGACCGGTGCGAAAATTTCGCACTTCATAATAATAATAATGACCGCCGAAAAAGCAGGTGATAATAAATAAAATATCTTATTTTTTTTTTATTATTTTACAAAATTTCTTTGTACACAACATTAGCGGTAATAATGTAATCATGAGTAACTTTTTGAGCGTATGTATCTTTAACACAAACATAAATATCACTAAATTTACGAACTCGTGAAAAGGCCACGTACAATTGCCAATGCGAAAAAACTGGTTCTGGTAAATACAATCATGCCCTTTGAAGTGTTTGCCCCTGAGATTTATTAATGGTCATTGTTTAATAATGTTTAATTATTTTTTTTTTTTTTGTTAAGTAAAACATTAATTTAAGCAAAGTGACTATTTTTCGTCAGAAGCCAGGAGCATAAGCTTTAAAATGACGTAAAAATCATTAATTTTGATGCAGAAATAAAGAAGTTATGGTGTTTCCACAAAAAAATAGCTTAGAGAAATAATATATATGATTTTTGTTAAATGCTATTCCACAGTTTATATAAAATGGATACTTGTAACGTAAGAAAAATAAAGCTGAATTTTCTGCTACAATATCAATCTCAATTCAACGTGATACATCCAAAATCTCCTTGTAATTATTCTAAATGTATTAACATTTAATTTTTTTTTTTTTTGTGAAATCTAATATAAACGAGATTTAAACACAATGGCACATTGTGTTTAAATCTCAAATTGGCACAAGAAGTTAGAGCAGAAGAACTTTGTAACGGAAGACAGAATCAGAATCATATTTGTGAGTTAAATTGTAAGAAGACTTTGCAGAAAAACTGGGAAAGAAACTAAGATAGGAACACAGATCTAAACCGAAACCCAAAACTAAACCGAGCCCTTAACCAGAAAAAAACGGAGTTGGAAGTAAAATGAGTTTGATATGAAAGACACAAGAATTTGTTCAAAGCCTAAGCGAGCAAAGTTGCATTCAAAGGCTAGTGATGGGCATTTGCGTCTAAAGGGAAATGGATTAATGATTTCTCACAAAAGCAACCGAAAGCAATATACCCTTATAGTAAATGTTCGCTAGCAACTTCATTACAAATAGAAACTCAACAGATCTAACAAACAACAAACAGTAATGTCGTAATCTAAAGTTGCTACGTCGGCGGAGTTCCAAACGCCGAAACCGCCAAGTGACGCGACTAAAGTCATTTCCAATTGGCCGGGTCGGCCGCGCCTGCTTTGCTGCGGACCGACTTTAGCTATTGTTAACACATCGACTACGAATTAAACCTTGCTTTCGTCGAAAAAAAAGGGATTAACGTTTCATTTCGTATGAATAACTTTATTTTTTATTCAAATTATTTATCTCACATAAACATTACTTGGAGTGCCCGCATGTCAATGATTTACTCTATGGAATCAAAGAAGTACATTGAAATAAAATTTTCATCCATATGAAGAAACCGAAACACGTGACCGTCTTGTAAATTGTGCATTAAACAATTGGCCATCAAATGTCGCGACATAGTAGTCAATGTAGGATGGATCATACAGTACATGAAATTGTTGGAATTGATAGAGTTCTTGCCGAATCGTCAATAAAGTAAATGCAATTTTTTTTTTAATTATATTGAATGAACTCATTGATAATTATTTCCAATTAAAATGGAAAGAAATGGAAATTATTTCAAAGCTATTTTAAAACTAGTTAAGAATTTTTTAAAGTGACGATGTTTCATCTTCGATGAAATTCATTGAAAGTCGATTTTAATCGAGTAATTAAAAATTTGTTTTCATACGTTTTTCGGCAATCTCGTTTACGTGAATTCGAAGATGGTTGTTTCCTGCAAGCATCATCACATGTGCGTAAACGAGACTTCTTACCAATGCAAGCGTTTAAAAGTTTTCGGATAAATAAAGTGATAAAGTGCGGGTGACTGTACACCCTATAATCGACATACACGTTTACAATTTTATACACTATCTTAATTTTGTTTGTTATCTTCCTGGAAATGCAATTTCAAGTAGGAAAGTTCTGATAACGCATACGAAACACTAAATGACCAATTTAGTGTTTCGTATGCGAGAAAGCGTTCAAAAAATGTTTTTTCCTGACAGCATTTGCAACTATTCTTTTTGACTTGTACTTGGCTGTATAGCACTTGAAACACAGTAATTTAAGAAAAATGTTTCAATCGTGCCTTTTAAGGGGCAAGCGATTATGTAAGCTACTAGAGAGTAAGTAGATGATCATCGTCGCCCATGGATCTCATCAACGCCAGAGGAATCACTGTAATGCGTTTCCAACCATTTAGAAAGGAATATGTTATTTCTTTGAACACCCTCTTGTCGTAGTTCGTCGGGAATACAGCTGATGGTAAGTCATTCCCGTGTTACCGTACATGACAGAAAATTGCGCACAAATATAATAAAATAGAATAGAACGGTGAAAGATTGAAAGTATCTATACATTTTAAACACTTTTGAATTCTTTATATAAGAGTTCAAAATTCGATCACTTCAGAATCTTTTCTAAAAACTGTTAACCCTACCAATTTTGGTGCGATTCGGGGTAAATCTCACTTTGAAGACATTACTCTGTGTAAAATGTAAACTCGCCTTTAGTTCTACGGTCGGTAAAGGCGAACTCGAATAGTTTGGACTCGACAGTTAATCACTTCGCGCCCCTGCCGACCTCAAACCAGAAAACAATTAATGTCCGAGCGAAGTCCTGATAGCTCAATTTCGACTTTGATACTTTCTCAATAACAGGCCACAGTAATATGTAATACGCCAAACGCCACGATCATCAGAAGACAATTTGAATATTCAGGGACGGCGATTACAAATTGTGTTTCTTAATTACTCGCCCAATCGCTCACTTGTTCGGCGTCATTATGTTAATTAGAAATCTGTGCTCTAAAATATAAGCACTATAATACTGAACTATAGCTAACTAGTAATGAAATGTTCTAAAATGCAACGAAATAGTGATAATTACACGTGTTATAAAATATTCAACTTAATTATTTAAATTAAATTTTCATTAGTAGTTTACAAATTATATCAGAAGCATTTAAATATTGACACATGGGGAGAAAAATATTTTTTTAAGTATTTCACCTTTGTCTATCTGTTTGACATTTCATGAGCATTTTCATAACTAATCCACAAGTAAACGAGTTTTTTTATTCAGATAATTTTATCTGCTTAATTGAAATTAATTTTAATGCACGTCATTGCACCATAAACTTTAAACCGAAGACGGACATCATTTGAGAGAAAAAACCTTTGACAGGATGAAAAAGCAAGAAAACCCAGAAAAACCAAAACGAATGGACGGAACATAAACATTTCTGTTTATTTGAGTAAAATATCAAGCAGATATTTGCTAGCTGTCATCTGCTACCGGCACGGAAACGAAAAGTGATTGTACTTGTTCACATGTCACACAGGTGTAATACATAAAAAATACGCTGGACCACATTCTTATTAGAGAAGTGGAAATAAATTTGCCATTGAATAGGAAATTTATTCGATTCAAGCTCTGCTGCCGTGCGGGACGTACCTACATATATTGACGCTTGCTTCACAACTGATCGGGAAAAAGTGCGCACGCACGCACGCACACGCACACACTATTTATATATATAATTTATTTCTTTCTTTATATATATAATTATTTCTTTCGGTTAACTAATATTGTTAAAATATATTATTAATAAAAAAATAATAATACAATAATCTTATTTGTGAGATAGTTTAATTTTTATCAATTTACTTGTTTTGTTTTTATCGTGGGGGTCTATATGTATGGGTATTACATACTATTAAATAATAATTTTATTGCTACACAATTCTGTTTGTTTAAACTATAACCTGACTAATTTCGCGTCAGAACCAATTGTACGATTAGCTCAATTGTGTTTTTGGTTGTTTTTTTTTTTTCATTTCATTTTGTAAGTACTGTTATTGAATATATTTTATTAGAAGTTTTGTGAAGTTTCAGTAACAGTAAATATATGCACATAATTGTAACAATCAATTAAGTGACAAGCTGAACTTTTGACTCATTCATTTTGGAAATCATGAGTCGTAGACCTACCATTCGTGATTTAGAACAAAAGTTGAAGGCTACGCTCCTAGAAGTGGAGGCGTTCAAAGAAATGTGTGTTTTCCTTATGAGCGAGCGCGATGATTACGAACTAGTAATATTCATATTCATCTATGATCACGAGACTGAAATGAGATCACTCATATTTATGAACACTAAGCTAAAGAGTAAATTAGTCGAAATGGATATTAAACGTAATGACCTGAGTGATCAGCTCGATCGCTTGCAAGTACTGGCGAGTGAAATGGACGAGTGTCGTAACCAATAGGAGCAATCACTGCTCCGAATACAAGCTCTTTAAGAAGAGCTGCACGGTAGCAGAGAAAGGACGTATGAATTACGACACCAGTTAGATTTGAGCAAAGTGGATGAAAAATAAATAAAATTAATAAGTTTATAAGACATTCCAAAAATATATATAAAAAATTATTAGTAATAAAAAAATATTTTTTTTAAAACAAAATTTAGGTTTAAATTATATTAATAAAATTTTAATGAAAAGGATTTTGAGCGTCAGTCTGCTGCAACAAATACAACGTTAGCAGAGTAATTTAATAGAATTAACGGCACAGGTTGAGTCGCGCAATTTAAATTCAAATTCGGATGTTAAATTAAACTATGACTTGCCGAGTGGACGTTTGGATTGCACCAGAGCCACACAAACAAAACAGATGAGCACGCAGTCCGCGCCGCCGTGGTGTGCAGCGACGGGCTCGGGAGTCGAAGGGCTCGCAGCTCAGCCGCCGCTCCGCGGGAAAAACGTGCCAACATCGGTAGTCCGGGGGCTTCGCACCGTAATGTAATGGAGAAAATTGTTAGGACAAACATCCATTCTAATACTATAATTGTAATATTAATTGGTGAAAGGGAAAAGACTAACAAGAAAGATATAGTTAACTATTTCTTAAAGCTAAATAGTATGGAAAATGTAAGTAAAGTAATTTTGTTCGCTTTTCTATTCAGTCAAAGCTTGTCACAAAAAGAAATAATTATCGACATAAATTGTATTTTAATATCCATACATTAACATGTCGTCATTCCATTAAATTTCATTTTATTGACACTAATAAAATTATTTGTAATTATTTCCTTTTGACTAGAAAGAAGTATTTTTCTTCATAATTTATTTTACTACCATTAGCGGAGTCGCTAAGTTATTTTATGTTCAGTTCCAAGGACAACCAATTATGAGTTTATATTGAATCATTTGACATTGATGATAATTTAAATTAGTTTATTAGACAATAGAGAATACCTCTTGCAATTTTTCGACATTATTCCAAAATTGTAATAACTCGAAAAGAAATGAAAATAATATTCTACGAGCATATGAGACTCGACCCATAATGACTGAGCGAAAAAGTGCTAATAATGAAAATTGTACACTCAATCTGGTGCATCAGAATGTAGAGAAATTGAATTATTTATAAATTATAATGATATTAACATATTATGTGGGACAGAACATTGGTTTAAAGGTCACCAGTTCATGTTTAACTTCAGTGTGCACCAGGTGGCAAGTTCGTTCAGCAGAGAAAAAGCTATACATGGCGGCTCTATTGTAGTAGTTAAAAAGAATATAAAATACAGAGAACGTCCAAATATTGTGAGCCTATCTGTTAAGCGAACTATTGAAGTGTCCTGCATAAAACTAGAGCGGTTTATTGTATTAAGCGTATACAGACCCCCAAAGTCATCGTATGACATTTTCAAAAAAGTAATGGACGATATTTTGTACAAAATAAGTGATAATAATAAATTTATTGCTGTTTGCGGAGATTTTACTATAAATTTATTGGAAAATTCTTGTACTAGAATTTAATTCTTATTCCAATGTTATCATTTAGAGAATTTATATTTGGAACCGAACAGGTACACAGCTACTTCGTCATCTTGTCTCGATAATATATTCAGGAATATTAAGCCAGAATTTCAGTCGGTTATGAATAAATTATCATCTGACCACTGTGGACAGCTGGTTACGTTTGAGATTAATTCTAAAAAAATATATAAAACGCAAGAACAAAATTGTACCTGTGAACACTGGTCGTCTTAAGCAGTTTAGAAATAACGTACTAAAAAATTCTCTAACTTGTCATATTATAAGGGCCCTAATAAGTTGTATGGTTCACTGTTGACTGTAACCAGATTTTAATGCAGCAATGTTTTTAAATCAAAAAATATTAATATTAATAGTACTTTATCATTTAGTGATTGGGCGACAGTAGGCATTCGTAATAGATTATACGCACTTTATGAGGAAAAGTCGTAAAACAATTCGGTTAATTTTGTCAATTATGTAAGAAATTATTCCAAGGTATTTAAACGTGTCTATGCAGCCGCAAAATCTATGTTATAAAATAAAAAACAGCACTGTTACGATAAAAACTACTTGGAATATAATCAATAATAAAACTAGAAAACACACACATCATCACACAGAATGTCAATTAAAAATTGATGATAAAATTTTAAACAAAAACACAGAAATTGCGTTTGCTTTTGAACAATTCCTTGCTGGCATTCCACTTTCAACTACACAATCTTTAAAATCATCGCCCACTCTCTCGCTGAATCTCTGTTGAAGCGAAACGTTGATACTTGTAACATTATTTTCGAATTTACTCATGTCGACTACAATGACGTTATTAAAACATTTATATGCATAAAAATGAAAAAAAAAAAAGCTGCTGATCTTGATGGCCTTTCTGTAAAAACAATAGATTCAATAATGGACTGCTTTGCTCCATGCTTAGAAGTGATTTTTAATAATTGTGTTGATCGTGATGTATTTTCTGATCTAATGAAGCAAAGTAAAGTTATTCCATTATTTAAATCCGGTACTATATCTGACCCTTTTAACTTTAGATCGATATCATTTCTACCGACACTCGACAAAATTTTTGAAAAGCTTATATTAAATCAATTATTGCTGAATCAATTATTGCGGTATTTTTATAACAGTATTATAACATAATGAACGTTAAACAATTCGGATTCAGAAATGGTCGCTCAACAACTGAAGTCGGTGTTGAGCTTATTCAACAGATTTTTGATGCCTGGGAGGATTCACGGGACGTAATCCAAGGCTTTTCATTACGTTCATGATGACACATTGAACAGGAAACTACATCATTACGGTGTCACGGGTCGATCACTTGCACTTCTAAAGTCTTATGTAAAAGGTAGAATTCAAAAAGTTGATGTTAATGGTGAGAGGTTCTTGGGATCTACAGTCAATATGGGTATACCACTAGTTTCAGTTCTTGGACCATTTCTATTCCTACTTTTCATTAATGATCTACCACATCTTGTTAAAGATGGGCATGTCATTGTATCGTTTGCTGTTGATACTTCTTGACTTTTTGAGATTAATAGGCAACAACCAGCTTTTGTTGAAGTAAACAGTACCATCTCTAAAATAGGTAAGTGGTTTAGTATTAATAATTTTCTTCTCAATGAGAAGAAAACAAAATTAATTCAATTTTCTTTGACTAGTGCTATACCGGTTAATGGTAACGTAATGGTCAAGAACGAGATACTGGATATTGTGGACACGACCTTATTCCTTGATTTCACCTTAGATGCTAATTTGCGTTGTATTTCTCATATTATCAGATTGGCTAAAAGGCTTATTTCTGCAGCATATACAGTGTAAAGAATTTGGCGACTTACAGATGAAAGCACCGCGAGATTAGTTTATTTCAGTTTTTTTCATAATATCATAACCTATGGAATTTTGCTATGGTTTGCTACAGATGATTTCATTTGTTTTTGCTAACAACCGGTAAAGAATTAAATGTAAAAGTGTGTAAAAAAATCCGCTTCACATCGTGAAGGATTGATATTTTTGTGTTAATAGGTGATAATTAATGAATTGATTAAAAAAACAACAATGCCTTAATGTATCTGAGTAAATATAAATGAAAAACAACGAGTGTTATTTTCTGTAGCTCTAGGAGGTTATGTTTATGTTGTGATGTGATATACTAAAATGTTCTTTTTGGTTTTGTTTAGGTTTAAGAAGTAAACAATGTCATTATCCAAAGAAAGTTCCTATGTCAAACATAAAAAAGATGAAGATGTTTCGTCAGTGTGGAGTTATTTTTTAGTTGATAAAGCGGGTGGCTCGGCGCAGTGTAAGCGTTGCCTAGCTATTTTAAAGATATTAGAAGGATCAACCAAAGGGCTACATACTCATCTATCTTCAAAACATTCTGTGAAAATAGATTCTGCTAAGGCATCTTCTTCGACGGGCAAAAATAAATGAAGGACCACCTTTGAAAAGAAAAATTACGTCAGTCACCGACTATTTTGTGAAATCTGATACTCTTGATGATGTTTTGGCCCGTATGACTGCATTAGATGGTTTTCCTTTTAGCATATTTGTGACATCAAACGATTTAAGATCGTTACTATTAGCAAAAGGTTACTCAAACTTGCTTAAATCTGCTTCAACAATCCGCAACAGAATAGTAGACTATAGTCGAAAAATTAAAAAACAAATGACAGCGGAACTATCTATATTGAAAAAAGGAGGACAAAGACTTAGTTTAAGTTTTGATGAATGGACGTCTAGCTCTAATAAGAGATATATGAATTTCAATATTCATTCGATTAAAGAAAATTGGAATTTGGGACTTATTCGAATCAATAAATCGCTGACAGCCGAAATTTGTGTTGATACTTTAAAAAAGCGGCTTTTGGAGTTTGATATCTTATTAGATACTGATATTGTGGCAATAGTTACTGATGGTCCAAATGTAATGCTGAAGGTTGGAAAACTTGTTAATGCAGAACACCAAGTTTGTTTTGCACATGGTATTCATTTAGCCGTTTGTGATTTATTGTATAAAAAAACACCTGCAAATGAGCCTACCAGTGATGATATTGATGACTCAGATGATGATATTGATGAACTAAACTCAAGATTAGTCATCGAAACTGAAAATGGTCGAGATTTGACTAGTGATCGAAATATAAATGAAGTAGTAAAGAAAGTTCGTAAAGTGGCTTTTATTTTCAAAAGAGCTTCCTTGAAAAATGATACAATACTTCAAAAATATGTTAAAAAAGAACAAGGACTTGCTTGCTTAATTTACTTCTCGACTGTAAAACTCGTTCGAATAGCCTCTTTACAATGCTGGAACGATTTGATCTTTTAAAAAACAACGTAAAAAAGCACTTATTGACCTAAATAATCCTATACAATTTGAGGAATCAAATTTTCAACTCATCAATGAGATAATCAAGGTCTTGGCGCCAGTTAAATTATATGTAGAAGCACTTTGTCGTTCTGATGCCAATTTGTGCACGGCTGATGCGACACTTAAGTGTTTCTTTTCCAACAATTGCGTGACAATGACTCAATTTTTGCTTCTAAATTGAAGATACATTTATTGAATCGGATGAAAAATCGTCGACGAAATGAGTTAAGTGGAGTATTAAACTATCTGCAAAATCATCATACTGAGAAGACTGAGAGTGACAATTTGGAAACTGACTGTGATGTAAAGGAGTTATTTTCAAGTCCAAGCAAAAAAGCAGATTATATCTTTAACTGAAAAGATGGGAAAAAATTATAATGAAAAAATTGACATGAAAATGGAACCTACGTATACAACTAGTAAAACTGATTTAACATTAAAAGAAAAGCTTCAGAATGAAATAGAAAACAGCATGAAAACTATAAATCCAGAAGCATATAAAGAAACTGATCTTTCTAAGATTATTAAACAAGAAATGAATCTTTATGAGGCTAGTTCCACACGAGGTTATAATTTGGAGAAGACTTATAAAAATTTATTGACGATTCCTCCAACTTCCATCGAGCCTGAACGCGCTTTTTCCGCCTCTTCATATTTGTGCAATAAATTGAGAAGTATGCTTTCGGATGAGACGTTGGATGCGTTGTTATTTCTTAGATTTTATTTTTGTGATTTAAATAAGTAATTTATATTATTCTACTTAATTTTAATTTAAAGTATGAGTAACACATTGAAGAAAACATTGATCTCTTTAGCACATAGTCTTTTTATAGAATCTAAACAAGTCTTAAGAAGTTGTTTTTTTTTTTGAGTTTATTGTAAAATAAAATAAACAAACTAGGCAAATCTGCCTAAGTTCCTAGGCAGAATTCTGCTAAAGTGCCTAGTTTGTTGAAACTATTTCATAAATTATTTACAGAAGTGCCTAGTTCGTTTATTTTATCAGAAGAAAGTATAATTTTGTTTTGTTTTTTGAAGATTTCTCTAAGGATTTAAAATAAAAAGTTGATTTTGATATGTTTTATTGTCTTTTTGTTGCCACTTTCTATCACCAATACAATCCCGGGACCATCCCGGGATTCCGGGATTGAGTATAGAAAATCCCGTGATCCCGGGATTGAAAAAATCGACCGGGATCAAATCCTCTAACTGTGTCTGAATGTGTTAATGAAAAAAACCTATGGGATTGACCTGCTCGGCTATCAGGTTGCTTCATGTTATTACTAAGTGTTGTACTAAATTATTTATTGTTTAATATTTTGTATCGATGAGTAAAAAAGAGCAAACCTTGAGTTTCTTGCCCATTCTTTTCATGGTGAATCATCATTTGGAATGGGTGGTAAATTTAATGTCGAAAACAGTTGTTTATGACGCATTTCAAGTTTAATTTCTATAGCCTACGGAGTAAAGATACATTTGGTTTGATCGATTTAAAATATAATAAGTGACTCAGCAAACAACTCTAATTTTTTATCTTTTATATAAAGAAGAGTTTTTACATATTTTATAAGTAAAAAATTGTAGTAAAATCTCTTTCATTGTGCTGTTTGTATTCGACTAGTTATGATTCCCTCAAATAAATGATATTTTAAAAAAGGAAAAATAAAAGGTAAAAACGGTGTTTCACCATTTTACTATGGTTTTTTTGTCTACCAAAATAAGTAAATTTATAACGTAGAAATTTAATACACTTTGAGTTTTTTTATATAAAAAAGGAAAAAATGCGACACAGGCCACGAAAAAAAATTATGACATTTATGGACCTAATGCAGTGTCGATAATAATAGCACAAAACTAGTTCAAACGTTTTCCGATCAGTAATTTTAATGTCAAAATGAACCTCACTCCGGTTGACCTGTTGCAGATAAAGTCGATGCCCTTTTGGAAAAAGCAGAGAAAGCTCGACATATTAGTTTTTCCGATATGGTTGAAGATGTGGGGATTGACTACAAAATAGTTTTGATCCATTTGAAAGAAGCTGGATATATAAAAGCTTGATGTTTGGGTCCCACACAAGTTCACTGAAAGAAATCTAAATCTAAATTGTGTACTCATTTGCGATTCTCTATTGAAATGTAACGTAACCGAACCGTTTTAGAAAAGATTGATTATTGGTGATTTGGTGATGAAAAATGGATTGTTTACGACAAGAACGTGCAAAAAAGGTCGTAGTAAAAAGACAAACAAGCTTTACAGACTATAGTGAAACCCGGATTAACTCGCAATAAGTTAATGCTCTACGTGAATGGTAGAATTGGAAGGGTATTAATCATTATGAGCTAATACCGTCGATTAAAACCATCAATTCGGATCTGTACTGCCAACAGCAGATGAAACTCAAGTACGAAGTAGAGAAAAAACGACCGGGATTGATCAAAAGAAGGGTGTGGTTTTTCACTACGATAACACCAGACCGCACAAATATTTAGCCACTCAGCAAATATTGAGAGAATTTGGTTGGGAAATGTTAATGTATCTACCATATAGCCCTGACCCTGCACCTTCAGATTTTCAGCTATTTCGGTCTCTTCAGAATTCTTTAGGTAGTGTTAGGGTAACATCAACAGAGGACTGTCAGAACTATTTATCGCAGTTTTTGATCACATTCACTCTCGAAATTTCTACAGCAATGAGATTATGTCACTACCTAAAAAATGGTAAGAAGTTGTTAAAAAATGGCAGATATGTATTATAGTTAAATGTAAATAAAATAGTAAATAAAGTGTTTTATAAAATCTTTCCATTAAACCATTTGTTTGCGGGTAAAATGCAGTATCAAATCGCGATATTGGCCCGAATGCTCCGAAGGTCTCTCACAATTCTCGAGCAAAAAACTGTTCCTTAGCCGGTTACAAAATATTTCGTTTATTAAGAAATCTGATATCGCTTCGACAGTGACTCACAGAATAGCTTTTGTAATTATATATTTGGAAGCACATTCTACAGTAGTTATTATATATTTATTACCGCGCAAGGACCTTCTAATGAGCCCCACTACGTCAATTCCGATCTTTTCTATAAGACCTTTCACTATAATTAATTGCAATCTAGCCCGATTAGTCACTTTCTTTATTTCTAAACATACACGACATGCTCGATAAACTTCTCTACTTCTTTTTCAACATTCTTCACGAAATATCTCTCTCTTCCAACTTTGCTAATGTTTTTGTTAATCCCAAATGCACCCTTATCTAAGGTTTATCATGCACTTCTTTCAACACGTCATTCAACATGCACCTCGGCAAAACTATCACCTCTTTCCTATGCCCTAACCAATCTATTCTTTTATATAAAAATATCAACTAAATTAGTACAATATTATTTAAAATTTTAATAAAATTGATGTACAGAAACTTTATAAACATTTTATGTATTATTGTACTAATTTAGTTTTTACTTTTTTATCATATTCAAATAATTTTTATTTTAAATAGAAAATATTGAAAATAAATGGATACTATGGTTATAAGTGATGTCTCAGTGCAATATGTATTTTGTAATAACACTGTGAAATCTCTCTCAACTATATTGCTATCAATATTATGATTTAAACTGCCTGAATGTGTAACAACATTAGTTGTGAATAAAATAAATTGTCATCAAACTTTCATTGTTAATTTATGATCTATTTCTAACATTTTGTAATAGGTACTAAGCTCGATGGTGACTATTCGAGCGTCAGTAATATTATAATCTTGAATATTCTCTTTGAATCTTTGTACGACGACATCAAATTTCACGCCCGTTGAGAATCCTTCATGATATTTATTGTGGTTTCTACGATTGTATATATTATACATTTGGATAGATATATTTTTATTTCCCATATTGAATTATTGTAAGTGTTGCAGTATTAAGAGAGATAATATTATTAAATAAATCACATTTTAAATTACTATCTAATTATACAATTTATTCGATTCATTTACTTATATTTTCGAACGAGACATTTAATTTATTAGTCTAATACGTACTTGCACTGATAGCGTTTCAAATTATAATAGTACATATATTTTTTAAAGTTATTTGTAATAAGTTTATTTAAATTTGAATGACAATTATTTCATGTAACATTATTACGTACTGCGATTACATTTAATCACATGTTACTTTAGCAAAATGTTAATAACATAACATTAATCTTCTCATATAATAATTAACGAAGTCATTTTAATATTTTTTATATCTATTGATTACAACAACATTAAATACAATAAATTTTCAAAAAAATTAAAACCGCCTTGAAAAATCTTAAAATAATCAAATAGTCGTTTTCGGTGTCAGCTAAAGATGTGCCGCACGCGGCTTTATATCTATTTTAGTAATTTGACATCGATTTGACTCAATACTTGTTGATACACTGATTTGATGATTTTTTTTTAATTTCTTGTTAACTTTCGTATTTTTCGATATCATTATTTTATATTTTTAGTTTGCTTTACTTTAGTCGGCACCGATTCAAAACAAAAATAAATATTTAATTAATTTAAGGTTACTTAAGGATGTTTTTTTCTTTAAAAAGTTATTTCACTGGACAATTTTTACTGACTGGAAAATTATATTTTATAATTCATGTAACTGTTACCGTATTTATGTTGTATTTTATGTAAATTTTGCTTATGGCTTAAGACAATTGTGGATGTGTATGCATGTATGTGCGTGCGTGCGTGCATATGTGTATATGTGTTGCGTGTGCCATATGTAAAGTCTCAAGTCTATGGCTGTTCACCATTGAAAAATTCCATCGCAGGAGGAAATCCTCACTACTGCATTCCTCTGGTCTATTAAAACACTATTAATCTTCAGAACAGCTCCTATTCAAAGTTTAAAGTCTATGCTGTTTGTCGTTGAAGAGTCACACCCTTAAGACTGCAAACTCAGAACTAGCTCAAAGATTAATACTAAAGGTTAGCTCTTTTCTTCCCTTTAGATATCCCACCTTAAAACTGTATAAACTCTGGAAAGTCCTAACAGTTCATCAACTATTTATTCTGAATACAGTCCTTAAAGAGCACTCGGTGCTCACATTCGATGCATCACTCGTAGATTTAAAACGTGGAAATGTATGCACACTAAACAGGGCTTCGCCTACTTTTGCACAAAATTTCTATGAGTTTTGGGCACCGTATCTATATAATAAATTGAATAAATCCCGATCAATATATACTTTAACAAAATATGAGTGTAAACACAGAGCAGAGTCACTCAGTTTTTACTGAAACAAAACTATGATGACACGGAGGCTCTTTTAAACATCATAACATGTAATTTAGGAATATTATTATTTACATTTCAATAATATTTTATTATTTTTGTTTTCATATCATTCATTTACATATTTTATTGTTTTCGTCGAATGGCAAGACCTTTGAAAACTTTAATGCACAAACATAAGGTCTCAACATGAAGTACATATGCACTACATACACTTTCCTTACACATTCACAATAAACATACAACAATATATATATTCACATATATATGTACGTACTCGCACTTTCACACACGACTGCGGGTTATTGCATAATTTTTAATTTTTTCCCGTCTCTGTTTTGATTATTAACTTAGGTACTCTAATAAAATTGTAAAAATTTAGTTGTGTCACATGTGACTGAGATGCTCAAGGGTGGGCGCCTGGAAACCTATAACGTAAGTTTAACTTAGCTTACATTCCAGTTCCCCACAATAATTCCCTAGTGTAACACATTAATTAAACTATTGTGGGGGAAAAATAAAGAACTATTATTATTATCGTGGTTCTCTGGTATAAGAGGACATCCTCTATCGTCAGAATATCTCATGTGCAAAGTTTCAACTCTATGCCATTCACGGTTGAACAGTTCCATTATAGGAGGAAACCCTCGTAGCTACATCGTCGTCTGGTGTACAACTTACGTAAATACGACCCGTGTTAATTCAGTTTACACAATAGTGCTTTTTGTCGTTAAGAAGTTCAATTATATACCTTCATACTCAATGTCCAGTCCAGCTCAGCTCCTCCGTGACCTTAATTAGGTACCCATCTCTTTTGAGACTGTCAAAAACTTAACAACATCTCGAGCGTTAAGAATTTCTTATTTGATTTTGAGGAGTTCCCTGGTGTAACTGCGGAATCCATGGCCTAATACTGGTGAAATTAAAATGGAGCCATCATGGAGCTTTACTGAACGTAATGCAAAAGCAATCATTCAAATCAGTTTTTAATGTTTATTATCTAATTTTCTAACTGTCACTCATCGATGCGCAGTGGTGGCTAAGTGGTTAAAAACATTGCTTGAAACTAAATATGAATCAGATAAGTAAACTCATCAACTAGTCGAACAAATTCAAGACCCTTGATTATATGAAATTTGTTTTAAGAATTACTCTTATAATATTCATATATATACAATTTTAAAGATATATCATAAACAAATAACGACAAATACTTTAACCACTTTATCTAACAAATACAATTTATGAAACGGAAAGACACGCAATAGGAATCGCTGGTTTTGCAAAATATCCCTTTTATTTATGTTTAATAATATCTCTAAATGTTAAATTATTAAACATCTTTGGTGCGTCTGAAACACCAGCACAGCTTATATGGCTTTCCCGTGCATCAAAACATGTTTCAATGGCAAAATACCAGCGTCCGCTGCTTTTCATTAAACGTCATTGTTACGCAAATAGAAGACTGTGAGATATAAAATCTGATCGAACAATGTAGATTTGATTGCTGTGATATTGAGTGATGTAAATGTGATTACAAGTTAATTATCACTCTTATTCGTGTCGTTTTCGATACTGTATAAACGCAATAGTAAGCCGAATGACTTCGGTATTGGACGCGATCTATAACCGAATGATATAAACATGTATAGCTTCTATTTGATTTATAAAATGTCATTGTGAGTTTAGACGCTCAACGATCGAACTAGAAAATACCACATATATGAGGTAGACCTCATATATTTAATTTTTAACAACGCAAAGCCAAAACGTCCCCTAAACATTGCTTTTATTCAATAATTTTGTACGAATATCATGGACCCTGTATGTAACAGCGCTAACGTTAAATAACGAAAATACTTTGGTATTTTTTTTCACTATTGTTAATGTCAAAGAGTATATATATATATATATATATATATATATATATATATATATATATATATATATATATATATATTCCTTGTCCTTGATGTAGTCATCCTTCGTCAAAATAAATGTCATAAATAAACTCATAGTTACTTCAGTGGGCAGACCGTAATTATTTTAAAATAATTATTTATAAGTAGTTTTTTCTTTCTCAGTTTTCTTCCTCTCCACCGGTCTTTGGATTTGATTGTTTCTAATCGTTAATGTAATAAACAACAATTCAATATTTTTGCGTATCGAAGATCTATTTTATTATTTCAACGGTTGCCGCTTTATTGATCGATGTCCAAGCGTCACCACCGGAAGTGGCACTTCACGGCTGAAGTGACTTCGCCCCGTATTCCAATATATATATATATTTTAAACTTTAAAAAGAAGCTTGATGATTTATAATGATTTATAATTTATCCAACCACTAAAAATATTAATTAATTAACATTTACAAAAAATAAAACAAGGACGCAACCGAAATTTTAAATTAAAGTAATTCATTGTTTTTGAACCTGGTGCTAACTAAAGCGGTCAAATGAAAAAGAGTACCATAATGAAAGCGATAAACGCCCGTATCCATAAAACGTAAAGTTTCGAGTCAAAAAGCTGTCAAACAATAAAATAAAAGTTTAGATACAACCGCATTCGACATCGACTCCAAGGATAACAAAAAAAAATTTAGCTAATAAGTTTCTGAAGGCCCTTCTTATTTTACTCATTCCATTGTCCATTACCCGGACTTCGTTATTAAGCCGAGTCAGACGAATTGAAGCTCAATATGAACGTTTCTCAAACAGCACTTTATTTACGACGTAGTTTCAATCAAATTGAAATTTCAAAGCAATCTAAGGGCGTTGAGCGACAGCAAACTAGGGGAAGATGGCGCTAATGCGGAATCGGCGCAAACATAATCATGATCAAATCTCCCGGTCCCTGAGCAGGCATTTTACTTGAGCTCAGATATTATTATCGGAATATTCAACAATATTCATTGAAAATTCTACATTCTGACTGTGGTTTTGTGTAATGTCTACCTAACAGAGGCCAAAATTTGTACGTGATTGAGGAATAAATGAAAACTAACATTCTTTATTGCTAACACGCCAAGTACTTGGGAAATTTTTAAAAGCATTTGTTTGCTAGCAATCGGTGCCGACATCAAGAGCAAACCAATAAAAGAATATATGTACAAACACACACACACACACATACTACACACACCCGTCCACTCTTATAAAGTTGGGCGCAGAATGACACTGTTAACATTCCTATTAGTTTAATCAGGATTATAATTGACAAATAAATTAAAATTTATAATGAATATAAGACGAGTTTGTCCGGATTCTTTAGGAACCGACAATTTAAAAAAATGTGTTGCTCTGTAAAGACAAAGAAACGCCATTTAAAGCATTTTCATTTGTTTGTCGATTCTCTTCACACGTTAATTTTTATAATATTGTAGCTTTTCACTTAGTACTCTCTCCAACTTGAAAAAAAAAACATTGACATTTGTATTTCCGTAGACAAGTTGAGAAGTCTCTTTTAAGCTAACAGCACATTGCTCCTGTTTTTACAGATAGTCAAAGGAGGCACGAAGAAATGTAATTTCTTTACATGAACTTAAAAAAGTATATTAAATTTGATAAACCTATTTAGTTTAGATGAGGAACCTTGCCACTGCAGCAAAAGTAATGTTTCTTCAATTGTGTTTTATGTAAAATAATGTTTCTATATTACATATTTTACAAAAGCAAAACATGATAGAATAATGCTTATCCTTCTTGTTAAGGTAAAAATCGTTAAAAGGAGGACGTGTAACGCAGAATTAATCTTTAAAGTGATTCTTTCGTAAAAGTCAGTTAAAATAGAAACGATGGAAGGGGCCCTCAACGCGATAACGATAAAGTCACGGCATATAAATTGAATTTTCTAAATGCGAAGCTCGATATCGAGGCAGAAGCGACGGCCACCGGAACGAGTTGACTCAACTCAGGGAAATTGTTTCACTCCCGAATCCGGCGCTGGAATTATCGGTCTCACGTCGGACCGGCGTCAATCACGGGTGGGGAATTAAAAAATAAACGCGCGCCGGCCCCGACAGCCCGCCGTAAATAAGGCTGTTCGTACGCAAATCGAAGCGTTTTATATCAATTTTCGGGTACGACCGCCGCCGAGATGTCGCGTCCGGTGATGAGTCTGCAGAATTATTGGACAACATCAACGAACTATAAAAGATTGCCAAAAAACTATAAAATACGTTACTCGACTAACCCTATACTCTTTTTTATAGTTCCGTAACATAAAAGAAACCCTATACGATGACTTCGTTGTCAATCCGTTTGTCTTTTTGTAGAAACCATTTTTCTCAGAAATGCGTAGAGAGGTATCTAGTTAAAATTAATATCAAATACTTAGGTCTACGGATCAGGATTCTAAGTCAACACATTTTCATTGCTCTAGAGCAATTTGACCATTACGTGATAGACTACTTGATTGAAGTCAAGTAGTCTATCACGTAATAGCTCAACCACTCTTCACAACATTCAACTTTACGTTTCACGTTCTCACCGAAACAGGAATGTTACTAATGTCTCTAACACTTCCTTTGAATTAGAAAAGGGTACCTTTGAATTGTAGCCATTAAAATGAGAAGCAACAAACGCCTGCTCAAACTCAATATACCCCTTTTTGAACCATTATTGATTAACGCAATCCATTTCGTACTATTAACGTATTGTGTGATGTATAAGACACATGAACCTTAACTTTTCCTTTTGTAGAAAAAGCAGTCTTGAAAATACGATGAGTATTGGCACAATATAAATCACCATGTGCATAAGACTTCCTACAGGTACATCTAAAAGGATATGCCCTAACAGCATGATAAGCAGTTTAGCGACAATCGTAGATCCCCAACCTGTTGCTACACAGTGTCATCCTTTAATAGACCGATCTAGATAATTTTAAGATGTAGCCTTCGCATGATTCTTGTAATATCGGCCCGAGGTAAGAAATATATATTTGCAGCCTCTAGGACCTTTTTTTACACAGACGCTAAATCGATCAGTAGCACACTAAACACAAAGTACATTTGTATATAAGACACTAACGCACGTCAAATAAATTGGCGCTGCGGAATGCCAAATCAGTGAAATCCTTTAAATACTACGGCGTAGTTGACTATATTCATGCGTTGCCGAAGACAGAATATTGTTTAATATTTTATTTGGTTTTCACATACTGGGTAATAATTGGACTGTTTTCATTTACTTATATGTAAAAAACGCAACGAGGCTTTGTAGCACATGTCATTTATATTAGTTTTAGGGAGAAACATAATACTAATACACTAATTTGTTATAAATATTGCAAATGCGAAAACTCTTTTTAGACATAATGCTGAAGTTCAAATATTCCTATCAAAAATCTTAAGTAAATTTAAACGGTACAACTTAGTCAAGTTGTAGAACATTTTTCCAATAAAAATTTTAAAATTCGACCTTTGCATCAATTTATCACAGAGTACGTAATTTTGCCAACCGCAAACCTTGTTTTATGCATTTTTAGATCACGTGACTTAAAGGCCTTTTAACTGACACAACTGAATACCAAATTTAGTCATCAATCTTTAATTATACAGGTATAAAAAGTGTACAATTTTTATAAAAAAAATAAAGTGATCATCCGGAAGGGCCGCCCTTGAGCGCTTCTTTCAATCGCTCGTTCTCAGCCGTCAGCACCTGCACGCGCTGATCGTACTTCTCCCGGAGCTCCTGCATTGCCAAAAACAGTATTCAAAAAATTATTTCGTATTTTTAGATACCGATTCGAGAATTGTTGGTTAGTAGAATTTGAAAGATATAACCATATTCTTATGAATCCGCAAATTTTCAAAGCAATAATAAATTCAGTTCCAAAATGGTATAAAACTTTGTATGCTTATATTTAAAAAAATATTAAAATTTCCATAAATGTACTTAAAATATGAACCGTGAAAAATTTAATAGCACTGTTCAATTTTAACAGTTCATCAAGTGTCAATTGGCTGTCAAAGCGCCGGTTGACACCTGACGGGCTCCCACACGTCTTTAAATAAGAACTAAATTGACATAATGAGACAAAATTGACCATATAAGACTATTTATATTTATTCGTTTTACTTAACTTAAAGCTTTCAACTTAACTCCTAATTCAAAGAACGCTTTACCTTGAACAGCGCTAGTTGCGTTTCATATTCCTTCCTCAGGTCGACGTTAATGTTGGCGCTAGTCTCAGCACGCTGCAACACTAGCGAATGCCGCTGCTTTTCTGCTTTGAAACGTGCGTCCATTGCTTCTAAACGTTCCTAAAACAATTTTCGAGTTCATTATACCGAAAATACGTATTATTTTATTATTATAAACGCACTCCTATTTTCCAGAAGGGTACGCAGAGACTAAAGATTTTTACATAGTACAACCTTTGTATGTAGTTCTTGCTTCACTGTCATCCATAAATCTTTTCATACAAACTCATCGGTGTAGGGTGCTTAAAATTTGGCCCTTTTTTAATATGCCACCAATATAGTTTACATAGAATTTTCTAGTAGAACCCTAACCGAACTCTCCATCACACACATTCGCTCTATAGTTGTTTTGTCAGTCTACTCTCATTCATCCTTCCAGATGGCCAAAGCGCCGCAACATACTTCTTTCTACTCTAGTCACTACATCTTCCTCCAAACTACACTGCTCTTTGACGTCACTGTTCCTACATCTTTCTTGCTTTGATCCTACTTTCATTTTCTTCTGCCATACCCAGCTTTTACTACCATACTAAGCGTAGGGATTAGGACCCCGTTATGGATAGCTAAACGCGCTTGTCGTGAGATACTTTTACTGTTGATAATAGCAAAAAATGCTGCATTCTACTTTATTTCCTCCGCATTTACTTTATCATGTAAATGCGGTAAATAAAGTGGAATGCAGGAAATTATGGTTAAAATGTAAATATCTCTATCTACCATAATTTCTAAGCAGCTTACCCAAGTATACAAACTCGACTTGTTCGACACTCTCGCCTTCTATGTATATATATATATATATAGAAAATATAAATATAGAAGGTAGGTATAGCTCATCCATTCTTAGTCCAAACTCACACTCTTTCAGATTATGTAGACAACTAACCATGAATAGATTGAATAGCCACTGGATTTCAAACCAGTCTGTGGTTGACCAGTCACTAACGCAAGCACTGGAGCATCTTGCATGGATAGGGTTCTCCATTTCTTTTCACTATATCATAAGCTTTGTCCAAGATTTATCAAAATACAGAAAACCTTTGGCTCTTTGCCAAAAATACATTTATTTTTTTTTAAAACATGACGCTATCTCCTATCAAAACTAATTATCTCAATAATTAAAATTTTCCTCCCCTAGCAATGAAATATAATGTTATGGTTTCGAATAAATTTTAATTTGAGTTCAACTTAATCACTCAACATTTTATGAGGGCACCTTTGTATAAATAGCGAAAATTAAATGAAATAGGTAGAATGTTCTAATGTTTAATAAACTGAATTTTTAGACTATAGTTGTATTTAGAAGTACTATAATCATTTCTTTTGGTTTTCAATACACAATGCGCTTAAGCTTATAACAAATCACAATCCCACTAAGGACTACTTCTTGTTTAAATTAAAATAAAATATTAGAATGAGAATAATTCACTATAAGAATTTGAATTCGTAAAGCAAGAGAGCAATAATGCTAGTAATATTTGTGTTTGAACGGAAGTTGCTAAATGTTTTCAATGTTTACTCTTTGAAAAACATTTTTTTTTTATATGGCTTGAGGTAAGTAAATCCGATGAAAAACGAAATCGAGTGTTATCAAAAACAGAAGTCGTTATGAAACCCTTCCGCGCAACGCATTAACGTATTCATATTCAAGCATCTTATACTCAAGGCATGAATATTTCTTCCATTGCTGATTTATATGTATGTTTTATTTTTAACGCAGACAACTTAAGCTTTCAATGTATATGGTGTCATTTGCATGGTTTATATGTCATTCGATTTCAGAATTAATTAGTTCTTCAAGAAGTCCTTTCTTCTTTCATAACACTTTCATAGACAGCAGTAATGAGTTTTGAATTAGGAACTCGAATATTTTTTAGGGTTCAAAATCAAACCAAAAAGATATAAAGACAAAAATTTATACGAAACGCAAACGTAAACTTTCTAGCCGGTTAGCTAGTTTTGCGCCGGCTGTGTTAAAAAACACCTGTAAAACGATTAGCCCTGCCGGCCATCGTAAAAACTTGCCGCTTTGATATTTATCGATGTAATTTTGAACTCCTCGAGTTCAAAAATATAGTTGTTACAAAGCTCACCTTTATGGTTTTCGAATACCAAATTGGAAATTCGGTAGACCTTATAGGGCATACAGGTAACTTTTTGCTACTGTCGAGCTCGAAATCTTCAAAAACATACGTAGCAGTAAATTATTGAATTTGAGCTCAAAAGTTCAATTTTCATGCTTTTTCAAGCTCTCCCAGTTCAAAAACATGACTATAACACTTTTTCAGCACTCCGAATTCAAACATCTAGATTCATTCTCAAAAAAACTATTTAAAAATTTTTAAACTACGATGTTTTTCTAACGCCTTGTTCAATTTTGATCTGCTTTGCGGTATTTAACGCAATTTTTTAAGCAAAGAAAATTGAAGGATACGGAACATTAATGCAATGAGAACTTTAGAAGTTATTTTGAAAAAATACTTTTTTGCGAATATTGCGTTAACGATATGTCTGTACGAACCAACCGATTTTAATGAAATTCGCAACGATCGATTGTGTTGCGATCGATTTTGCTGAGCTAAACAGAAGGTTAGATTTTGAATTTATCGATATATTACTTCAAAAAAATATTTTACAAAAAGGTTTTTTTTCATTTTTTTCTCTAACAATATCTTTTGAACGACTCAACCGATTTTTATTCAATTTCCGGCAATCGATGCACCTGTTTAAGGAAAAAAACGCATTAGATTTTGGTAGCGATCGGTAGAGTAATCTAAAATTTATATCAAAACGAAACATTTTTTTAGAATGAAGTTTTGGATATTTCTCTAAATCTACGAGGCGAAACTGATAAAAGTTTACGCTCGTACCCACACATGTATGCACGCATGTACAAACACACACACACACACACACACACACACACACACACACACACACACACACACACACACACACACACACACACAACAACACACACACACAGAGAGAGAGAGAGAGAGAGACAAAGAGATCACTCTGGAAATGGTCTAAATAGATTCCTGATCCCTAAAACGTCACGATCTGACAGAAGTTAGATTTACGAAAATCGGACTGAAAACAGTATTTATAGAAAATTGAGTCATTTTCGTAAGGGAAAATAAAACTTGAAAAACGCGCGAACTACGTTCTCGTCCTCTACTCTGCTCTCTGATTATCAAAAGATCATTTTAAAATTAAGTTACTTAAAAAAAAATGGTTCATCAATTAGCAAATTTAATAATAACCCTTGAAAGTATTACCAGACGCAACAAATATGATATAGAATTTATTACCTACTAAATTATAGTAGAATTATTTTAAATCCTATAATATTTTCATTGTACAGAGGAATGCAAGTAAGAAACTGCATTTTTGGCTTATTTTCAAGAATTAGAGAAAACAAAATTAACCTTCTGCTCGTTGGACTACGTACTCAATGCTTAAATCGAGTCAAACCGATGACATTAAAATAAACATCATGTATAAAATTGGTAGCATATCTGAAAAAACTATCTGTTAGAAACAAACCAAATACATATCAAACACAAATCAAAGAAGTTCAAAGTGTTTTCTGGGTAACTTATATGGATGAAACATCGACAATTATTTTTCGATGTGAAATTGGGAAACCACATTGTTTTAAATGATATGTAAATAGGTTTACTTGTGAAATCATATTCTATTTTGTTATCTTATAACCTTAATTTTCAATGTGCATACACCGTATAGCTATTACAAACTTCTTAAAATGACAGACGATGATATAAAGAACCATTAGAAACTAGTACTGTTAATAAAGTTGGTAGACACGAACAGAAAATTTGATAAACCATTCATCAGCCGCGAGAAGTACAATAATGTTGTGGTTGAAATACGAAGCCTTACTTCCTTTTGACATAAAAACAAGTCTGTTTCTCGTTCATTCTCAAAAGAACAAGTACTTCAAAGAAATAATTGAAAACACAAAATGTATATCAGGCTGAAAGAAATCGCTCACTTAAAACTATAGACGAGACATTGAATTTTAGAACGTCTGTTATACTTTTAGCAGATCCTGGAGGGCGGATCTATCCTTAAGGAACAAAGAAGATGAAAATCTTGTACTATGCCAGGAAGTTAATATAAACCACAACAAAATGAGGCAAAAACGAAAACTGTATTACTGAAAATATTTCATTTTAATTGTTAGCCAATCCACCTGCTTCGCTATACTCATCGCGGTCACCCACGTCAAACCAACGCAAACCGTTACCTTCTGCACAAAATGAACAAAACTTTAGACAGTCAGATTCTAAGATTATTTCAAAAACGCAAATTAGCTAGAATAATTTTCGTTACTGTACTATAATAACATCACGTAATTGCAAGAATGTTTCAAACATCAACATAAATCTGAAATTGTTACTTTGTTTAATAATGAAATTCGGATACCATTTTATATAAATATATTCATGAGTCGTATCTAAAAGCGCTTCTTATTTTTTTTTCTCATAGAAGGAAATAAAGAGCAGAGTGTATGTCGGGGCCGCAAAATAATTTTTCCTCGGGCGCCGTACACCGCTCCCTCGCTGCGCGTTGGACGCTACTAATTTGCACTGTATAGTGGAATGTAACGAGGCGCAGAATTATATCATTTAATAAGGGAAAATGTAAGGCCACAAAAACTGGGCGAATCTTTTATGAGCGCACGAAACATTGTGAGGACGTATGGATGGATATTTTTTACGCTGTCCCGCAGAAACTACGAGATTGATTTTGATGATATGTGAAGCATATTCATTTCATACGTAAGAACAATAGAGCGATTATAGATTATAATAATAATAGCTTTTGTTCGCGGTTTCGCTCACATGAACGTAGCAAAGAGAGAACCGGTAAGTACATCAAGGCCGAAAAATCCATTCCAATCCAAAAAATCCACGCGAGCGAAGCGGCCAGCTATTTATTCAACAATATCAAATTATAATAACACTTGTTTTTTGGCATTGATTAGTAATTGAGCCGATTTCACAAATGTTTGCGCATACTGACACGCTGCAACATAAGCGCCCACTGTAAGCCACGCCGAAAATTCAAAATAAATTGAATATCGCGCATTCGCTATTTTAAAATACATATTTCCGTCACATTTACCAAATTAGTGTCGCCAAGTGCCGTACAAAGAAAGCTGAAATGTTACGCATCAAAAAATTTAACACTTTCCATCTGAATACAAAATTATTCTTTATATTGTCGCTGCGTGTTTTTTACACTTCTTAACATTTTAGATTGTCACTTTGGCGGTTTGAATTTTTGGCATCCACTCTTAAAATTCACGAGCCAACAACAGATTTCATGACCAAATCCCTCTCGGATGTTAACTTGTAAAATGCTTCAGAGTTGTATCATATAGCCTCATGAATGTAGCTGTGGGTTGAGCAGCGATAGCATTCCAGCACGTAGAAAAAAATGATGAATATTTATTTCCTCGTGAATGACAATTTATTAAATTATAGTTAACTCAATACCTTAAAGAAGAAAAAAGTCAGCTGACGGTATATATAGATTATACGTCAGCCAACAGTTTATAAGCCACTGTGAATAAATAAAAGTGTCAGCTGGCTGTATCTCGGGGGAAATATTCCCAGCTGATGCCCTGGAGGATGTAACGCAGTAGCCAGTTTGTCCGAAACCTGACGATTTTTCCCTCGTGATACTGCTAGCTAGTTGTTTTTTTTATTACTATCCTGTTAAGTAAAAAAAAATTAAAAAATCAGACGTCAAAAAAAATCAATAATGCCTCCCTCGTCTCTAGCATTATGCGAATCGGAATTACATCAGCATAATATTTAAGAGCATGTTACATAGCGCAAATTTTGTCGCACGCACATCTGAAAGTCCTAACTCCTTATGAACCCTCAAACTGAGTAGAATTCGACAAAGGATATGGTGATGGATAGGTCTGACAGCGACTCTGATAGTAAATCAGAACGAGACAGAAGTAACAGGAACCAATAGGCGTATGAAAATGATTAAATTGCAAAATTGAATTTAATAACTTTTTGAAATAAATATTATCTACCTTAAAAGTTTAAGTTTCAATAAAGTATAAATTAATTGGTTGTCTTATCACAGTATTATTTTTTTCTGTTTTTATCAATTTTTAAAGTTTCTACAAAGAATATTAATTTAATCGAAACATTACCATAAAATTATATCTATTAGTTAGTGCGTGAAACATAATGTCAAATAACTTTAGATACCTCTTTTGCTCCCGGATTAATATTCGTAAGATGATTATTAATATGATCCTGTAAGTAATAAAAAAATCAGCTAGTAGTATCATTAATCATTAAGCAATAGGAAAACTGGTTCCTGCCTTCAGGGCATGGCTGACAATCTTTCCTCCGAGACACAGCCAGCTGACACTTTTATTATTCAAAATAGTACATTAAACTGTCGTCTGATAAACTTTCAATTGAGAACAAATCACTAAACTTGTGTACATTTTTGAAGTGAAACTTCCTTAGGCACATTAAAATGATTTCGTGCTATGACGTCACGATGAAACGCTCGAGTGACACGGTCGGATCCGCTCGGATCCGCTCGGCTCTTTTCGGCTCGGTCCAGCGGGCCAACATGTACCACACGTTCACACAACTGATTGCAGCTAATCGCGACTATTTTAGATACGCGCGGTTATTATTGTAAAAATGAAGAATGCATGTAAAATACATGCAATAAATGGAATTTAGTGGCGAAACTGTCGACTATATCAATGGTTCCTAATAGTTATGTGAACACGGTGCATCATGTCAACGGTAAATTGATAATTAAAATTTGACTAAACATTACTACAATATTTTATGCAAAAAATTTTTATTAAATTCAATCACAATGTCCATAACTCATTTTGTTGTAGCTGGCAATGGATTTGCCTTTGAATAGTGGCAATTCATCTGAAATAATGAATAACGACAAAAATTTACTTTCTCCTGCCCACGTGGAAAAAAGTTTATGTGCGTATGACAAAAGCGGAATGTACGAGAGATCATCGTGATAAAAACAACTAAGAAATATAGTCCCGGGTTAGTGATTAAATTGTATTCTCATTCTGATTTTCGTTTTTATAATAGTTCGTCATGAAAAGAATCTTGTAGCCACCATAATACAATAATAATACAATAATACAATAATAATAATACAATAATTTATTTTCTTTTTAATTTTTTTTAACCTCAAAACTCTATTCCTGCATATTTTGCCTATTTGCATACTCTGCATATTTATCATTCGGGAGTAAATTATTTAAAATCATTTTTTTTCTACGTGCGTGGGAGGCTACCACTGCTCAACTTACCCGCGGAACCGCAGCTGACGTTCACGAGACTTCATGATCTCATGATCTCTCATGATCATGATTCTCTGAAGCATTTTAGGAGTTATCGCTCCAGAGAAAATAATCAACGAAACTTGTAACCGGCGCGTGGACTATTTACTATAATCGCTACTACGAATTAAAATCTTCTTAAAATAACCATAACCCAAATACATGAAATTTTAAATTCATCATTAATATTAAGTTTGAAGCGCCCGAGGTGACTACTTAAGCGTTACTTGCTACACGTCCCTACTTAAAAAAAGGTCATTGCTCTCGTTATCTTATCAATATTAACTTTTAGTCAAATTTTCCAAAATAAAAACCTCTAGATTTTTAAGCTCAGCGTTCCGAATTTCGAGTAAATCTTTGGTGATGGTGTTCACGTCCTTGAGGGACGCGACCTGCGACGTCAGCGCCGCAATCTGCAGTTCCTGATTCTTCACGATCTTCGTCTTATCGAAAATCATGCCGCGCGCCTTCGTCAGCAACTGTTACATATATCACGTATAAATACATAGTACCTGCAATTCAGTGCAATAATTTTTAGAAAAACAATAAATTCTAAAGGTTATCATCATGCAAAAGGTATCCGCCGAAGAACGCTATTAGCCGACATGTCTCACAGAATCGATAAGTTCAAGTCGCTATGGGCAGGCCGCATCACTTACAGAACCGATAACCGCTGAGGACGAAAGTTTCTCGAGTGGCTACAGCCCACTGGACGCCGAAGCGTGGGACGGCCTCCCGCTGGGTGGACCGGCGGCCAGACAAAAGTCGCGGGTCCAGCAATGACGTCCGTTTTACAACAAATGAACATCACTGCTGGACGAAGGAAGAACCCGAAAAGTACAAAAAGAAACTCTTTTATTTAGTCAGCGATTTCTGTCCGCTTGTATATCCATTCGTTTGTCACAAAACCGCATTTTATAAAAAAACGGCCCTTTTACTTAACACAAATTGTATGTTATTGTTGATCACATCACAGAACGACTTGCGCGAAGTTCACTTCGATTTAACTTATAATATTACATTAAATAACACGAACAGATCGCCAGAAATGAAATTACAATTTAATAATACATCATTCTGATTATGAATCTTCTATTCTCAATAAGGCCGTAGCGGGAAGGCACATCCCTTGGTTTTACACTCGACTGCCGCATTCCTGTAACTTGTCGTTTATGCTATTTGTATAAAATACTAGGGTATGTCTCATACAGTGATCCCACATTAGCCGTACGATACTCTCTATGCATGTGCACGACTCGCATTGTCCGAATTGTCCGATATGCTAAATAAGAAGTGTACGAGTTGTTATATATTAGGCGATGCCTAGCAATTGTAAATATTGTTTGTGGATGTCGCTAGCTATGGTATTACGAAAAGGGTACATGCAAGTCGGAGCCGCGAGAAGAGGATTCCGTACTAATATACTACTCTGTAATAATCGTCCCATTTTCTACTAGCTATTTTTTTTTATTCTGACTCAAAGTTATTTAATATACTATTTTATAATAATAATCGCACTATCTGCTTTCTACGTCTTTTAAATCTCAAAGTTGCTTGTAGGAATTGAAAATAATTAATTACTATAAAGGTATCTACAATTTTTAACTGAAATCTGAACCAAATTTGTAATAACGTCTACAGCAAGGAAGTTACAAAATTAAAGGGATACAAAAAATCGTAACCTAGAACTTAAAGCCAACTCTTGCATATAAGTGGGAATAAGAAAGATATTGTTAGACAAATCGAATTTATTAGTCCCATGTCGGTAAAATTGAGTAATGCAATTTATTTGAACATTTTCTATTCACGAATATTTTCCGTGTCCTATAGCAATTAGAAGACTATCAATTTGCTTTTAAATTTTCCTGTAAACTAAAAGGCGTTACATGCCGTATTTTTTTCAAAATTATAGGGTCCGTAGTTTCAGAGAACACGAGAAAATTATCAATTTTCGTATTAGTTTTCTTAACATATTAAATCACTCATTTAACAATTTTACAAATTATATATGCTTTTTATAACAAATCCATTAATTCGATATGTCTCTTGAAGCACTCGATAATTTTTTCTTAATATTCTAATTTGCCTCCCAAAATTAACTCCCAAAATCGGACGTCGTTTGTTCACGCCATACTTACGTCCGTTATTGGGCCTCTTGACTTTGCGTGTATGCCAAATTGAAACTTTTTCATCGAATTGATGTGTAAAGAATATACTGTATCACGCGGACGCACAACGGTGAGACATTAAGGTGATCCCACGATAATTCCGTTTTTTAGCCGAACGTGCAGAACCCTACATAAGGTTGATACAATGTACATTTTAATCGGCGGGCCTAGATGACTCACATCGTCGTGTTGCTGTTTGATCCTCTCGACGAGCTCCTTGTTGTTGGCGCCGGGCCGGGACAGCGCAACCGCCAGCTCCGTCTCCAGACTCTTGATCCTGGCGCGCAGCAACTCGCACTCGTCGGTGCGTATCTGTCAATACACACGAAACGACATGTCAGTGATCAAGGCCGTCATGGTAAAAATCATAAAATCGGAGAAAAGTTTTAAGCGAATTCCTATAAAAACGTTTTTTTTTCCGTTTTAAGTTATACCATAAAGATTATGATAGATGCAAACCAAAAAAAACTCTTGTCTGTGTCCAGAAGAAAGTAGTAGCAGGGAAAAATTATGTAAATGGTACTTATTTTTTCCCCTGCTATTCATTCAAAGCTTTTAAATGATAGCGGGAAATCAAAAGTTCCAATTTGATGCCCATAAATGAACGCGTAATACAATGTACCAGATTCGCTTTTGGAATGGAGTGGAACTCAAACGTCTTTCCATAAAAAAAAAACAATTTTTAAGGAAATGAAAATTGAGAAACAGAGTAAATTTCAATGAAAAACTTAACGGAATCTCATACCAAATTACAACATATCAATATAATTGTGTGGAACATACCTTCAATTCGATCTTTACACCATCAGAACCAGCTTCCGTTTTAACTTTTTCTAACTCTTCAATTTTTTTTAGTAATTCAATTTCTCTTTGCTGCCAGTCCTCCTGTTCAATGTTTTATTCTTAATAAAAAAAATAAACACGTATAGAAGATATATAGACCATAAAGAAAATACCTTGGATCTAATTAAATATTTCTATTACGGATATTGAATTAAATATATTAACAATAGATGTCAAAGTTATTTTATAATGTACTTACATTATTAGCTTCGGGAGAAGAATCGGCCTTTTGAATTGCATCTTCTGACACATTCGGAGTCGTGAAGTTGTCGCAACTCTTCTGTGAAGGCGAAGCGGTACTTTCGTCTGCCGGAACTTCACAGTTTTCTTTTTGCGGCGTAAGCTGTTGATCTTCACTGCCTGAACTCTCCTAATAAGGATGATAAACACATAAAAATAAGCTCTAACACGCGTCGTATTAGAACTGTTAGACTACGGTAACAATTAATTTGTTAATAACGTAGAGTGGCATACATCATGTGTGCATGTGTCAAAGTTTGATAAGAACTTCTAGTACGTATTGTCAAAACAAATAATCATTGAAAAACTAGATAAAAATATTTTTCTGATACTCGTACATACTCTACATATGTCTATAATTTAGCCTATTTAAGGGGCCTACATTGTCGTGTTGTCAACTCCATAAACGCCAAATTTTCTCTACACAGATACACACCAACACAGATGTAGATAGTTCCACCTTTTGACCACTGTACGCCCCTGTTTTACGTTTTATGTTGACTAACAACTTTGACATAATTGTTGCTGTTCATAAATGGAGATTAGTGGCCAGTGCTATTATTATTGTTATACAAATGAAAGAGTGAAGTTTGTGTTACAGAAATCGACAAAATGACACTAGGAACAACTAAAGAAAATGCGACAATGTACATATTTCGTCGATTATAGTGAAAACATAATATTAATATAAACTCACGCCTATTTTCCAGAAGAGTAGACAGACACTATAGATTTCCACACGGTACGGTCTTTGCATATCTCTCTTGCCTCATTCACATCCATCAATCTTTTCATGCAAACTCGTCAATTTCGGGTGCTTAAAATTTGGCTCTTTTTTAATATGCTGTCAATATGTTCTGCATATTATTTATTTATTATGGCAAATGCCAAACTCATTTGTCGTGAGACGCTTTTACTATTCATAATAGCGAGTAAGATCCTGTTTCATTTTATTTCCCTCATTCACTCTCCTTTCGATATCTCTATCATATATACCATTATTTGAAAAGTATACAAACTTTTTCATTTGTTCGACTTACTCACCTTCTATAAGTATATCTCATTCAGTCGTGCTTTCTCCCCTTTCAAACACCATCACCTAAGTCTTACCGGCATTTACTTTCATACCTCTTTTCTTAACATAATTATTCATTTTATTTACCATCTCCTGCAGCCCGCACGCCGACGGCGCAAGGACTACTTGCTCGTTAGCGTACAGAAGGCATTTTACAGACAGCTCATCCATCCTTAGTCGACATTCATATTCTTTCAAATCATGCAGAAAGCTATCCATGAACAGGTTGAATAACCACAGTGAAGCTACACATCCCTGTCTGACAACCCTGCGCATATCAAACCAGACATTGTTTGTCCCATTTATTCTGACGCAAGCACTGGAGCCCCTGTATTGCAGTGCCTGTATCAATCCGCTATTCACACCATACATGGACAGGGTTCTCGGTAGATAATTTCTTTTCAATCTATCATAAACTTTTCCCAGATCTATGAAAATACAGAAAACGTTTTGGCCACTGGCCGAAACCTTTTCTACAATGTTTCGCAGAAAAAAAAAATGGTCCGTACACCCCATCCCTTTTCGAAATCCAGCTAGTAAATCCCAAATCTTGTTTTCAGTCTCATTCACAACTCTTTTGACAAAGATTTTCGCATACAATTTGCCAACAACACCGAGGAGGCTTATAGGACGGTAATTTGTGCAAACCTGCCGTGAGCCTTTCCCTTTATAGAGGAGTACAATGACTGCTTTACACCAGTCATTATTCACCCTATGGTTTTTGCAGCATTTGTTAAAAAGCTGGTACAGCAGGCTTGCCACTTTAACTCTACCGCCCCTCAGCATCTCTGACGAAACTCTATCATATCCGGCAGCTTGTCCAACTTTCAAATATTTTAGTGCTTTCATAATTTCATCAATCGTAATTTCACTTTCATTTCGATCATCAATCATATACTCAGTTGCAGTAACATCGTCATCTGCAACTGTATCCTCACATGCAAAAACGTTTTCGAAATAATTCTTCCAGCGCTCTTTCACATTATTTTCCTCTTTCAGTAAATGTCCATCATCGTCTCTAATTACATGTAAACATGATCTTTCGAAATTATTTCGGACCTTTTTAACCATACGCAAAAAAAATTTGTATTACCCGGAAATTATCCACGAATCTCATAGCGTTCTTTTGTTTCATTCTTTCTTCTTTTCACATATTCTTTAGCTCTCGTTTTTGCATCTTTATACGTACTTTCTGCATCTTTTAGCATATCTTTCAAGATTCCCTTTCTTTGCGCTCTGTAATTGGTTTTTGCAGACAGTAAATCCAGCCATACTTTCTTCTTTTCACTAACTACTTTTCTCACTTCGAAATTCCACCGTTAATTATCTTTCTTACTAACATTTGTTCTTTTATTCATTCCACATGCCTTTTTTGCCTTATCTACAAATACATATTTCGTCACCTTCCATAATTAGTCAAGTTCTAAACATTTTAAACAAACCCAAATTATCTTCCAATCGCTCTACATACTCATCTTTTACATTTAAAATCCTCAAGCTTACCAACTTTTATTCGTTCTAGCTCCGTGTTCCATGTTCGAATGGTGTTGTCAACGCTGGCATAAAGTCTTAATTCAACAAACCACTAAGAAATGGTCTGTACCAAGGTTGACGCCACGGTACACTCTCGTATCCACAACTTTGCTTCTCAACCGATCATCCACAATTATAAAGTCTCACGATTTTGTCTTCTCCTCTCCGCCAATTATATAATTATATTCTTTTGTGGTCAAACATAGTGTTTGTCACACGCAAGTTAAACTCTTAACAAAGTAGAAGAAGTCAATCATTATTCTCATTCACTCTTTCATCTCCAAATTAACCTAAGACTTTCTCATATCCGTCCCGTAATACACCCACCAAGCCATTAAAATCATCTAATTTTACTATCCTTTCATTTCTGCTACATTTAATTAATATGTCCCTCACATTAGCCCAAAATTCCTCTCGCTTCTCGAGTGGTTTGGACATATCTGGAGCGTATACGCCTAAAATAAAAATCCATGTCAGTCCAATTTTAACTGGAAACTAGAGGAGCATTTGACTTACACATTTGTAACAATCAGATAATCTTTCTGATAGGATGAAACCAACACCACGGCATCCTCCTTTGTTCTGATCAACGCCAGACCAATAAGTATCGAAGGATCCGCGTTTGATGGCTCCACTACTAGCTTTCCTTTTAGTCTCATTCACGCGTAGTATATCCAGTCGCCTGTATTCCATCAGTTCGCAGACATCATCGATTTTATCATCTATACCTCCAGACACATTCAGAGTACCGAAACGGACTTCTCCAGTCCTCGTTTCGCCCATTCGGGGAGCTAGGCGTAACGGGTGGCAAACCTCGTTGCCGTAATCAAGCCTAGAACTCCCAATTCCCCGGTACGGAAATTTGTCCCACCCAGATGGGTGGGACAAATTTCCATACCGGTTAGTTCTTGGCAGTTCCTACGTATCTACGTAGGAACTGCCAAGAACTAACCCAGGGAGAATTCTCTGGCAATGCCAATACCCTCGTAGGGTAATAATTTTTAAATTTCCTGGAACATTAAATTTTGTGAGATTTGGAGGGAGCAGGAGGGATAGGCAGTCGGAAGAATGGAAGGTCAAAGGAATATTGAGTTTTAGTGTGGGAAAGACAAGGCAGAAGGATAATTCCATTCCTGGAAGGAGTAGTGACGGGGATAGACAGCAACTCGAGAACTCCGTACGTGCGCGCCCCTATACCCCTGCTCATAACCGGACAGGCTTTGTTCAGGTAGAAACCCTCTAAAAATAACTTAGCAATGATAATTATCGTCATACTACACTAAGCTTAAAAAAAAAATGGGTATTTATATAAAGTGAATCCTTACTAATATAAAATATAGAAACGAGTTTGTTTGTTTATTTATTAAAGGCAGAAATCTACACAATTTCAGGACAAAATCATGCTCTAAGTATATATATTTCGACATTCATTTGCTGAATTTATTCGCGGCTTTCAATTATTCTACATTAAATTACAACACGAATAAATAACAGACTCCGTAGCTTTCTCGTTAAAATACAATAAAGAAGTAAACCGAGAAAGAAACCTCTCAAGGAAAATAAACAAAGAGAAAGCAAACTAATTGTATTCAAATGACAAAGGCCGCTAAGTAATAAATAAACACTCGTGTACTTAGTGTCTTATTCTATTTTCAAGGCAGAGTAAGTAACTGACTTGGGCCTGCGCAGCGCCCGGGCCGGCGCCCTCCCCCGCGCCCGCCGCGGCAGCCTCCGGCGCGTCCTGCCCACACAAATAATTTCATTAGCGGTGAGGGAAAAATTCATAACACGAATCGAGTGACTCGTGATGATCGCTGTAAAATACAAAACATATAATCGATAAACAATTATTCCGTTAATTTGTTGCTCGCAGTGGGCCGATACTGACCACCCGGTCACTGGTTGACCCTGGCGTGCAGTTTCTATGGTGTAGTTCAGAAGAATACTTACATATTGCATTAATGCATGAAATTATTGACATTTCTTTTGATGATTCATGAAATATTATCGATTTAAAATAAATTTTGAACATAAACGCATTTTAACTAAACAGGAGCAACTTATTATCGTGTATTCCCTGGTTTCTATAAAATAAATTAAAAGAAAGTAAGTCTTCTTTTTTTAATCGTTATTAGTTTCATTGAAATGTTCGTGGATCCTTTTATGTCGACCCTCCACAATCCTGCACTTCGCTTACAAAGTTACACATAAAACGCATTTAATTAAAATAGCTTTAATAGGCGTGTCCACTGAAAATTTGAAATGGTCAATGTTGAAGATTAGTCCGTAGGGTCGATTCACAGTTCATGAAAGTCTGATTTTTTCAAGCGTCCCTATAGCTCTATAAATCGAACGATCCTTATACAGGACGTGTTTTTCTAAGCCGATAGTTTCTATGACCTGTGTACATCACCAATACAACCGATTGAAATTGATTCCAGCATTGATTCCAGCTCGCTTAGTGTTACAAGGTGTGACAAGAGGTCCGAAATCGAAGGGAACATCATACAGTTCATCAAATAATTTTACTGTAATCATTTTCCTCTCAACTTTTTTTTATTTTATTTTTCTGTTACATTGAAAATAACTCTTTTCTTACTTGTAAAATTATAAACATTTCTACATATGTATTTGCGTTGCAAATGCTTTTAACATATTTACTATCAAAGGGATTTTTGTCACCATCAATTAAATAACAAAAAGCTCAAAATATATTTACTGTATCGCAAGTAAATGATGATCTATATATAAAATCATCGTCGTAATGATGATATATACAAAGACCTATCTGCTCGTCTCACTGTAAAATTTCAACGTAAAACTGCAGATTCTCTTCTAAGTCCTTATGTTTGGTACTGGCCATTAGTCCACAATAAATTGGAAAATAAACATATAGAGAATGTGGTTTATGTCGCACGTCTAATAAAACGTTATAACAAGATTTAAAAAAAATACTTCTAAAACGGAATTAAAAAGCTGGGTTGGTTCATCGTCTGCAACCAAGTCGCATCACAACTTGTCGAGTTCAAAAGCTGCTATGCATATTAGGAGATGGAAGCGCTGGTACAGAAAATACATGGAGAATAGACGAAAATATAAAAAAAGTAGTATACAAATAGTTTCGTAGACAGAAGATACTGCAATGGCGGTTACAAATTTCTAAATATTTAAAGAATCGTTAGACTTCTGATGAATAGGAAATAAATTTTTTATTTATTCGTTATTGTAGATTTTCATTAATTCATTTAAGTTTTATTATTGAAAATAAAATATATACATATCATTTTTTTTACTATTAATCGTAATGTATCATGTACGGGGTCTAGCTCTAGTAACGTAATATTTATAGGGGGGTCCCAGAAAATGAGACATAACTTGACAACACAGGTCTAATAAGCGAAATTTCTGTAAATTTCGCCTTTAGACCCCCTACGTATACCTGTCACGTCAGTCTTGACGTCTTTTGTGAAGGACCCCGCGCAGGCAGCCCCAGCGTTTCGTAAATACGTTTTGTGGTATTCATTGCTTGGAAACAGACGGTTATGTGTCTTCAACTAAAAAGTTAATGGTTTTCCTCGGTCTCTCTCCTCATCCACATTTATATATCGCTATCACTTTCGCGATAACTCCAACCGCAAATTGCGTCGATCGCTGGCCACTGCCGAGACCACGTGACATAACAACACGTTCGAATGTCCATTTACACATCATAGAGACAGTGACGGAACCATGCGATTACGCACAGTAAGACAACTATACTTTGACCGAAAAAAGGAATACTTATTGTAGTTATAAAAATCCCGAAAATCCGAAAGTGCATGATGCTCAATTCATTCTAAAAAAATATTAATGGCGGTCAGCGGTTACATTTGAACATCGTTGTAAAGTTAAAACTAATAACAAAAAAACATCGATACTAATAAAGTATACTTTAAAGTACTTAGCATTATAAGTCGCCCAATCAAGTTTTTTTGTTTATTAACGCCACCTATTGCTGAATAATAATAGTAGAAACACCCCTGACCGGGCCGTCGATAGGTAAAACACTACATAAAATAGATATTATTTTTATTTATTGTAGGTAATTAATTGAACGAGATCATGTTTTAGCCATTTAAGAACACCGTTACTATTATTACAAGGCGAAGCTATTAAAGAGTAAAAACCGGACAAATGAGTGTCAGTCCAAGTACAGTTTAGGGTTCCGTAGTTGACAATATGCAAATTTAGAAACCTTTTTGTTTGATATTATGAATTTATTAATTGAGTTCACAGTTCAACGGCTAATAACGGCTAAAAACATAGGACGTGTGTTAAAGATGTTACAATTTTATATTTCCATAATTTTGCATGGTTCATAAACTTACATTCACTACCTATTTTACACAACCAACAATGTTCTTTTAGGAGTTTTCAGTGGATTCTTTACCAAATTTTCCTTTTTACTTCCCTAAGTAAATTTTATAAATCCTACTTAACTGTAATAGTTTTCCTTTTAATTTCGTTATATATATTATTGTCGTGGTTTTTTTTTCATAAATCCAAGAATAATTATTTACCTGATAGGGGAAGGGACAGTCGATTGTAACTAAAATTACTAATTTAAAGCCTAATATTTCGGAAACAGATCCTTAAATCGAAAAATGGTATCAAGAAACCGGCAGTTATTTATAATAAGCTATCTAACGATAGCCCACACTGTAGAATAAGCAGAAAAGATAAATCATCTCCGTTTTAAGTATAAAAGCGGTGCCATATATATTATTCTACCACTTTGTCAGAGTCACTAACATGTATAGCATACTGAAAAACCCTAAAAACAATGAATTAATGGATTTGTTCACAAGTTATCGTATTTTCAAATTTTTCACATCGCCGTCTCAATTGACCGAAAAGTTTTTTAAACTACATATATTAATGTTTTTCTCTTAATTAATTTTGAATATGACGGAATTACGACTGATCGCACGAAAAGTAAACTTAGTATAATATTCTTAAATATAATTCGTAAGATTTGGCAGATATCCATACACTATCTGTAAAATGTCATGGATTACTTTTATAAACTAAGTTTTTACTTTTGGTGCAACCCGACATTAATCTTCATTAAATTATCTGTACAATGATATGAATATTTTTTTCATTTTCGTGTAGGTACTAATGAGATACAGCGATAGAAATGATAGGAAAAAAAGAAAAAGAAAATTTACTGGAAAGATGTGAAAAAAACAGTTCAATTGTAAAGCTCAAAGAAGTGCTTAAAAAAGTGCTTCGCATTATGGGTCGTGCAATTATGTAAAAATATAACGTTTGTAATATTATGTGTATTAATTGGAAATTTAATCATCTGTTCTCATTTGAATGCCGACTACGATGCTGAGGTGTAGAACGTTTCACCTTCAATTATACTCAATTATTTGTAGTAAACAGCCTTTTAGATACAAATTAATTTCGTTACAGACGCGTCTACGTTCTTACAAAACCACATAGAAGGCGCGTCTTTCGCCAAAGGAGCAATATGGGTGCGGTTTGCTGTCGTTCTCGCTGCTCAGAACTAGTATTAGAGAATTTTAACTACTTCACGAAACACCAACAGTTTTCATGACAGACTTCAGATTTCTACATGGTGCGATCCATACAAATCTCTCTTGCTTCACTGACATCCATCAATCTTTTCATGCAAGCTCGTCGGTTTCGAGTGCGTCAAATTTAGCCCTTTTTAATATGCTACCAGTTATGCTACATTGAATTTTGTTATATATAGGCTACATATATAATATGCTACATTGGATTTTCTGGGGCCATCCTCACTGACTTTTCCACCTCACACAGTCGTTCTATAAATTCATTTTATCCGTATGTTTCATTCATCCTTTCCAGATGGTCAAACCACCACAACATACCGTTTTCTAGTTTGGCCCCTGCATCTATTTTCAAACCACACTGTTCTCTGACAATACTTTTCTTACATTTATCTTTCAAAGACACTCCACTCATATCATGCAAGGATCGCACCTCCACCGCATCCTACTGTCATTATTATTCTACCGTACCCGGCTTTCACTACCATACATAAACGTAGGGAATGACACCCATTACGATAGCCAAGCGCGCTTATCGTGAGACGCTTTTACTATTCATAATAGCAAGCAAGGCCCCATTCACTTTATTTCCCGCATTCACTCTGCTTTCAATATCTCTGTCATGTTTACCATCACTTGTATACATCCTACTTACATATTTAAACTCTTTCACTTGTTTTAAACTGTTACAATCTGTATAAATATATACATATATGCATATGGCATTGAGTTGTACTTTTTCCTCTTTCATACTTCTTTTCTTAACAGAATCATTCATTTTAGTTACCATATCCTGCAGCCCACACACTGACGGCGCAAGGATTACTTCGTCGTCGGCGTACAGGAGGCATTTAACATACAGCTCCCTCATTTTTAGTCTACATTCATACTCTTTTAAGTCATATAGATAGCTATGGATACATGGATACATGGATAATGTTTTCCATAGATAATTCCAAGCCATTCAGTATATTTCCCATTTATTCTGATGTAAGCATTGGAATATCTGTTTAAGGATTACAGAGCCTGTGTCAATCCACTATTCACACCATATATGGATAGGGTTCTCCATAGATAATTTCTTTTCACTATATCATAAGCTTTTTCTAGATCTACGAAAATACAAAAAACCTTTTGGAATTTGGATAAAAACTTTTCCATAACGTTTCGCAAAGAAAGATCGTTCACCATATCCCTTTTCGAATTCCGCTTATACATCTTAAATCTTATTTTCAGTCTCATTCAAAAACCTTTCAATTATGATTTTCACACACAGTTTACCAACGACACTGCGGAGAGATTACATCTAAACAAACTTTGGTCTGTTTATGCTAACTTGTCCAACGTTTCGTATTTGTTTCGCTAATATTTGTCCTCAACATCACCTACTTATGAAGTTTTATGATATCCATCTGATTTAAGTCGGTGTTTTCATATATGCTTTATTAGTTTCAACTAATTTCTATTATTTATACTAACATTTCTCCCCGACTTTAACTTCCTTAAGTTTTTTTTTATCATCTCTCCGATTTAAATCGGGATTTTAGATATGTTTCTCACGATGTTTACAACATACTTGGTAGCTCTTTGCCCGGCTTCGCTTACGTGTTTGTGAACTTTACGTTGTTGGTTTGATTTTGTAATTACGATTAGTTAAAGAAAATAAAAACACATAAATGATCTAGATTGGATATATGCGGCTGAATAGTATCTGTCTGAACGAAACGAAATCTACTTGATATACAATACTAAAACGTTTTCAATTTGTTCAAAAACTAATTGAACAAAACGGCGAGGAGGGCCTGAAAACAGTAGCAAAGGCGAGGAATATTGAAATAGTGTCATCCTTCTGATGTGGGCGGAACTGCGGAGGATAGTTTGTAATTTAAAATATAACATTTATCTCTCTCCTTCTTTATCTGCCTATTTGCTTCATCAATATAAATCAAGACCCACTTACTGTTGTTCACTTGCTAGAGTTATGACGTCACTTATTAGAAAGTATTACAGTTACATTAACATTCTCTTAAATTATCCGAATAACTAAATAGCTTATAAAAGATAGGATTTTTACAGTGTTAAGCCCTCGTAACAATATCTGTATTCAATTCGAAGGACCAATCTTAACCGTTTTCATGTTTTGATTTGTTATACCTAAATTAAATTTATTCCAAAATTCGGAGTGATTCTTCAGCGTAAGCATCAAATAATTTCTCATGACTCCACGAAGACGTCCAAGATTTAATTATGAGAATATTAAATAGCGACGGCGCGCGGCGCCCTTGAAATTTCGCCTCAGCAATACCATTGTTGTTTGTTATCAATAAATAGGAATTCATAATCGAGATATCTTCGAATTCGTTTTCATTTTCCTTTTAGTCGATATTACGGAATATCTGGTATTTTTCTACTGTTGTATAGATAAAAATCAATTGCAACATGTTTGTAAGAGCATCACTTGGGAACGCCTCGACCGATTCGGCTGACTCCCTTTTCTTGGGGTTCGTAATTGTTAGGACGAAATTCGTATTAAGAAAACAACCCTTTTAATTTTTTTTTCTGTATCTCCGTCCGGAGCATGTTCGGAACGGTTGAACCAACCATTAGACGATTTCCACTAGAAAATAAAGTAGCTTATTGGGCTACATTTAGAGTTCTTTTATTACGGAAATATTTAGGGTTCCCGCACGAAAACTAAACAACACTTAAAAATGGGATGATTTACCAAAAGTGATCCAAAAGTAGAGCCAAGATCGAGATGAGTAACAAAACCTGAATCAAAATCTTGATCGGAAACGAGGAAATTGATCGAGATCATGATGGATTCAGCGTCATTGGTCGATATGAAATATGTAGTCGGAATTCGTTCTATATCCACATAGACAGAATCGCGAACGAAAGCTATAGCTCATAATTGTCTTATGAGACATATAAGAAAATTATGAGGGGTTAGATTTTGTTTTAGGGTTCCGAGAGAATTATTGGAACCCTTATAATTCAACCGATTAAAATTTTATATAAAGATAGCTGGTAGCTAATGTAAAGATATACAATAATTTTTTTAGAGTTCCATGAAGATTAACTTCAGAATCCTTCTAGTTTAACTGATTTCGGTAAAATTTAGTACAGGAATAGTGGAAAATCGATGGAAAAAATATATATAATACAGTTTTAGGGCTCCTGAAAAAGAATAAATAAGTAGATTTATGATTTAAACGATTGCAGTAATGTTTAATATCGAGATGGCTGGAAGCCAATGAAAGGATATACGATACAGTTATTAGGATTCTGTGAGAATCATTAAAAAAAACTATAATTTGGTCAAAACTGAAATTTGCACAAGCTTTTCTCATTTGCGCAAGGATAACGCTTACAGTGGCTTTTCGTTCCTTTATTTTGTTCTGTGAAATGAATAAGTACTCATATAATTTAACCGATATCAGTGAAAGGCATGAAGACAACTTAAGCCAAAGAAAAGGATGTAGAAGATATTATTTTTAGATACATTGTAGACATTAAATGAACATTACTAAAGATCATTAAATTCGACAAATATTCTTGAATTTTTCAAGTTTATCGTATTAATATATTTAATCGTTAGCTCCTGCTAACATAAACTTTTTCGAAAGGATAAAACTGCGGGCGAAGGTTCAAAGAAATAAGAAACTGAAAGATCTGTAGTGCTTGTATATTTGTTACATTTTACGACAGTGATCCGATTTATGAGATTTCCGGAAAGATAGCTTGCATCATAAAACGAGCATGTATTATTTTTTTATTGCAGAAATTATTAGAAAATTTGGTGCTTATGACAACAAAAAAGAAACCCACGCCAGCACAACAATTGGAATAAACGCGAAACGCATAATCCACGCGAGCGAAGCCGTATACGGAAAGTCAGTCATAAATATTTAAAGGAAATATTTCTATTAAAGGAAATATTTAATTCGTATTTACTTTCCGTTACTCATCCTTCATTTCTCTTTTCTCCTCTAAGATGAACGCATCTCTTCCTCTTTTAACAACTGTTTTATAACACTTAATTACCTAATTTGCGAATTGCTTTCCGATCCGTGACACTAATGGTGGCTATCACTAAAATTAAACTACACACAGAGAGTGCCGATGGCCGTGTTACGGTTGAACCTCATGAACCTCATGAATACACCTAATAACACACGTCGTAATTATAGGCCCAATTTCATGGTATCTGATGTTGAGAATCTCCGCGCTCCGGAGACAAATCAGTCGTCGTGCCTAAACAAAGACAGGCCTCAGACCGGCAAATTTGATGGCTGACAATAACACCGGTCGCTTGCCTTATACAAACATACCGTACTAATCCGCACAGAATAAATTCAATCAATATCATAAAATACATTTCTACATTTGTATATAAATAAGTCCTTGTAAGTTCGAGTAAAGTTATGTTTCGTTATTTGTGAGGAGATAGCTGCTCCGTTCTTATTTATTTTATTTATATAATCCACAAAAATGCGAAGGAATCTGCTCTACGTCCGCACGGGTAAAAACGCAAGCAGAGGACAAATTGCCCGATATTTAAACTGATCAACCCCGTGTAAATCCATAAAAAGCGACTAATTCTTTTAGTTTTACAAATGGAATCACAAAGTAATGACATGTTCAGAGGCACTGAGAGCATAATAACACATTTACTCCAAACCCACGCTTATTTACGCCTATCGAATACTCATATATGTGTACCACTACATAAATCTATTGGTTCTGTCTGTACATTTATTTTTTTCATCTAATTTTATGGTAAATAATCGTTTTATGATGCAGTGATTCACATTATACAATTTTTTTCATTTTTGTCGGTCTGTCCGTCCGTCCGTCCATTTCTCTGTCTGTCTGTCCTTCTTTCTGTTCCTTTATGAATTAAAAACTTCTTGAGTAAAATAGACTATAAAAATTTCAATATGACATCATCCACACATTTGTGGTATTACAGATTTTAAAACTTCTTCCACTTATAGAAACCTACATCAATTCCGAGTAATATAGCCTGAATTTTATTTTGGTAGTAGCTCCGTTCAAATCAGAACCGTAAGCGCTAGGGGAATCGATATTTCAAACAAGACGAAGAGCAGAATCGAAAGTCGAGACCGGACGAGGACGAAATCGAGAACGAAACCATGGTTGAAATCGAGTGTGGAATTAAAATTAGAACCAAGAACATGTTTCGGAATCAGAATAAGGAATGGTGCCGAGGTCAGAAATCAGAAAGGGTCTTCTTAACCCTAATCTACTTAGTCCGAGGCCGGGTTCTAAATTAAAAGCGAGACTGCGATCAAAGTCAAAAGTGAGACAAATCGGTATCGAAATCAGGATTAGGGTTGAGATCGTAAACTGTCGATACATAAGATAAAGGAATGTGTTCAAAGTCCACGCGGGCAGAGCCGCGGGCAGAAGCGGCTAGATTAGTATAAATTCGAAACGAAATGGAAAAACGCTTTTGTATAAACACACTAAAAATATCACCGTCGCGAGTGCTATAAGTAAATTTGTATAATTACATATTTATGATATTGAATGTATTCCAATTAAAAACAAAAAAATCACCTTGCACTGTCCACATCAAATATATCTGACTTATTTCAATTTATTCTTATACTTTGCATTGTGTCATTTATGTAAAAGGTCAAGCCGGCGAACGGATGTAATGAAACGAAAAGGTTTTTTACACGAACAATAATGCTACATTACGACGTTACTACAAAATAAATTAGCTATCGCAAGGCACACCGAGCAGCAGCCGCGGGCGCCTCCGGCCGTAAAATGAGACGCTGCAGATTATTTTGAGGTGAAAGACGTGGATGGTAATGTTTATACCAAATAACAAAAAAATGCATCCGAATCGAGAACATTCTCCTTCCTCTTTTGAACTTTGTTAAAAAAACGCTTTGTTTATCCCAAATTTAATGTTTCCTAAGATGTCAACTAAGTTGATGCATAGCCGTTAATTTAAAATCATTCGACGACAATAATTGGAATCACTCACTATTCATAAAACGTTCTAATTCAAAATTTCGGCCGATATAGTTACGAGAAATACTTTTATATATCTGATATTCGACAGAAATAATTTGACCTTTCACTTTAATGGCCGTTAAATTAGGTTTGCTCGTAATACATACAATAATAAAATATTTGTCGACACGAATATCAGTTGCGATCGAACTGGTGAATAGTCTTTGAATTTTGAGTACGTTGTGAAAATCAGGGTCGATAAACTTATCACTGACAATAGTTAATATTGCGGTTAAAATAAACCACCGAACATTTTTAAATCATTGAGGACTCGTATACATGAGACGAAAGTGACAAATCATATAGTTTGTTTAAACGACAGTTTCTGATTTTTATTTGAAATGGATTTTTTTATGCCAATGGTGGCATATTCAATAACACAAATTAATAACTAAATAAAAATTAAATCAATTAGCTGTATGATGCATAACTGCTGCAAGTTTTATATGTAGTCTTCCAAACAGCATTTTATTTAGCAAAACATATTCAAACTTAAACTTTATTTTAAATTTACTTCACTGTATATTAAATTTACCCAGATATATTACAAAAATTGTAACGATTCCTATAATAATAATAAAAATCCACAATCGTCACTCGACATTCATATGTAGTTATGTAGTAATATTGCACTTATTTCTTTTTTGGTTAATATAAAACGTCCACGTCGCATTAATTGGTTGATTCAAGGGTTTTGGCGTAAATTACAAACAAATTAAAAAAATCGCTATTACATATAAAGTAGATTTCACAGTATAGATATTTAAGTTTCGCCCAATACAATCTATTGATATGGATACTATCGATGCATGGTTAGCTCATTTACTCGTTCTAATTCCCTTAAGCACTATAAACACAGACCAACATCGCCAAACCTACGAACATTCAAATGAATTAGGAAGAAGTGTTATCATGTCCTTTGCAACATCGTAAGAAACACGTTTAAAAACCCCCGTGTAAATCGGCCGGACATCACAGTATCTGGCAAATTCAACAGTACACCCCTCATAATGTTAATTTAATGTTTAATAAAAAATGAATTCTATTGTTGACTTATAAAACGAAAGGGAGACAGAAAATTAATTTACTATCCTCAGGAATTGTTAAGAAAAAGAAAACAAAGCAAACCAGTAAACTACTTATAGTGAAGTTTGCAAGTATTGAGCTGTAATTCAACACTTTAAGATGACGAATTGGAAATTTTGGCGATAGGAATCTCGATTTTTCTCAGAAAGTATGAAACGTGTAAAAATTGTGTTTAGTGACCCGATTATTCATGTTATTGACTTTAATTTATCAGTAGTAGTTACACGATTTATTAACTTTTATAGCAGAGAAAGAATACCAAAATGTCTCTTTTAAAGATTGATTTAGATTTTACATGCAAATGGGACCGATTTAGCTTAAATTTTCTACGCGTACTAATCCATACCAACACTTCCAATTGTCAGTTGGATTTTTAATCACAGTTTCTATTTTAAACGAAAGAGAATGTTTTTGCGTTTACGACCTTTAAAAAATAAGCAACCTCGCAGCGTGTTTCAGTATTAATATTTTATAACTGCACCACATTATCGCAATTGACGAGTTTAGTGACGCCACCAACCTCGTCTCATAAAAAATGCGTGCGTATCAAAAGAAATAAAAAAAAAATTATAAGCAATTCGCACGGATTAAGCTAAAGATATTCAATACTAAGCTACTCGTAATATTTCTAAAACTAAAAAAAAATGTTCCTGATATGTCAAGTTTTTCGAGCGTTATAACTACATATACAAGAGACATCCCAATGTGCATGGAATTTATTCAGTTTTTTTTTTTATCTAATACTAAAAGTGATAATAATAGTATTTTTATTGAAGTAGGTATACTTATATTATCCTATAAGTACAACATAAATATAATAAAAATAATTTGAATCCAGGAAATTGCTCGACCTTAATAAATCGTGAATATAGTACAATTCAAACGTTCTCCGTTATGAGACATGCAAAACTACAAATAAGAAGATGAAGTCGGGGGCAAATTCTAGTACGAAAATATAAACACTGAATGTTTTATATTTTCGTACTAGAATTTACCCCAATAGTCTAGGTAACAAGTTGAAAATGCTGAAAAGTAGAGAAAAATGGTCCTAAAAATACGTGCGATTGCTCATTCGATCCGTAATAATGTCTATAAAGTGTATCGAAAGCATTTATTAGCACATAAAAAATTGCAAAAGTTATAAATAATTAAAAATTAAAAAAAAAAGGTATTTCGTTTTTCGCCCATGTTTCATAAACTATTAACATTTAATAAATATGACAAAAATATCCTTAAATAAAAGGAAATTTCCTATAAAAAACCTTTAATTTTGGAATTCTACCTTCATTATTTATAATTTTATTTTAACGCTGAAAATGGGCCTCCGCGCGGCATTGTAAGTTAGCACGCGCGGCGTCAAAATCGAGTACATCCACTAAATAATGTTTTTAAGGTATTAAATATTAATTGAAAAATTTCAATAAACTGTGGTATATTCAAGATACTTTAAAAAATATATTCCTGTTGGAAATTTAACTTAAAGTGAAATTTATAACAAGTTAAACAATTGTCAATTAACAAATTTTCTCCAAATTTCGTCTTCATTCTACATTAAAAAAATATATTTAAATAATTGAAATAAAATTTTTTTCGCTTCGTAGAGCTCTTCTCCTATACATGTTTAACGAGACCACGTTATAAAAGTCTAAAAATTTCAATACTTTATAATAAATTTCTAACTTAAACAATATTACTTTGATTTTTCAGTTTTTGTATAACTTGTTACCTAGACTACAAGTATATTTTAATGCTTGACAGTAAACATATTCAAACTGATCAAAGAATATACCAATATGTTTTATTTACAATATTAGTTATTTACCTACAATTAACCTTACTTAATATATGTAAGTTTTTCCAAAAACGCAACTTCCTCACATGGTAAATATTTACAATTTCCGTTCAATTGCCAACTTGAATTTCATGGCATACATCTTTTTAGTGTTCACTACGACTAACATTAATTAGTGTATTTCACATCAGAATGCGAGGCGATTGCCTGCTCTACCGCACAACGTTTGATAACGATTAGGCGTAGACAATTCAAATGGAACGTGACCGAACATTAATTGGACTTCGATAGAATTTAACTAATCTAGTTGCCAACTTTGACACAACAAATATTAGCCGTGTCAGAATATCGACAGGAATTTGTTGATTCAAATTAAGTACCCATTCGTTTCGTCACTGTGATAAGCTTAAATATTATTCAACGTGAAAATAAACTTGTCTTTATTACCGGGCTACCGCGAGGTCTAAAAGGAGGGTTATGTCTTTAACCTATGTGTATACACGTATGTATGTCCGACCCCATGTTCCCTAATAACTACTAAATAGCTGAACAGATTTTGATGAATTACACGTAGTCAGATTCGTCATAATAACTAAATGGTACCGGGTATGTTGAAATTACAAAAAAAAAATATCAAAATTTTTGGCTCCAAATTGGGTATCTTGAAAAAGCTTTATTTCTTGTGTATATATAAAAATGCGTTAATTTCAATTTTCACGAAGCATCAATTTCTCAATTTTTCGAAGACATTTTAATAAATTACTACGTGTTTAGCCACAGAGTTCAATAAATGAGTAATAGAAAAGCCTGTCATTCCAAAAGTGACTTATTTGACTGTTTACGTTCATAATTACGTATCAACTTGACTCGTAGTTTGCCATAGCGGACTAGTGCCCCCAGAAATTTTCCGCCCCTACGCTACCATTGCCCCTAAGCCGTAACCTAAATGGCCTATTTTCTATTCTAGCACTGATTGTAAAAGACAATTTAAGAAATTGCTGAATCAACCTAAAAAGCTGAAAGAGCGAGAACTGAAATTATTAAAGGGTTCAGGTCAGGCTGAAAATGGTTCAGTATGATCCAGAGACATCGTGCATGCGAAGGCAATTAGATGTAATGACTACAAAATAAATAATACAATAAAAGAATTCTAATTCTAAAACTGTTTTTTCATATAAAAAAAGTGGTGTACAACAATGCCACTGCAATTGGATATTTTAATGATAATGTGTATCATATCATCTTGCTCATCATTATATATATACTGTGTCGATAAGCAAGATTTGTATTTTGTATATACATTGAAATAGAAAAGCACAGAACTACTCTTCATCGACAAAATGACCAAACGTTATTGGCATCTCGATAAGCGTACCATACGATGTTGGCTTCGCCGCCGCACAAGTGTTCACCACGTGTGCTTATTCTTTCTCTTTCTATTGTCAACAGCTGTTCACATTCTTTCTCATTCTTTCTCTACAGTTAAAAAATAACAATGTCATTCAAAATTACATCAAAAAAAGATAACAATAAGGTCGCTTGTAAGATATTTTTCAGTTTAAATTTATCTCGTATACTCTCATTTACATTTATGTGAGTTGTGTGACACGAATGAACTTAGATTTGTTCGACGTTATAATTCTATGCTTTTCTATTTCGATGAGTAAACACCCTGAAGCATTTTTTGGCTAAGTACCGAATGGTTTTCTATACTTTTATAGCATAAAATAACATTATATAACACAGTCGAACATTAGCGAATAGCTCCATCTCTAAGTATGCATGGATTGTAACCTGAGCGTGCATAGCAGATGCTATGAGCTCTCCGTAGAGACTGCAATGCTTACATCAATGGTTTGACGTACTCACAGCTGTCAGAAAGGGGTGGGTCGCGTCACATCGCTTTTCTACGTATTCATAGAAAATATTTATCTAAATGATTTGAAAAAGTACGAATGTTTATGAGAAACTGGCGATGCGATGCGAGTTGCTGTCGTGGCACCGACAACTAACGAGCGAAACGAGATAAGAACCATAATGAACGATTCTGTATATAGTCTTATTCAGAGACCATTTGTGACCTATTTAAAAAGACTCAAATATGTACCCGAAACTGACTGATTTCCTCTTACCTATAGGGGAATGTCTAAAACAAACGAAATGCGTAAATGCCGTACCAAGTAGATAACTATTGTCTCTACCAACTTTCTGGGATATAGGCGTGATTTATATTATGTTTATGGTTAAACTTAAGTATTCTTTTTTTCTTAATATGCATTGAATTAAAAAAAGAAAATCAATCAATCAGAATACTCAAAAAAAGGAAAATTAAATTTCAGCATAAAATCTTATGAAATAGTTTCAAACATTCAAAATGATAAATGAAACGTAATTCTTTTAAATCAAATTATTACGATATATGCACGAGATCATTTTGAAAGTTCGTTTTAAACTATGACGAAACCTATTAAATTTCTAAAATAAATGTACTTATTTACTACATTAAACAAAGAATTAAATTACTGAATCCACTCTAAATTGGTTAAACAAAACTTTTTTTTTGCACTCTCAATATTTCTCACACACCTATTAATTTTTTTATTTCATAAAATACAACACTAAGGATTTTGCATAAATAGGTATATTTCTTATACACACTTATTAATAACGATATTAACACGTCTCATAACCGCTACGGTCACATAATCCCATTTTACTGATTCAAAAGTAAATTTGATTTACTGTTTAGCTTATCTTTCAATCTTTGGATGAACTTTTAGTTTGTCCTTTGGATGATTTATGCTCAATACGTGGGCAACAGAGCTTTGGTCGGCGTCTTTTGAGTCAGCCGTGGCCATATGATAACTTCTCATGGGAAAAGTTGCTATATTCGTTTCTAATAACGAATATTTAGATACATACAACTCTAAATATAACAATAAATAATGACGGTGAGTTGCATCAAAAGCAAAAACGTAATTTGTAAAAATAATCCGTAAGATTTGACAAATAGTTGTAGACAATCTGATGAATGAACAATTATTTATCTAATCTTACGGATTATTTTTACGAATTACGTTATTACTTTTGGTGGAACCCGCCGTATACACAACACAACGTAATTGCAAAATTTACGTCTGTATTTTTTTATTATTTATATTTACGATATGTATTATCATTTTTTCTTGAGAACGAACAATGTAACTACCTCGGAATTGTACGAAATGGGGTTAAATAAAGAAGTTTCGTTTTTTTATCTCAATTTCCAGGAAAGACAGATAAATTTGAAAAGCTGTAATTATTAATTGACAAATCACATCGAAATCGTTAGCACCGTTTGCGATATACCAATGTATACATTTATGTGTCAGTGCAAAAGTCGCACATTGTATTGCATTGAAATAATAAAATAAGATATAGATTTAAATGCCGTAAGTGTTTAAACCATACAAGGCGTAAACGCTTCATGATATTTCTGTTTCTAGAAACGTATATGTCAGTTCACGTCGATTTCCGAATAATTTTTTCCCGTTGTAATAAGATCGGCGCGCTGGCGCACGAATGGCCGCAACGTCGTGTTCGAATCGTATGGCACCGGATCGGAACATATCCACTAGCGAAATCACCGATAGGTTTTGTGACCTATCAAACTGGCACTGCGCCTCGACAAAAATGACAACAAAGAAATCCCAACGTGTCCGGCGAAACGCACGCAGGTCCTACGATGCTCACGCTACGTACGTCGCGAGTGTTGAGCACCTTCTGCTTGATGATGACAGAACGTATCACGTCGTACACCTCCGTGCAGCACGAGTCCTTGTCGGAGCTGTCGTAGAAACACACGGTCTCGTCGTCCATTTTACTTACGCGTTCGACACGCGCTCGGCGACTCCCGCCCGGCCGGGTGACAGCGTCGCATATCACGTTTCGATCTCTACTATTGCAATTTAACTTCTTTTTAAACACTTGACATTTTCGCAACTCACCATTATTTTGGATAGGCAAAGTTTCGTCTCGGACGGGAATCGAAAATCACTTTATCGGCACGAGCGAAGCGCAGAAAGCCCGACTGTGGCTAATTCGGGATGGTGCGCGTGCGCGGACGAGAATAGCTTTCCTGAAGGAAGGGGTTCTAGTAATATTTTAAGTCAACAATGACTCGCTTAAATTTCGTAAAACGTTTATAATTGACGAATCAAAAGATATCAATGGAGTAATTTCTATACTACCCTAACTTTTTCTTAAAAATTAAAATGCATATGTTTTTTAATGGAATTGTAAGAAAGATGAAAATACATTTGAAAATAATGTTTGTTTGTTGATGAATGTTTTTGAGTCTAATTTTTGAGTCTAAAATAAATAGAATTAGAATTCCGTTTCATCATATACTTGACTGTATTTCTTTTACACAGTTACATATATGTACGTACAAACATTTATTTTCTTCTTAGTTCCATTCGCCCACAAATCACAATCGGTATTTATTAGTATTCCTGATCAGTATTAAATAAATATAATATAAAAAGAGATCGCCTCGTCATGTGCCTGTCATTACGTTACAATCTTCGCATTGACATCTTTTTGAAGAAATATATAGTTGACCCAGCCGTAATACTATAAGTCATGAAATAATTGATCATTAGTTCATATTAATTAAAACATTGCCGTAAGCGACTTTATAACACAAAATTTTAATTTCTAACGGTCTGTATTATATATAAGGAGACAGAGTATCAACAAAAAATTGAGATTCGAAATAGCACAATATGAAAGCTAAGTAGAGATGGAATTAATTTCCCAAAAATGTATAAACACTCTATTCATACTAATATTATAAATGCTAAAATAACTCTATTACATTTGCACATCTAAACCGCTGAATCGATTTTGTTAAAATTTTTTATGAAGATAATTTGAATCGTGATAACGGCCATAGACTACTTTTTGTTCGTCCATAATTTAATTAAATGGATAAATTTAAGCTATTACTCATTACTTTTGACAAAATTTCATTCATAATTTTTTATTTCATTTTATCGCGTATGCTTATTCGCTCATGTTGATTCAAAAGAAAGAAGAAGAAATGTATAACGAGTTGAAGGAATAAAAGAAGAGAATAAAAAATATATCGAGTGAGAGTGAAGGGGGAGGTTGAATATGAAAAATATTTACATCGTTAAATAAATATTTATTTGTATGTTTGAAAACAAAAAAAAACTTATGACTTAATGTAAATATTATTTACATTCACTTACACTAAATACTAAGACAAATTTCAAATTAATAACATTACTCAATACATTGTATATTACAGTAAAATAAAATATATAAAATATGACGTCATGTATTCAGGTGTTTTAAAATTATTAATAAGTTATTTGTAACGTTTTACATTTAAAATAACAGAAAAGTAAAATGAATGTAATACAACACATTTGATTTTATGTGAAAGACATATATAGAGACATAAGAATGATACGCTCCGTATATCGAGTGAGTCGTTCTTACTTCATTGTACCTCTGACATATATAACTTCGCTTTAAAACTCAAACTATCAAAATTTTTATAACAATAGGTTAGGTCGAATGACAACTTTTATAACACATTTGTCTGAACAAAATTTCTTGTCTTACCCGCTCTGAATCCATCATTTATTGACAGATGATAAGTCAATCTAATATACAATTGAACGACATTGAAATAGATGCATAAATATCATTCTTTTTAGAATCTACATTTCTTCGTTTCGAGCCGTTATGAAACAGAAAATCGGACAAGTGCAAATAGGACTTGCGCCCTGACGGTTCCGTATAAATTAATTATACATGTATATATTTCAGTCATCAAGAGTCTAGATGATTTTTTGATGCCGTTCCTAGCGAGATATTGGTCTCAGGAATTGCGAAAAGTTTGCTATTTGTTTTTAAGCAAAAGTCGATTTTTAAAAAATATACGATTGTTTGAAAATCTTAAGTTTTCATAACGGGAAAATCGGAAAGAATGCTACAGAAATTTTCCAGGTCGCATTTACACTTACTGTTGAAAATACTAATATGTCCTTAACTTCAGAGACTTAATCATCGTCAGGTAAATTAGAACTGAAATTCACATATCCGTGACATCTCTTACCATCCCACTTTACGTTTTATTTGCCATTTCATCCATCATAAAACTACGCTCTATTGGAAAAGTCTATTTTTCGCCATATTTTAAAAATAAAAATGCTTCTTTTGCAAACCCTGGATTATTTTCAAGGGATTGATACAATTTACTAAAAGTTATCGAATGTGATAAGAAGGTTTAAAACATTTTTCGTAGGAATAAATAGGCTCGGGGCGAATAATATTTAAAGCTAAGGAATATATTCCGAAGTTTACAGAATACTTCGTTCTTATAACTTTTCTACCGCGTTTTACAAGAAGTTACCGCCTTAATAAATATCAATACCTGTGGTAGGTAAAATTAAACCCTCACGTTCACAAATAAAGCCCTTTTTAAAAAATTCTCTATGAATTACTCTAAATTGGAAATTTGTTTTCGAGATTGTGAAATTTTGCAATTTAAGTTTTTATTCTTTCTTTTTTATACACTAAGCCGAAACGAAGTTTGTGAATATACCTATAATTTCAGTCTAAGTTTACGAAGTGAATCAGAAAGCAACCGCTGTATACATTCAGAAGTTGACGATTCTCTTTGGACCACCTGAAGACTCAAAATATAGAAAACTACTATTAAGGTGCAACATTATCCAAAGAGAGAGGTTTTTAAACAATGACTCTCCTAATTTGTTTAATTTTCTTTTCTATGTCCTTAAAAATTAAGAAATTATAGAAATTGTTTGATACTCTTCATAAATTTCGTGCTGTAAGCTCTAACATTTTACCATCTGTAGAGCCACGTTTTTAAGAACTGAAAACCTTCCCGTAATGTTTCGCAGAAAGAACCTTGGCCCGTCCGCTCCATCGCTTTTCGAAATTCCGCTTGTACATATCAGATCTTATTTTCAGTCTCATTGACGACCCTCTACATAATAATTTTCGCAAACAGTTTGCCAACGACGCAAAAGAAACTTATAGCGCGGTAGTTTGTGTAAACCTACCGTGAACCTTTCCCTTCATGGAGGGTACAACGACGGGTACAGGGTTCTTTTTCTTCATAAATTTCTGCATCATTTTTTGTTATTTTAAGGAAGAATTTACGCCAAATCAAAATGTTCGAGTATTGTTATAGAAACAAGTCTCTTATTTAGTATATAAATGTAATTTTATATCAACATTTAGCAATATTCATATGCCGTTTATGTATTATCAAGGAAGTAGACACCTTGTTATATTGTGTGTTGTTAGAACTAAAATGTCATTATATAAAAACTCTGCTCTTAAAAAGGGTCCGTATGATATGTTTTGCTAATGATAGGCATCTAAAAACAATTATGAAACTGTTGCATAAACGTAATTACAAACGGAGCTGAATCATAAAATTACTCTGTTGTAGAATTTTCGTAAACGCTGACGTAGTGAGTACTACAACAACAAACAATATCCACAAAACCACAGCGTCGCTCTAAAACAAAATGGCTAGAGCAGTTCATTTAGAACGCTTGTTCCCCAAATTATATGCATCGTGCATCTGTTAACAATTTTATGTAGCAATATTTTCCCGTATTAGTTATATTAGAACTTGCTATAGCACCTGACTAACGGTCGTATATGATGACGTAGTAAATGTTTACGTATATTGTTTTAAAATATCTTTTAATAATAATTATATGTATTGCCGAACGTCTTAATTCAACGTGCTGTCACAACTAAAACTACAATATTTAGTTTACACAGCACTTTAGAGGTATGAGCTTTAATTATAGGACTGTATTGCCATGATAGTAAAAACGTTAGCCTAGCCTATATCTTGTCAACGAAAATTTAAACAGTTATTAAAATATGATTACAGTTTAAATTATCAAACTATTTAATTGATTGCTTGATATTCTTTTCTTTATTCCATTTTCTAGGGGCAAACAAGCATGCCGAATCGCCAGAGAGTAGGTGGTTATCGCCACCCATGAACACTAGTAACCTCAGAGGAGCCACCACTGCACTGCCGGCCTCTTAGATAGAACTAAGATATCTGATTGAAGGAGAATGAGTTAATGGAAGAAGAATGGGCTAATGGGTGGAGTGTTCACTCATTGAATGAAACGCAATATCGGAAGGTGTTACTTCAAGCCTATAAGAATACAGACTTGAAGTAACACCTCTATGATAAGATACAACACTCTCACAGAAGCGAGAGTGTTGTATCTCACCGATCTAGCCGGTCCGTTTTTGCTTTACAACCAATTGACCATAGCATGGCTCAACCATTTATTGATTGCTTGACGTTATTCATTGACCGCAAAACAGCTGTTCAATATTATGTTTGTTTATCTGTTTATATTGTATTATTTGTGTTTGTTTGTTCGTAACCACTCAAAAAATTGTGGATTGATTTAGAACAATATAAGACCAATACGAGCCGAACCGAACCGACCAGTAATCTCCTGCTTAACTTATTCATCACACTACATTACCATACTAGGGGCTGGAGAGCAAATTAAAATTTTTCTCTGTGTTTAATTTGAAATACTTACTGAATGGGTTTGGATAAATGGTATTTACCCACCGATAGATTTTTTAACAATGCGCGTGTCATGGAAAAAAAATTATCCAACTACCCATCATTTTCTTATTTTTTAAAATAAGCAAACATGAAAAGGAATAAATCACGTTATTAACATTGTGGCTTTGAAGAAGACCATGATATAATGTCTAATATATTCAATATATTCAGTGAGTGATAAAAGGCAACGAAGAAATGACGGACAGCTTTCATATCTTTTTAAAACATTGTTAAGTTTCATAACCACCACGCGAACGAAGCCGTGGACAACAACTAATTATTGTAATCAAATTAAGCAGGTTACAAAAAAAACTGACATGTCGGACCATGTTCAATGTAGGGTTCAAAACCGATAAGGAATGCACTACAGATAAAAAAAAACTATATTCATACACATTTTTCCATGCTTCCCGTACTTAATAAGTATAAGCACTTTAGTCGAAAAACAAATAGATATGTCGACTATTACTCTTAGACTTGTGTGCACTAAAATACACCAGCAAAAGATTGTATCTTGATGACGCTTTACGCCCTTTTGTCGAGAATCGTAGTTTTTAAGCAATAGCTCAAAAACAGTATATCCGATCATGTTCAAAGTAATTTTCTTTGAAAGTCATTTTTAAATTAAGTTAATAGTAAATTAGTTAAATTAAACGTAATCTTTGGAATTTTTTCATATTTTTTGAACATACGGTTTAAAAAATGAAGAGGGGACAATGTATATTACTTTCGAGGCGATTATTTCCGAAAATGTTTACTTAATCAATACAATTGCTTAAAAGTCTTATTTTATAACTCTCGAAATATGCACCACGCGTTAATGGTAGTCGCTGTTAAATATACGGAGTGTCCCTTTAGAAATATTTGTTGTTGTTATTTAACTACTAAACTAAGTAGCGACTTAAACAAGACACCTATACTCCAGTGACCCCTCCCATCTGCATAACCCCATTCAATCTCCTTCTATCAAATATTCTATTTCTTGTTAAGAAATAAATAAAAAATACTCTGTTCAATTTTGTTAAATGAAAAACGTCTCAAAAATCTCTTCGTTTTTCATTTCATATATTTCATGAAATAACATGTGTCCGTCCTTTTGGAGAGTATTAAAATGAGGCTATCGAACCCATTTAAAATGTGTATTATATCATTATATTAATTTAAAGATCTCAGTTGCATAGAAAAATCTTTTGGCATTTCCATTTTCAATTCTAAATGACTAAATTCTTCTACGTTGTCAAAAATTTAAAAATAAACCTCAAAACGTTGCAATAAAATTAAACGGTGCAACTTTTCCATAAACGAGAAGTAATATTATTATATGATCCTGTATACTTTTAGTCTTATAAACAGTTTTTCAATAAACAGTTCTCCAATGTAGCCATCTTCTCAACTCTCTGATTGACCCATAATCTCACTTATACCAAATCGATCATTGTTCACTTACTATTTATCTATCAGTATTTAAAAATTCCATTTGGGAATAATTAAAATAAAATTAAAGAATATAAAAATAATAATGACTGTTTGATCAGTATAACGATATTTGTTTCTTATTTACACTTTATCCATTGTTATTTTAGAGGTTATATTAAGAGTAATTCAATAATGCTATTTTAGCGCTAGCTTTAATGTGTTCAATATAATACGTAGCGCTGAAACAAAAATGCTTTTACATCTTATAGAAATAAACCGAGCATTTTTATACATTTCAAATATGCATTGCTTTGTTATCAACATTTAGCAATGCTTTTTTCAAAGTAGTAGTTTATCGGTTGGAATACAAAACAAACTTTTGTATACAAAAATATGTAGAAGATCAAAAAAAAGACAGCGATATCTAAGGAAGAATCGAAATCAGCATTAGGACCAGTATTGGATTAGAAATAGGGGCTACACTTGAAATAGAAAGGGAGATGGAGATCAGAAATAATGATTACTGAATTGTAATTTACGTTTAGTGTAGCAAGTGGATAAAATAGCTAGCATAAATAGTACTTTAAATTTTAAAAATGATCGGTATCGATGACAACTAAACATCAAGAAAGCCTTTCCCTACAGCCTAAAATCAAATGATAATTTTGTAAGAAATATCGACATTTGCTGGTTTTTCTTATGAGAAACTGTCTACTGTAACTTTAATTGTAATATTACAAAATAAACGTTATTATTGACAAGATTTTGCTAACACATGAACTTATGCCTTCGATAAATTTTACATCCATCCTAAACGAAAGTTGCACCCTGACACAAAACATAACTTCATAATTTTTTTGGAGACCTTAGTCCTAGAAGACCTAATTTACTGGACATGGAATGTTTTTGATGTCCATATCAATTTTTTATGTTTTCTATGGTGTTCAATGGAAAACATAAAAATCTATAAAAACAAAAACGGTAACAATGCATAAAATATTGTTGATTGTCATATTTTCACATACGACTAAATAGAATATAACAGCAGCATAAACTGTGACTAATCCACATCATATTTTTATTTAATTGCATACTATCAAGTCCAAATGGTCCACTTAACGCTCTAAAGTATACTTTGATTTTCGAATAAAAAAAACTACAATGGTCTCTTTTTGTCCGATACGCTTGTGTATGTGCCAATATGAAACACATGTATTGATGACAGATTTGAAAATTTTAAGAGGTCTCTATCTTTATTCTAAGACCACAACACAGAGTATTATATATAATCGGTGGCACATATCAGGAAAATAATCCGACTCAGTAAAATTAACAAATCATTCAAAGGGCAACGTGTGCACTTTTATAATAAGATCCCAGCTGAAATTCAAAGTTGGTTGGCTTATAAATTTAAATATTTGTTTAAAAGAAAATTGTATAGCAAGGTCTATTTTACCGTGTTTGATTATATTAATAAAAAGGGATTAAACTACTCGTCTATTTAAGTTGCTTCATATAATTTCTAAGTGTCCAAACTACAAAATTATTAATTACACAATACTTTGTTTCGATGAATAAAAAAGTTTCTTGCCCATTCTTCTCAAGGTGAATCAACATTTGGAATAGACAGTAATGTCGAAAAGAATTAATTAATGACATATTTCAAGTGTTATTCCATTACCTACGAAAAAAAGATATTTTTATTTTGAATATACGTTAGTATAATATCGTTCTGTGAGACATATAACGATAATACAGTCTATGGCAGCGTTGCCAACCCTACTGTTTTAACAGTGGATGTACTGTTTTCACATTGATGCTCATGTTTCCTGCTTCATTTCTAATTTTTACTGTTTTTCAATTAGCCCTCAATACCACCTATTGCGCTATGCAAATATTTTGTAGATAACTACTTAAATGTATAATTACGAATATAATGCTTCGCGCATATAACTATTAAAGGAGCATTACCCACTAAATCTGAAATAACCGATTGTATCTCATTTGAAACCACAGAAAGGCACACAAAGAAATTGAAAAACAATGTGTATGATTTTAAAAAGGAAAATGAGTCTGAAAATACTGAAGATGGGGCAATTAAAAATAAAAGTGGAAAATAATTTTAAATGGATTTTTGTTTTTTATTACGTAGTAGTCAATATTATAATATAACAATACATGTGAGTATTTTTAACTAATAAAAGTAGGTAATTGTTTTAATTATATGAGGAAAGTATGAAATCTGCCTTTTTTCACTTTGCCTAATGTTTTCTCCTTTTTTTTATTGGCGAGCTGCTGTTTTTTAGTTTTTTTGGGGTTGGCAACACGGGTCTATGACGCTTTGAATATGTTAGTATGTTATTAATCTGTGATTTGACGTTTACGTACTTTAAAACTAATTTCTGCTTTGTAATTGTCATAGAGATTGCATTTTTCTCAAAGAAAGGTAATTTGTTTAATAAGTATCTAAATAACAATAGTCATCTATTGTTTGACAGCTATTTATTGTACTTGTCTGCAAGTAAATTGTAGTAGAAAAACTTATTTTCCCTCCAAATTGTAACATTACAAATTTCAGTTAAGCCAAAATGACTTCTGAGAGAAATGCACAAATTGGACAAGCACGAGAAACATTTCAAATGTTGTATCAAATATCTCAATTACTCAACACTGGATTAGACACAGAAACTTTAACTATTTGCATCAGGCTGTGTGAACTTGGTGTTGACCCTGAAATATTGGCACATATTATTAAAGAGATCCGAAAAATGGGAGAAAACGCAATGCAAGAAAAAGCCACACATATATCTTCATAAAATTAATGTTGAAAATTTAAACTTTTTAAATAATACTAGAAGTAATCATGGTAGAACCTAAATTGGCACAATTACTAATATTAATACTTTTAATTATGATAAAATGAAGAATCTTTTGTTTAACAGAATTTTTAACTCGATTATTACATGCATTTTACATGTGAATTTATACTTTTTAACATATTGTTGTCATGTTTCATGTAACAGCTGGTTTATTGTAAATAGAAGAAAAAATGAAAGATATTAATTAGGGCATGTCATATAATAATTTGTATTTTTCTTAAGGAAATATAATTACTTATGTTTAGTAAACTGTTAATTTCTTTTTTCAATTTTTATTCTTCTATTCAAGAATAAAAATGACTGAATATATGAAAGTTATCCCTGATAAGAACAAATGAACTGAGGTGAGCTCACTTAGTAAAGCATTAAGAGCATTTTTACATATTACACTGATAAACAGTAAATTTGTAAACGAAATCAAGTCATATTTTCAAACACTACTACCTACCAGCATATAAACCTCATAGTTTTGTTCAATCACCCTCAGTTTTCATAAAACATTCGACTTACTTCGATTACTGAATTTTGCTTACCGGTAATGTGTTTCCATTATAAATTCGAAAAAATATTGAAATTAAAACAGTTTTTTCTTGAGATTAGTGTATATATCATACTAAGATGCGAGGTGTGTGTAAACCATCCACGATACTTCTGTTATATATTATGCGGTCAACTTACTGTTAAGCGTCAGCGTATTGGTTTGACACCATTAGTTCAAAACTATTATTTAAATTATTTTGGTTTTCGATCTAGAAACTTGGACAAAACCTGGACTCTAGTATTTGCTGTGCACAGTGTGTCACTATATATCATGGGCTAAAGGATCTCGTCATATGCCGTTATTGTTCAATGATATGGGCGAACCGAAGAGATCATATTCAGATTGTTATTTCTACCAAACTTCTATAAAGGTATTAATCACAAATCTAGGAACTCTGTGAACTATCCAAATCTACAATCTGCTCAAGACCTATCCCACACGGTGATAATTTACCTGTTCCTCAGCGTCCAGTAAACATGGATGGCGTGACCGAAGAAAGTGTATCCGAAAAAAATTCCCAAACATCAGTGATGCCAAATAAAAAGAAAGGAATCTTTGTAGGGCCACAAATATAAAGAAACCTACTGGCTGATGAAGAGTTTGAACAAAAACTTAATCGATTGAAAATCCGCATGGACATGTTTTGAAATGTTGTTACGTAATTTTACTTAGAGCACAGGGCGAAAACTATGAAGAGTTAGTTAACAACCTCTTAGTGGCTTACAAGGACATGGGATGCAATATGTGTCGCAAAATTCACTTTACACTGCATTTGGATTTTTCCTCAAAATTTGAGCCGTTAGCGATGAACACGGTGCCGGTTCCATCAGGACATATCAACATGAAAAAGGTATCCAAGGCAAGTGGAGTCCGAACATGTTAGCTAACTACTGTTTGGACACTCAAAGGGATGTACCTAGCTAAATATTCCGAATAAAATAAAATAAAATACAAGTTATTTTTCTTCATTTTGAGACATTTTTTTTACCGTTTTACTTAAAAGATTAATACTGTTGCAAAAAATTGAGGGTTGATCGAAATTTTCTAAAATACAGGTGGTTGTAGATACAAAATTACCCATTCAATTCATTTAACTTTCGTAAGGTCATTTTGTATATCAGTGATATATTAAAGCTGTCATGAACAAAATCCTAGGTTTTCCCTTCTGTGTCCATTCAAAATGGTCTTTTCATGGTTCCAACAAACTATTTCAAAACATGACCTATCATTGGGTGTTAGATATAGTCAAAAATAAAATTCCATTAATATAAAAAATTTAATTTGTAATGTTCACAGAAAATTGTTTTCAACAGGAACAGTATAATTTAAAGAAAATTTATGAAATTACACAGGCAGAACATCATATTAGGATCATATTCAATGAGAAATGTCCACCGGATTACCATTTGGGGAACAAATAATGACTGAATTGTGTCACTACAGATTATGGGAACAAATAATATCTGAAGTGACTATCCAGTAGGCATAACTCATTAAATGACAACAAAAAAAAAATAGGATTGACTATTTGCCAGATGTAGAGATAACTTAAACATTAATACCAGTACATTAATCTCTCAAGTTTGAAATAATATGCATAAAGAAAGGAAGCAAAATATCACAGATGCAAATATTTCACTTGAGAAGATCTATTGATATAAATTGAACACTAATTTGCAGGTATTTATCACAAAGTTTTTGATGACTTAATCATTTCTTTTTTTAATTAATATATTCCAAATGTACTGTTAGTGAAATTATATAAAGCTGTTTATTTTATTTTTTTTTCAAAATTAAAGTAAAATTATTTTTATCAAAGATGACCTATGATATCATCTATTAGAAAAGGGTAAAACAATATCTAATAATAAGATCATTAAACCATCTTTTGAAGTAATGCAATTAGTAATGTAAAACTATTGTTTAAAAATCATCAACCTTATGAAACAAAAATTTTAAATGAACAACATTAATTATTAAATCATCAAAGAACTAAAGGATGCACCTAACTTAAGAGACTACAATAAATCTATTGATAAGACTGATTTTGTCCTTGTCCAGCTTGACTAAGTACTGATGGATCTTCAAATATTGGTTGTTGAGGTTTAAACTGTTCTGCCGATATTCTTGTGAACATAATGCCTATGCCTTCAATCAGGGCTAATAAGATTCCACCAACAAGTGCACTTCCTGCCATCGCAGGCACACCTAAAATATTGAAATTTATAACACTTATTAAGTAATTCTACTTCATTAGTAACAGTGTAAAAAGAAAATTAAAATAGATTAATATTTTTCAACATTGGTTTTCATTTAATAATAGCCAAAAACGTATAATGCCACAGGTGTTGACTCAAAAACGATATTTTTGTCATGGTGATATTTGATTTCAATATATATATAAATCCAACATTACTTGTACTTTTATGTATTACTTATTTGTATCTTTTAAAAGACTACACATAAACTGGTTATATGATTTAAAAATTTTTTTTGGTTCATTAATGGTCATTCAGTGGTTTGCACTAAATCCTTACATTTATCACGTAGTACAATGTAACTGAGTTACAAATAATGCAAAAGTACTTTGTGCCACATATACTGTTTCAATGTTCTTTTTTTTTAATTAACAACAATAAAATACCTAGGACAATAATAATTTTTCGACTAGATACAATAAAAAGTTTAATGACTAATAAAAGCGTACATTGTAGGACTAAATTAGATAAATACTTTAAAAATTCTTAACACATTCATAAATTTGAGGTCACTGGAAGGCCTTAATTCTCCACTGAAGATTGATTTAAGTGTGGGGAGAGGCCTGAATTACTATAAACGCATCATTAACCATGTAAGCTATATAGACCATGAATAGTTATTAAAAATAATAAAAATGAGAATTTGCATAAATTTCAATATGCAAATCCTAACATTAAGAACTGACATGATCTACATTCTAAATGTCTCATGGTATCAGTCTGGTATCTACAGTGAAATAAACCCCTTTCATTCATTCTCTGGATGGCCAGATCATATCCCAGTCTATACCAAATGGAGAATCAAAGCTTCCAATAACTTCCATTCTATGAAAAAGGTTTTTACATATTGCTATAATTTTATCCTCCAGTAGATTATCTTATTTATAAATTGTAAATAGTTATAAATACACATAACACACATACATTTAAATCTCATTGAACACATAACCTGAAAATTATCTTCTTTAAAACATAATGTTTGATTTCATTTGGAATAGATTGGATATATCTAAATTATTTCAATTTAAAAATATTCAAATTTACCCTAATCATAAAAAACTGCAACACTAGACACATGAATAATACTGTCTAAACTAATAAAGTCTTTCATAAAATATAAATTGGATGTAAAGAGCTTCTAATTAACATATTTTTTTATTATTCTTTTTAACTTTTATTCCTCTAATTTAAAAATATTTTTCAGTACTATATATTGCCACAATGACAAAAGTAGAATAGTAAACAAAATCATTCATCAATCATATTAACAAACCATTTCTAGCAGCGAGGATACCTCCAGTCAATGCTCCACTCATAATTGAATTCCAAGGATCCTCTTTTTGCCGGAGATACACTAAAGAACAGTCAATGGTTGAGAACATACCGCCCCATACAGCAAAATTGCCTGCTACTATGGGAGATCGTTCTTTGACGGCTGCTAAACTTCCCAGCTGCAAAATAATGAAAAATATTTCATTGTAAATTATTGTAAAAAATATCTCCAACTTCAATTCTATACAAAAATACTTTTTTATAACCTTTTAAACAAAATGTGGGGATTGCTTACATACTATCCCTACAAAACACCTATTAAGATCTCTACATCATCGCCCGTAACCTTGTAAGACTATATTCTCAGAGTTTGGATTCCACTCCAATTATTCACATATTACTTTTCTTGGCTTGTGGTCTATGTCAGCAACCTACAGGTCAATTCTGTAAACTTTAAATCACATATTCAATATTGTTATGACATCAAAATTATGTAAACTGAGGGCACATGGTGGACATGGTGGCCCTGATATAATTGATGTCATTCGCTGTTGATAATGGATTTTAAGTTTTAATTTACATTCTGATTGTTATATTAACACTCATAGTACATCTATATAATTTTTACACCCATACTAATGAATGACACTATGTAGTCCCAAATACTGTGCTTCTATTTTCAAATTTTTTATATAAAAATTGACACAGTTTAAACAACACTAATGTGTGCAGTGTCATTCATCGAACATAGATGTTAGTTTCCAACTAAACATCCTTAACTATAATTTTATAATAAACCTGCTTATAATAGGAATCACTAAGAATGTAGAGGGAGAAATATTTGTGTAGCTATTGCCAAACAGTTTCATCAAGCCATAACTCTTGTTTACATAAACACCTCTCCCACTACAATCTTTCTCTTCATATAAGCTCCATACTCATAATCGTCCCACATGGTCTCATAATTTTATAACACCCATAAGTAAAAATTAAGAGCAAAATTTACTATCCAATACTGAACAATAATGAATTATCTAGGTAGTTCCTTCAAAATTGTTAAATGTTTAAATATGACCGACACAGTATTTATGTTATAGAAGACTAAATAAAAGGATAAGTGTATTACACTATTTTAACCTACCATTTTTCTACTGAAACCAACAGGTGCATTTCTAAATCCTTTTATAGAGTGAAATATGCCGCCTCCAATTGCACCCATTATGAACGCACCACCAGAATCATCGAGGATGCGCCACGGGCATGGTTCTCTAGAGTATTCGTCCATGATTGCTTAATAATACAAATTCTGAAATAAATCATTAGGTAAGATTATAACCTCAACAATACGTTTATTGCATGACATTACGCGAGACAACTTACTGTCTTCAATATATACCTATATGCCACTCAAAGAGCAATTTTTGAACGAATAATTTTCAGAAATTATTAATTTGTAATCTATTTTTTTTGTCCCCCAAACATAACGACTCAGAACCACTTTTTTAAAGGACTGTCATAGAAATGTCATTTTGTCATTAGCGTTTTGGAAAATCATACACAGATTATTATGAATGTTACTAGAAAATGTAGGGGATTAATTGCACATAAAAAATCTATATAATATAAGTATAATGACTTTATCTAAATATATATATTAATGACAAAATAAAGAAAATATACTAATGCACATTATTGTTTTATTTTCGATGTAGCCTCTTTTTTTGCTCGAGTTTATTTAACATTTATTCCTAACTGAAGGATAAATGGAGAAGTATTTATATACCGGCTAGTTCAACTATTTATAACATTGTTCTGTGGTGTATATAATCCGTGGTTATCTGCACCGACTACGTGGGTATGTATAATTGTCAGTTATCTGTTAGTATCTTGCTTTTTTTGTCATTGATCTTTTTTTACGTTGAATCGAATATTTGGTGGACAGAAATTGAATATTTTTATATTTGTTAAAAGCAAGTGATATAAAAAAATGACGATTTATAATATGTACATATTTGATCGTTATGGCACCTTGTTATACTATGGAGAATGGAATCGTACAAAGCAATCCGGAATATCTAGAGAAGAAGTGGGCTATTTTACATTATAAATAATAGAAGTTACTAACCTTTTTTTGATCGTAACACGCTTTACTTTTTCAGGAAGGTAAATTGATGTATGGCATGCTGTTTTCAATAAAGTCATTTGTTACTAAAATATCACCATTAGACCCTAAAGAGGGTTTTCTTCACTATAAAACTTCAAAATATACGCTCCATTGCCTTGAGACTCCATCCGGACTTAAATTTGTAATGAATACAGACACTCAAGCTTCAGGTGTCAGAGATTTATTGAAGAAAATTTACAGTGAAATATATGTGCAATATGCTGTTAGAAATCCACTATGTGGTATTGGTGAACCAATCACTAGTGAACTATTTAAAAATAAGTTAGATGCCTTTATCAAACAAGCTCCAATTCATGCAGTGAGGGCATCTTGATTATAAAATGCTGAAGTGATTTATTATAGTAATTCATGTTCATTTCATTGTACATATTGTAACTTGTATCAAGGTATTTATGTACAATACCATGATTATATCATATTAATATTTTATCTTAAGCTATAAACCAAAATAGAGTAATCTAATGTTATACTATATTAAGTAGAACTATATTACATTTACTGTATGAAATTTAGTAAACAGCAATAAAAATTTTGGAAGATTAGTATTTACAATAGATAAAAAACATATGTAGTTTTCTATTTATTGTAAACTTTGTTGTTTATCAGTTCCCTTTTACTTAAAAAATGTGAAATGTTAAACAGGAAGAAAACTAAGTAATAAACAATGAATTTTATACTCATGATATAATTTCAATGTGGTGCGCGTTCATGTGTGTGATTGCAGAAATGAGTTAATTACTTAAAATTGAAAAACATAAAAGTAGATTAATTAGTTAATTTAATTCTCAAAATATTTGTTTTTTTTTTATATAATGTTGAATTAGTTACTTTTTCATAAAGGAAGACTAACTGTGATTGTTCAAAATAATATTAAAAGTCACTATTATTCTTTTTTGTGACATTCATACTAAATTATTCATTTTGTAGCATATTTTTGTGTTGAGATACTTTAATTAAAAACGACTTGTAGTAGGTATTTTAATGCAACACAGATTCTCGTATCAATATTAAATTAAATACTATAGTAATAATGTGTTTTCATTTAAAATGTGTTCCAAATATCATACTTCTATAAATTATTATCAAATGGTATTGTAACACCGTTATAGGCTCTAACTATAAAAAATCATTTACTGTATGTATCAGCATCACTTAAAAATTGTTAGACCGTTTTGGCTGATGCCTTCTTTGTTGAATTTGCGATTGTGAAGACAAAATTTGAGTAAAAGAAAATATGGGTCAGGTAAAAAGTATTTTCATATTTTATAATTAAAAGTTGCAATAAAATCTCTTTAATTGTGCTGTGTGTATTTGTTCTCAATTTGTAGCGTTCTAACTTTGGGAAAAGGAAATAGTGCTAAATTTTGACAAAAAAATATAAATATTTTTTATTCATTAGTTTTTTTATAATGGATTTTTGAAATGTAAATTATCAATATTTCCGAGTAAACACTTAAAACTTAAATCATTAAAAAATGTTGATCGGCGATTGATTTTTTTTTGGTTAATCAAATAAATGTATGTTCTTTTTAAGTATAAAAATATTTTTCACTAATGTTAATTTTCAAGCCGAAAAAAAAAGTGCAAGTAAGATACCCAAAGTTTTTTGGTTCATTTGACCTTGTTATTCTGTATTTCACAAACTAAGTCATTAAGGATATTTTATTATTTTTATTTTGAACTAGATATTATTCATAATAAATTACAATAAAATTTAAAGCTACACCTATTTATATTAATTTAAAAAAAATACGAAATTGGTGTTCTGATTGCTTTATTTCGCCTATTCGGAATAACTAAATTTCTCGTTCTATCAATTCAAACATGAATTTAAGTGTTAATAAAGTTTAAAAATAGGGATGAAATAATACAATTCTCTCGAAAATTGCTTCTGTAATAATGCATTTTTGTAAAAATGTACATAAATTAATTTTTAAAATGCCCTTTATTTTATATACACTTGTAGCTCGTGACGCGACAAATAACGAATCATTACTGGGGAAGCTCGAATTTCATTAGCGTCAACAAATTCTTTCAATTAATTCGTCGCGTGTGTTAATGTCAATAACGTACACTTTTTGTTTCAAAGTCCCCCACAGGTAAAAAACCATGGGTGTAAAATCAAGCGATCTGGGCGGTCAAGCGACTACACGTCAAATCCATTGATAATTTGAATATTGATGATTCTGCATACCTATTGTAGAATGGGCAAGTCGCCCATCGAGTTGCAGCAATAGACTGTGCCTGTATCTCATTTCTAGTCAATTACCTCTATAAATTAATTTTTTAAAATGATAAAAATCTAGGCCCATTTAGTATTTGTGGTAGTCGGATTAAATAATCATCAATAAGCCCCGCCCACACATTAACACTAAATTGGACTTTAAACGAAGACGGCCGAACGTTATGAGGGTTCGTTTCCGCCTATATATGTGAATTACGGAAATTTGTAATTCCAGTTTGGTTAAAATTGCGCTTCATCGGTACATAAAATATTTCTAAGAAACTTTCGGTTGGTTCTCAATTTTCTTAATATCCATGTCGAAAAAGCTCTACGTCGTAAGGCATCCCCTTCATGCAAATGTTGTGCTCGTGGAAAATGATAGGATGCAGGCCTTCTCTTTTTAAAATTTCCCAAACAATTGATTTTGGTATGCCGAGACAATTAGCGATACGAATGGTACTCGTTGTCGGATCTCGAAATATTTCTTTCAGGACTCGTTCTTCTATCTGAACAGTCACAGTTCGAAGAGGTCGGTCAACAGGCAACGTACCAAGTCCGTATTCACACATGCTATGATGAACGTTGATAAACATTCGATAGTCTGGTGTACATTTTGTTGGAAATCTCAAACGATACTGTCGAACTGCAGCTCGAGATTTCCCAATACAAAATCCATGAATAAAATAGATATCAGCAATCTCCGAGTTGCTGTAATGTGATCACGGATCCATTTCAATCACGGACAATAGTCATAAAGAAAACAAACATTTTTGAAACACTTTCATTTGAGCACAAAGTTACAAATAACTAAGGTTAAATTCGAAGTCTCCTCCTCCCTGGCCCCACAGTAACGTAATTCATGACACAGCCGCTTCGCCGAAACGAAAATGATTGCACATTACAATACAAAGAACCTCAGTGGGCTTTGTTTGCTATTAAATCAGAGAGCTGTAAAGATTTAGAGATTTAAAATGTTCTAAATTTTTTTTCTTGGTTTATTGTAGTTGTAAAAGAAATTAAGATATTAGAATCTTAACGTGTTAGTTTACGAAATATACTTAAACTTGCCAAAAAATGTGATTTTTTTTTAATGTTACAGTTTTGTTAATTTTATTTTTGTCTAAAAAAATTAATATGCGAATTATCTTTATAATCAAGGTTGCATATTTAACTAACTGACAAAAAATTGTTAATTCATTGTATTAACTTTTAAAAAATACTTTTACAAATTTAAGTGCTTTGCAGACTATTTAAGAAATTAAGAATTTAATATTCAAAAAATCATTAAATAAAATTAACGTATACAAAATAATTTTATTTTGTCCATAAAATTAACCTTATTTTTTTTCCCAAAGTTAGCACGTATTGAAATCAGGAACATTGTAGATAGTCAGATAAAATATAAAAACGATGCCCTGCCACTTTTCTATTGTTTTTTTGTCCACTAAAATTAGTGAATCTAATGTAGAAAATCGATACATTTTGAAGTTTTATTACAAAAAAAGGAAAAATGTAACACAAGCCCCAAAACAAAATCGTGACGTTTATACACATAATGCAGTGTCGGTAAGAGTAGCACAAAACTGGTTCAAGCGTTTTCAGTCCGGTAATTTTGGTGTCAAAAATGAACCTCGCTTTGGTCGACCTGTTATGGATAAAGTCGATGGCATTTTCAAAAAAATAGAGCAAGATCAGCATATTAGTTCTTACGACATAGCTGATAACCTGAGGATTGACCAAAAAACTGTTTTGACCAATTTGAAAAAAACTCGATACTTGAGTCACATACAAACTTACTGAAAGGAATGTAATTTTGTACTCATTTACGATCCTCTATTAAAACATAATGGAACCGAACCGTTTGTGTAACAATTGATTACTAATGATGCAAAATGGATTGTGCATGACAAGAACGTGCGAAAGAGATAACGGTCATAAGGCCAGCAAGCTCCATAGACTATTGCGAAACCCGGATTAACTCACAATAAGTTGATACTATATGTGTGGTGGGATTGGAAGGGCAATATTCATTGATCTTGTAGCGCCGGGCATAACCATCAATTCAAATCTCTACTCCCAACAGCTGATGAGATTCAAGCAAGAAGTAAAGAAAAAATGGCTGGAATTGATCAACAGAAAGGGTCTGATTTTTCAGTTTTCACTATGATAATGTCAAACCACACGCATCTTTAGCCACTCAGCAAATATTGAGAAAGTTTGGTTGGGAAGTGTCTGATCTTGCATCTTCAGATTCACCTGTTTCGGTTTCTTCAGAATTCTTTTGATAGTGTTAGGTTAACATCAAGAAAAAGACTGTCAAAACTATTTGTCGCAGTTTATTTTATTAGAAGTTCCAAAATGTCTACAGCAATGGGATTATGTCATTACCTACCTACAAAATGACAACAAGTTGTTGAACAAAATGGCATATATTATTATAAAATGTAAATAAAAAATGATGAAAAATTATTTTGAATTTATACTTAGAATACGAAAAAAACTATTTTTCCCGATCTTATAATCGTTTTCTAGCTGTCGCTCTGCCTGTTTATCTGTGGTATCTTGGGAATGGCTCAACCGATTAAAATATGATTTTCCGTGGAAAGTAGAGAACTGGACTACGTTTAGAGTACTTTTTATACTGATAATTTATAGGGTTCCTGCGTGGAAAGAAACTTTAATGAATGGGATAATTTATCGGACTCGAATCAAAGGTGGATTCGGAATCGGAATTAGATCGAAACGAAATTAAGAACAAGGAGCAAGGTGGGAACATTATGGTGGACAAACATCATCAGTTACAAAGATGTAGGAAATCATTCTATATTGACAGGGGCAGAGTCGAGGGCGATAGCTATCTACAATAAAATTTACGAAGTGCTTGTAACTTTGTTTAGGATGATAATAGCATTGATAAAAACCCTTATAGTTTATTTAATTTCGTAAAAATTTTAAGTTGGAGATAGGTTGAAGTCAATGGAAAGATATACGACCCATTTTTTCGGTTCTTCAAGTATTCCTAAGTACTATTTTAATTTACCTGATATGAATAATATCTAGTATGAATTTAGCTGGAAGTCGAAAAAAGGATATAAGAAACATTTTTAGGGTCCCGTGATTTTACAAGAACCCTTATAGCTTTACCAATTTCGCTGAAATTCGTGTGTTTGCGTGCTTTTCTTATTAACACACTGAGAGTTTTTAACTTGGTTTATGGGTTCTGTGGTTGTGTCCTGTAAAATAGGATTCATTTAAACTATCTCCTTGGAGATAGTTTAAATAAAAGCCAGAATGGTATGTTACATTATTTTTAGGGATATATGAGCGGTTTTCACAAAACTCAACATATTAAATATTATGTTTTACTGAATTACTACTTGAATATAATTATTGTATAAATTGTTTGACGTTATAAATACATTCATGTATTTTACAATGATATATTTATCGATTTGATTGTAAACGTTAGATGTATTTTCCAATAGCATTGGAGTTAACCCGTCACAACCGCAAAAAAAGAGATTATGAAATGCGATCAATATCAATATTTATTTATCTCACTGGACTGAAAACGTTAAAGTTAACCCCAATTTTAAGCCACTTTTACTGCGTTTTAACTGCCAAGTGATTCATCAAGCAATTTGTCGCTATAAAATGAGTACGAAAAAAAACTGGCCAAGAGCATGTCGGACCATGCTCATTATAGGGTTCCGAAGCCATTATTACAAAGAAATGCACTTCAGATGAAAAAAATGCGTCGTTACTTTTTTTCCATGTTTCTCGCACAGAATAATTATAAACACCTTAGTCGCCTATAACTAAAAAAAACAAATAAGTAAGTTGACTAATACTATTAAATGTGTGTAAATTAAAGTGCATCAGCAAAAGGGCCTATCTTCATTTCACTTACGTCCTTTTGTTGAAAAGTGCCCCTCCTTAAAATATTTATGTTTCCAACAGACGGACGAACAGACATGATGAAACTGTAAGGGTTCCGTTTTTGCCGTTTTAAGGCTCGGAACCCTAAAAAAACGAAATATGATGAGTACGATGTTAGATACCTTTTTGTTCGACAGATCTTATTTAATTATTTTTTACCTCTATAACTAATATAGAAAACTTTTATATGTAATTATTGTAACCTAGAAAATCTGCATTTAAATTTAAAAATTGGTTCTTAGTACTACTAATCGGAATTGATCCTTTGATAGTCGGGCCATACGCAGTCTAGAAAGAGTTTTTTTTGTTTGATGATATGAACCTATTAATTGAGTTCACGTTTTAACGGTTAATAACGTCTAAAAACGAGCCCACATAGGACGATTGTTACTCTATTTTTCCATAATTTTGAATGGTTCATAAACTTACATTTACTATTAATTTTACTAAGTAACAACATCATCTAAGCAATTTTCAATGATTTTTTTTAGTTCTATGAATAGATTTTATAAGTTGGTCGACTGTTACTCATTATCTTGTAAAGCCCATTTAGCTGTGATAATTTTCCTTTTTAACTCCGTTATGTAGGTATTGCAATACTATTGCCTTGGGTTATATTATTGACTTAAATTTTTTCACATATCTTAAAACAACCATTTAGTTGGCGGGGCGGTCACGACTCTAACAAATATTGGCACTTTAAAATTTAATATTTTGCAAAGGGATCACTACATCAAAAAATGGTTTTCGTTACCATCAATGTTTTTAATTACCTAATAAAACAACATCATACATAATGGGTTAATCAAAAAATTAAAATCATCCACACTACGTGTAGGGGAGGTAAGTACACTAAAATTTTATTTTTTCCAAATTTTACTTCACCCGCGTTATTAATATACATGTCCATGCCAAATTACAGCTATCTAGTCGTAAGAATCTTTGAGCTAAGCTGTGGACAGATAGACAGATGGACATGGCGAAACTATGACCGTTCCTTGAAAACTACGGAAACTTAAAAATTAGCTCCAGTACTCTATTCGTGTTCATAATTTTACCCATGTTCTAAATCTGTATATTTTTCATTAGGCTAATGGTTAAAACGCAAACCTAGAAGAGGTAATCAAATATTAAAAAGCAATATAAAAGAATACAACGGATTTTTTCTATGCTCCAACGATAAAGAATTGTTAAACATTCCAAAATAATGCATTTCGCTTGTGGCGTATTCCATCATTATTTGTTTAGTACCAACTAAAAACGATTAAACTCATTTCATTTTTGTTAATAGTGGAGTTCATATCGTTTTGTTGACAATATTGATGAAAAAACCGACCAAGTGTGATTCAGGCACGTACATTAAGTTCCGTACAATAATTTACAATGTCAATCTTTTCGTTTAAGGTTGTCGATTTTGGGTCTTAAAATTTGGCCCTTTTTTAATATGCCACTAATATGGTCTGCATAGGATTTTCTAGGACAACCCTTGCCGACCTTTCCATTACGCATTCGCTCTGTAGATTTTTTTATCAGTCTATTTTCATTCATCCTTTTCAGATGGCCAAAGCACTGCCACTTACCTCTTTCTATTATAGTCACTACATCTTCCTTCAAATCACACCGCTCTATAACATCACTGTTTTTATATCCATCTTTCCGAGACACTTCACATATATTACACAGAGATTGCATCTCCACCACATTAATCTTACTTTCATTTTTCTTCTGCCATACCCAGCTTTCACTATCATACATAACCGTAGGGATCAGGATCCCGTTATGGATAGCCAAATGCGCTTGTTTACTATCCATAATAGCAAACAGTGCCCTATTCACTTCATTTCCCACATTCATTCTCCTTTCAAACACTATCACTTTAGTCTTACTAGCATTTACTTTCATACCCCTTTTCTCGACAGAATCATTCATTTAATTACCGTCAAATCCTACAACTTTGCCCGCTTTTTTTTAATTTTTAGATCATAACTTAAAAAATACGCGTTTTATGGAAAACCATAGCTAATTACACTAATAACCGTCAATCGTGGATTCAAAACTATTAGTCATAAGCTTTGATATTAAATTACTTTATGATTTATTGAAATATCAACATGCGAGCAAAATTAGGTACCAATGAGCCCAACTTTGCCAACCTTACAATTGTTAAGCCATTTTAGGATCTATAACACTGAAATGAATATATATTGAATTATATAGGACAATATTGTGACGCAATCTTCCAAAGGAATAAAATAACATCCTATTAGCCAAAAATCATATCAAAAGTCTTTTCGTCGTCGGTCGGTGTTTTCTTTTAAAACGCCATTTAACGATCCTAAAATATAACTCAGTGTTTTCCTATAAAGCGTCATCTATTAGATTGAAAAATGTAAGTCAGTGTTTAAAAGCGCCATCTGTTAGATCGTAAAATGTAAGTAAGTGTTTTCATTAAAAGCGCCATCTGTTAGATCGTGAAACGTAAGTCTGTATTCTCTTTAAAAGCGTCATCTGGTAGATCGTAAAATGTAAGTCTGTGTTTTCTTTAAAAGCGCCATCTGTGAGATCGTGAAACATAAGTCGGTGTTTTCTTTTAAAGCACTATCTAACGATCGTAAAATGTAAGTCAGTGTTTTCATTAAAAGCGCCATCTGTTAGATCGTCAAACGTAAGTCTGCATTTTCTTTAAAAGCGCCATCTGTTAGATTGAAAAATGTAAGTCCATGTTTAAAAGTGCCATCTGTTAGATCGTAAAATGTAAGTCAGTGTTTTCCTTAAAAACGCCATCTGGTAGATCCTAAAATGTAAGTCCGGTGTTTTACTTTAAAAGCGCCATCTGTTAGATTGAAAAATGTAAGTCTATGTTTAAAAGCGCCATCTGTTGGATCGTAAAATGTAAGTCAGTGTTTTCCTTAAAAACGCAATCTGGTAGATCTTAGAGCATAAGTCGGTGTTTTCTTTTAAAGATATCTAACGATCGTAAAATGTAAGTCAGTGTTTTATTAAAAGCGCAATCTGTTAGATCGTCAAACGTAAGTCTGCATTTTCTTTAAAAGCGTCATCTGTTAGATTGAAAAATGTAAGTCCATGTTTAAAAGCGCCATCTGTTAGATCGTAAAATGTAAGTGTTTCCCTTAAAAACGTTGGTCAATGTTTTTTTTTTAAAGCGCCATCTAACGATTGTAAAATATAGGTCAGTGTTTTTTTCCGAAGCGTCATCTGTTAGATCGTGAAACGTAAGTCTGTATTTTCTTTAAAAGCGTCATCTGTTTGATCGTAAAATGAAAGTCAGTGTTTTCCTTAAAAACGCCATCTGGTAGATCGTAAAATGTAAGTCAGTGTTTTCATTAAAAGCGCCATCTGTTAGATTGAAAAATTTAAGTCCATGTTTAAAAGCGCCACCTGTTAGATCGTAAAATGTAAGTGTTTTCCTTAAAAACGTTGGTCAATGTTTTTTTTAAAATATCTAACGATTGTAAAATATAGGTCAGTGTTTTCATTAAAAGCGCCATCTGTTAGATCGTAAAATGTAAGTCAGTGTTTTCATTAAAAGCGCAATCTGTTAGATCGTCAAACGTAAGTCTGCATTTTCTTTAAAAGCATCATCTGTTAGATGATAAAATGTAAGTCAATGTTTTCCTTAAAAGCGTCATCTGTTAGATTGTAACATATAACGGCGTTTTCTTTAAAAGCGCTATCTGTTACCGTCAAATTCCACAATTTTGCAAATCCTGCCGAATTTTACCCAAACAGCGAAATTAACTTGAAACGTTATTAACAGAAAACCTATTTCAAATATTATTGCTTTCTATTTTAAATAGAAAACTAGTTTGTTTTCAGGCAACATAGAGCCTTAATAACGGTACCTAAGGTCAATCATTTGCTCGTCAATTTTTCTCCAAGAAACTTTATAGAGATCGGAAGTAAGCAATCAAGGGGTGAATAACTGATATAGTTATATTTTGATGATGTTTCATAATTATAAAACAGGAATTTAATTAAGTGTAGTGAAGTTATGTTGGTAGGCAATGTTAGGCATGTAGACACAGAATCAAAGCAACATTTGCCCACCAACGTTTTTCGGACTATTATGAAAGTAAAATTTCATAATTTGGATATTACATTTTCTGATTGGTTTCGATTTGTAGTTCATTTTCTAGATACCTACCTATTTTCATTGCTCACTATACCTTCATGAAGTAATGTATAGAACTGTACAATTCTTTGGGGTTTACTCCTAGAATCAGTTTTTTCATGTATAAGCCTGGGGTATAGAAATCATGGAGAATAAAACTTCACCAGCACGTTACGTTACATTCAAATTAGTCTGTGTATATGGAACTATACATTAATGATCACCTTTTTTTTTTTTTGTTTCCCCTCTTACGACCCAGGAGGAGGTAAAAATGTCTATCCTGCACCTGCGCCGTACGCGTGGGTAGTGTAGGACTGAAACCCACTAAAATTCCCTCTAGAGGTGAAGTAATTAGATTAGCTATGCTATTTAGTCCAGTCAGAGACAGAGTCGGATGACAACCAAGTCGAGACACGATAACTTCACCGAGTGCGCAGCCGGACGGCTGCATGCGAGTGCCGACGGCGCGTGACATGCGCTATGGACGACGCCTGGAGGAAGTCGTCTCAGCATGGGATGTCATCAGGAAACCGTCAGGTCAGGTTCCCTTCTCCTGGCGGGAGGCGGTTGGCATGGGTGGAGTAAAGGGGAGCTTTAGGTCGATGACCTGACTGGCAACGGATAGGCCTACTCTAAGTCAGGTCATGCCGTGTCGTTGACGTCGGGGCTTTCAACTGCCGCTGGAGCGTCAGGTAGATCGGTGCAAGTACGTTTCGTGGCCTACGGATAGAGTGGGTGGGATGCGGCGGTTGATAGTCAACCGCCGCGAAACGCACATTGGGATGGTCCCGATGTCAGAATCGCTTCGATGCGTCCTTCATATATTTGGAAATAGTGGGGTTCTAAGTCCCTATGGAGATTGAATTACAGACACCAATGTGTCCATCCGTTGCGGCTCTGCAGAATTATTCTATATTACCTGTAGTCTATGTAGTGCTTCAGCAGCATGAGCGACGAAGGAGACCGTATATCATCCACCGTCCTAATGCATTTTGTATATGGTACGTTTATTACGTCTAGATAGTTTACTTTTTCTGCAGGCACGGCCCGAATTGCTGCTTTGTAGAAAAGTGCGAGTATTCCTAACGCTCGATATGATCTCGGAGTGTAGATTTTATCGAGGCGTGACTCCTAAGTATTTGTAGTTCCGTTGCCACGGAATGTTCGCATCAACATTTTAAGATTGGGAGTGTTTTGTCGACAATGGGTCGACTCCCTAATCTTACCATACTTGAATTATAGCTGCTGATTTGTCGGGGTTTACTTCTATCCTCCACTTCCGGAACCATGGCCTAACTCGTCAATGGCCCTCTGGAGGAGGAGGGTGGGTCTCCTATTCCTACTTCGTAAAAGAGCGCGGGTATCGCCCGCAGATAACGCGAATTTGGACGCCAGACGACTTGACGGTCGCGGTACATCGTTTGTGTACGCGGGTACAGCAGAGGAGAGGAGTTGGAGCAGGGAACTCCTGCTGCTCTGATAAGACGTCTTGTGTCGAGTGAGTGCGCTCATGCCTAAATGTGAAATGTCTGTTTGCTAAATAATTTTGAATAGTGATTATGAGGCGATCTTACTTGGAAGAATATAACTTATAAATCAGACGTGCGTGCCATACCCTATCAAGGCCTGCTTCCTACATCAAAGAGACAGCTACGGTTGCTACGTTCGGTTTCAAAGCCCTCCAGACATACTTACTAAGCGGGACTTGCTGGACAAGAATGGGCTGGGGCAGAAACCGAACTGTTCATCTATAGTATAAGGCCTTTCCAGGAGGTGATCGCTAAGGCGAGTTTGAGAATTTCTCGAAAAGTTTGCTGAACCGCTCAGGAGGCTGATCGGTTTGTAGCTGGCAGGGTCAGGGCGTGGTTTCCTGGCTTGTGGATGCCTATAACCTCGCCTCTCCTTCCAGGCGGGAGGAAAATAGCAATTTTATGCACGCGTTAAAAATCGCGACCAGTAAACAACAACGGTATAGAAAAGCATTTGATTGCTTTATTACTAATACCATCGAGGCCAGGTGCCTTTCTGGTATTAAGTGATTTCACTAGCGTTTGGACTTCGCTGAGGTGAGGACAGGAGCCAGATCGTCTTTAGGTTCGAGGGAGGTTTTGGAGAACCTCTTCCTCGATCGACTAATATGAGCGATGTCGTGGAGGGGAAGCGTAGAGCATTGAGTCTCTATAGAATCTGCAAGGCACTCTGCTATCTCCCGCGTCGTCTATGGCCACTAATTATCAGGTTTTGAGTGGGGGTATAGGGGTATATCCTTCGGTTTTGAGCCTTTGGTAACTGCCCAAAACGCTTTGTGGGATGGTTTGATTTCCTCAGGAGGTAAACCAACTCTTTCGGAATTCCCCGCGAGCTTTCACTTCGCGTTGGAGAATCGCGCTCTGGATCTGTACTCAGGGGTGGGATATGCGCTCGCGCGGCCTCAAAGCTGCGTTTTTGCTCTTATCAATTCGGGAATATCGGACGGAAACTTCCGGCGATCCGAGGATCTGAACCTCCGCTCGCTCTCCTCGACCACTGTTCTGGCGTGGTTGGGTAAAAGGCAAAGTCAATCTCGTCTAGACGCGATGTCATGGGAATGCTGTTGAGGTTTGGAGTGTCGATTTTCTCAAGCGCGGTCGACACTCTTTTCCAATTAGTAATTTTGCGGATGGGAATGGGCCTCCCACCGCCGTCAGGAGGTCCCATTTTAATATAACCGGCCGGTGGTCAGACGTGAGACCGTGTATTGTCTCAATACTATTGAAATTAAGTGCAACTCCTTTGGTGGAGTGCGATATCTATCGTCGAGGGTCTATGTGTGACGACATGGGGAAAACATGTCGACGTAGAGAACGCGATGATTCCAGAAGTCTGAGTCTGTCCTCCGAGTTCGTCGAGTTTAATTCCGTTATAAATAGTTAGATGGGCAGCCCATCTTATGTTTTCTGATGAAATCACCGGAGGATGACGGCATCCCCTAAGGCAAGGGGCTCTTAGGTGTCGCGCCAGAACAACCGTTTTGGAGACGGGAGATAGACCAGACTATGACGAGTGTACTTATGGCCGTCATAGCGATCTACAACCCGTGGCTTCCATATTTGTAAGTGGAGGAATGGCTGGGGCCGCAATGTAGGGAACGTCTGTGGTACAGAGCGGTACCCCTACTACTGTATATCTGTCCGTTCGTAGTTGGACATAGCCTGCGATACTGCAGGCTTTAGGCCTATTCGGTTTAAGATATGTTTCTTATACGAGGCGATATCGATACTGTTCTCCGACATACATTTTTTAACTCTAAAACGTTCGAAGTTAAACCGCAAGCGTTGAATAATAATAATCTAATATTTTTTGGTTTGAGGCGCCCAACTGGGAGGCTACTACACCCGGGTGAGACATTTATATGGACTCTAATTTAACCATCAGGTGATGGTATCTGACGAGAACCATGAGTTTCTCTTCGACGTTACTGCACGCTCAAATCTCAGGCGAACTCCGAAATCTCTGAGCTCTTAACGGCGCGAAGGATGGACATCACCGTTTGGATGTCGTCTCCAAACGATGAGGTGCCCGCGGTCGCGGAAGCGGGAAGCGACACGGAGTGGCTCGCGGCGGACGGTTTCTCCGGACGGTCCCGGGCGGCCCTCAGTGGCAGCGATGGGCTTTGGTTTACCCAGGGTTGGAGGCGGGGCGAGGCGGCAGCCGGAGGGTTGGTTTGTTTCCCTGCAAGATCGGGGAAGTTATTTAGATCCCGAGGTGGAGCTATAGGCCTACTTTTAGGCCTATTGGGATTAGGCTATTATAGAAATAAATTTAGGGGCTTTCGGACTCCCATAGTAGCCGTGGCGTGTGCTGCTGGAGACCAATTCACGGGAGGGTTTCTCTGACTCACGGTACGCAGGCACTCTCTGGTCCAATGTGGGACCAAACATTTCACACAGCGCGGGTCCGCATGACAGTTGGCGGCCGCGTGGCCATTACATCTGGCAGCAGTGGCACTGCCCTGGACCTCCTTTCTTGTGCGGGGCCTCTACTCGGATACCGAGAGGCCACACCATGTTCAGATTATTGAATATGTTCTTGGCTTCCTCCGGTCCTGGGAAGGACGGCGAGAACTAGCCATAATGGTGAGCCGTCTCTGCGGCAAAGTCTGCACCGAGTGCAGGGGAAGCCTGGCCGCAGAGGTCGGCTTGGATTTCGTCTACCGGGAGTCGGTAGGAATGCCGCGGATAACGGCCTTTAGTTTACGTTCCTCCTCGAGGGCGTACGTGTGAAATTGGACTTTGAAGTCCACGAGATATTATTGAGACTGCGGAAAGTTTCAACGTCTGGGCAGTGAATTTTAATGCCGTCGTCGGCGGTGCGGACAGCTTTACTGTAGTTTATCCGCAGACGGGTGCAGTCTGCGGATATTTGGAGGAAGTTAGCGCCTTTGCGCAGAAATGGGTGGAGGCAGTTTAGGCCTAAGAGGTGCGGTGGGCTTGGCACCCGTCCTGGGAGCAGTTTTGGCGGTCACCTCCTGCGTGGAAGCGGAGACTAGATTTCGGGTTGACTTAACCGGGGCGGTGCGGTCTGAGTCTGTTGGACCGCGGCGGGGAGGGCTTTGCATCGTTTGCACGGGATGTGGGCGCCGATGATGGGTCTATGTCCATCTCCGGCTGGTCGCGAGACACCTTCGCTTTTGAGCGCTTTTCTTAGCGCTCGTTTATTTTACCTCTACGAGGGTAAATGAGGTGTTACTGTTTTCGGACTCGCTGTCCAAACCGACGACTGTGCTGTCGGACACGTCGCTCCTTCGTCGGACGATGAGCTCGCCTGGCGTTTATTTTTATTTTATTCGTCTTCATTGGTGATGTTGCGCGGCTCGAGGCGCGGCTCGGACGGTCACTCGCGATTAGTTTTTAACTACGTCCTGAGGCGCTTCGTATCCTATTTCGGACAGCGCTTTGGTTAAGACCTGTTGTATGAATTCTAATGTGATGAGAGTTTTGGGGCCCGACCCTCCCGCCAAGGGGCAGGAGAATCTTGGTCCATGGTAGGCTAATTTTAAATTAAATTAAATTATTATTTATGTTTATGCGTTGTATAGCGTTAATACAGATGTATTAATGCTAACGGTATATATACTGGTGATACCGTGCGCGTTTGATCATACAGTTGCCGACTGTCGCGCAGGTGTCTAATTAACCGTCTATTGTTCGTCAGGGCGAACAATGACGACACAAATCGGCCGGCCGAATTCTCGGAGCTCGACGGGCAGGTATGCGAACACACAATGGGATGCTCAGCTATGTTTGCGCGGTATGTCGTCTAGTAAGTTTTTTAATATTGAGGTTTTAAATTCGAAATAAGGGGCGCGGGTTTTGGCTAGCGGCCTTAACAGCTCGTATCCGAGCTAGGTCTGCTATAGACCCTGCAAACGGCGGAGGATGGAGTGAGGATGATGGAGGTGGGCGGGCGACACCTGTTATCGGCGAGGAGCACTCTCCAAGGCCGGTGGTCCCAGGTCCGTCCGGGTTTGCTGTTCCCTGAAGGGGAAGGCCAGCGCCAGGGCTCGCTGCAAATCACCTCGTTGACACCGTTAGGTAGCCAGCGATTTGACCTTAAGAGTTTTCGAAAATGTCGCTTTATTTGTGAAAGTTTAATTAAAAGCTTTCAAAATTCAGCGTGTTAAAACCTGAAATAATAAATTATGTAGTTGTGGCGTGGTGGCCGGCGCCTGGACTCTCGATCAGCAGGGCCGGGAGGGTCGGGGCGCGATCTGCTAAAGGCGATAGCACTAATAGTGCTTACCTTCCGGCTCCATAATCAGACCCTGAAAATCACTCGGTGGAGAGTACATCTCAAGAGACTCTAACAAGCTCAAATACGACTGGATATGTTATTCCGTTATAGTGTTCCTGTACCTACCTTCTGGCTCATTCATCAGATCAGTTCAATTATACCATATTATTGTACAGCTATCGGTCCTCAATAATTGCGTAAAGTTTAAATTTAATCTGACTCTTTAAGTCACTCAAAATTGCGTATAAGAATAACATATTTTTATACCTAACAATTTCGACTCACAAATCGATTCCGGAATCGCAATCGATTTCTACTTTTACGTAATAAGGCCCCGGGGCGGGCGATCGAACTGAACTGATTTTTGTCACCATATACCAATTGTCTCAATATTTAATGATGTGGATATTGTTCTTGGAATAAATATAACGCAAGGTGACGTAAATGGTAAATAAAATCAATCTTGCTTACAACTTTTTGTATAAAATTATCATTGTTTATATTTTCAATTGATTTGTTATGTATTTTAATCAATTCGTGGTACAATTTATATAAATAAATGTATCATGCATGCTTTAAGTAATATAAAAAATGCATTAATTTACCTTCATGCTCTAATTTATTTATTTCATAATCGTTCGTAAAGAGTAAACTCCAGTCGTACGTCAGAGCTGACACAAACACATACTTTTTTCCTATTTGTCTCAAAATGTAAACAATCTTGAAGGAATTTATTGTTAATTAATTTCGTTAATAACTGCGGTAACTGCAAACATCAATGAGATGCAACCATTGATACTATTAAGAATTTTTTCAGGATTCAATAATAAATTTTTCAAGAAACTAAATTTGATGGAACTTTTTAGAATGCCAGAGTTTGGATCCAATCGGTCAAACTGTTCGAAAGTTATAAGATTTTTATACATATATACATACACACAAACCCACACACATACATGCAGACATAGTGACATCCTCCGGGAACCGTCAAAATAGCTTGCTAGGACTATAAAACGTAGAGATATAATAAAAACTCGATTTTCGTAAAACGGAGTAAAACCAATAACTTCCCGATTTATGAAAATCTTAATTTTCTTAGTGGGAAGTTAAAAAGGTACATTATTATGTATCTGGATACAATAACTGGATAATAAACTAAAGTGCATTTCTCACCCTGACCGATTTTCTTCAATAAATGTTCACGGATGCTATCAGCCTTACAAAAAAAATATTTCTTGACCTGAGCGGTTCTTTTACCTTGAAGACATTCGAGTAAAAATTTAAATGTCCAAGGAACTACTATGTAAGATATTAGCTGTTTTTGTATAAATTATCAAATCTTTTATCGTTACGAATGTGAAATTCTATTTTTATATTTAAAACTTTTTATTTATTTTCTTCTAAAGAATACGTTACTTTTTTTTTTACTCTGAAAACATTATTGAGAAGACCGTTGCGCGATTTGTTTGACAGTGTGACATTGACTGTCATTATTAATTGTTACTATTATTATTGAGAAGTCTTCTAATCGGGTTATTTTTTTCAAAATTTGATGATTTATTGACAGTAAAATGAGAATGTCATCAAATTATAGGATATTCCACGAATATTACAGATAATTAAATGGATCGCAGTCGTAGAAGTATCGCAAAGAACAGTGTTTGTAATGAGTGAAACCGACGATACCGAGATTTTATTGCTGATACCACCTGATTTCTTTCTTGTTCCTAGTTCCGGTTCTGACGATTCCCTTGTAGAGTCGTCTCGTACTGTAGTTCATAAACCTTGTACAGCACAGGTTCTGAACAAACTAGTGTCACAAGTACAGTCTTTGAATACTAGATTAGATAATTTAGAATTCAACACTAGTGATACCTCGTCTTTGAAAGAGAATCAGTTATTGAAATACCAAACTTGGGATTATTCCGGTAGTTTCGATAGTAGAAGCTTAGATCGCAAATGTTACACGTTCCCTAGACGACGGCGACGAAGAAAAGTTAGTGCCTTAAGAAAAAAGCGAGATTTATCACTTGTAAGTTTTGATTCAAGTAGTTTGTGCAGTAAAGACATTCCAAGTCTGCTTTTGAATGATAATATTAAAAAAATAGAATGTACTAGTAACATCCCTAGCGAGGTATTAAGCATGGATGGTGATATTAGTAGCATAGTGTCATCTCCAAATAAAAAAAATGACAAGCTACTTCTGCATGAAATTGATGACTTTTTGAACAAAGTAGAGTCATATGAAAGTCCAGACACTAAATTAAAAGCTTCACAAAGGTCATTTAGCCCAAATAATCTTATTCAAGCTACTGGAGATTACATAAATCAACGTTTAGATAACAGAAATTCTTTAACTAATGATGAAACAAAGTTAAATGCAAAACTAGAACCTACCATTAGTATATTAGACAAATATATTTATCTAACAAAAACAAGTTCTACCCCACAAGAGGGAAAAACTTCTGATGTGAAAGCAAGTACATCTATAGAAGGAGCCTCTACTTGTGTTAAAAACATTCCTAAAACAACTGCTGAAACTACTATAACTCCATCAGACTTAAAGATGTCCATTGCCCGAAAATTGAATTATTTAGATCCAAGGAAAGATATACAACCAACTTCAACACCTAAGCAGATCCCGACTACAAGTTATGCAGATACTTTTAGACCATCGTCAAACAAAATATATAATAGAGCTTCCAAGATTTTAGATCAATATCAATTGAATTGTAACAGACATTCAGATTATTCTTTAGAGACCAGTTACCTTCAATCACCCAAGAGAAATGCCTTAAAAATGTCCAATAAATCAAATGTAGAAAGAAGGCCCTTAGAAAGTAGGTCTAACTTTATACTTAACAGATATGCAGAATCAATAGACACGGACCTCTTGAGTTTAAGTGAATTATGGGGGGATAAAGGAGAAAAAGTGGATAATGGTAGACTAGAAGAAGAAAGACTTAAGAGAGAGGTATGATTTCAAAACTGTTACAATATTCTATTATTTATCTGCATGTAGTAAAATTTCAGAATATTTGTTACCAATTTTAGTTCTAGTGTTTCCAAATTCTTAAATAAACTTGTCAACACAATAATATGCTTCATTAAGTTATATTGCAGATGAATACTCTCATGTGTTATTTGGTTGCCTTGAATTTAGCACTGTGAAGCGATGATACAGGACCTACAAAGGAAAGTTCTAGAACAACAAGAAAAATTGGCAGTCGCTTTAAAAGTTGACCGAGCAAAAGATTCAGCTATCACAAGACTGCGTGATGCATGGCTCAAAATAACAGGCAGCTTAGACAAAGCTGAGGCCCGACACAAAGCGAGCTTAGACAAGATGAACAGTGAAGTGGATAATTTTAAACATATGCTAGATGAAGCACATAAGGTAAAGATTTTTACTCTTTTGAATAGTTTTGTTAGTTTTTTACTGTTCATACAAAAAAGGTTTTTAAGTTGATTACAGTTTTGTGTACAGTGCAATTCCTGAACTATATTGAAGATTGATGATTGGCTAGTAGTAGTAGTGTGTTACCAGTATATTGTCTTAAAACGCCATGAATAAAATGTTAGCACAAGCATAGGCTGCTATATATAAATGATGCCTTCCAAGTTAGGTCAAGCAGGATCAAAGACTGTGCATTAAGGTAAATTTCATGGAATAGATACAATGTGGTGGCTTGTTGATATTTGGGAAATTATGTCAGGAATTTAATGTGTTATTATAAAAAAGAGTATACTTCATTAAATTAAATATTAATAGTAGTTATCGCCTGTGGCTCTGCCTCCCTCGATTGAAAATGACAAGTGTGTAAGTTTTTTGTGTGTATCCTGTGTCTGTCTATGGCTCATAGCTTCTAAACAATTGATTAAGATTCAGTTTTTTTTTAATTATGAAAGGTGATTTGATCGAAAGTGTTCTTGTTATGATTTAGTAAGTTGATAATATTTAAGTTGAAATTTAAAGAACTTAAGAGCATCATTTGTTTTCTAGTCAATGATTAGATATGAGTATCTTCCTCAGGTTTCATCTAGTCAAAATTTGGTATTCTGTTACTTCAATGACATTAGAAGAACATATTAATCCTGAACTGATGCAACAGCATCACCTGGAATATGCAGGATATCCAACTCCTTCACTAACTTACAGTAGAGGTATTGTGTTTGTGCACATTGGAAGAGTGAACAAATTGTAGATAGATTATGATCAACACCTGTTGATTGAAAAGAACACATAAATGAGAATAAATCAGTCAGGAATTCTAAGTTAGTTTCAAATATTTGATTTATATGAAATTTCGTTGGTACTGTTTGTGGTGATATGGTATGAACATTTAAAATTAATTAAGAAATGAATGAGTGAAGGGGATCTAGTGAATGAAAAAAACAATTTGATACAGTTTGACTAATTTAAATATAAATTTTTGGCTGATCATAACATTTCTGAACCCTTCATAAAATTTTCCCCATAACTACTTTTAATGTTTAAATATAGGCATTCATAAGGGCATCCATAAATTACATCACACATTTGGCGCGGTCAACGAAATGAGACAATGTGTGACAAGGAGCAGGTCAAAAGCTTTGTGATGTTGTGATGTCAAATCGAAATACAAAACGAAAAAAGGTTTATGTCTTTTGTTTTGTCCAATATTTAAAGTATTTTGAATACAAAACCATTGTAAAACTGCTGTTTTCATTTACATGTGACCACGTGTAATAAGGAGGGGGGTCAAAACCTTATAATTAATGTGATGTAATTTATGGATGGCCCCCTAAAGACTTCCTTAGATTATATGTTTGATAGTATACATTTATTTCTTTTTATTGTCATTATTATTATATTTCCAGAAACAACAGCATTTTGAAACTGAACTGTATAAAGCTTTAGATTTAGCTCATGATTACCAAGATAAATACAAATCTTTATCAGAAGAAAAGAATCAACTACAAGAATCTATAGAACAACTTTTAGTTGAAAAAAGTGAGATAATAAAAAATAAGGATGTTGAAATTGAAAATTTAAAAGAGAATTGTGAAGCTTTTATGAGGTTGAATAAGCAGTCTAGTGATTGTATAAAAAATTTGGAAGAAACTATTGAAAAGGTTTGAATTTTTGATATACTCTCCCAATAATTTTTTTAAAGATTTTTTTATATTTTTAATAATTATAATACAATAGAAAAAATTAATTCACAAAATATATTCAATTTAAATTTTTTATAGAATTTTGAGTCCCTAACAAGTATGCAAAAACAAGTAGATGGTCACCGTCGAACCATTGACATATACAACCCCTTACTGAACTTATGGACCTGCTACTTCACATATGTATTCTGTAAGAGTGTGGTGCCTCATAGGTCAAGCGAACTTATTTTCACGCTACAGCCAAGTTAACCGCAGCATGCTCTACCCCCTGCATAGATAGCAAAATATTATGATTATTCCTTTCTTATTCCGTTTCCTTTGTTTTAGGAAAAATCAGAACATAGTATTACAAAGAACAAGTTGTCTGATGCTAACAAAAAGATTCAAGCCGGTCTGGATCAAATGTCTCTATTAAATCAGGAATGGGATTTATTCAAAGATAAAATTAATGAAGAGAGAGCACGTTCCGGAGTGCTAGAGAAACAGTTATCAGAGAAACTAGTCCATCTCAGTGAAGCACAGAAGAGAGAGTGATTATTTTTGTGATAAGTAATTACTTAACAATATGTAAAACTATAAATAACTCCAGTTGACTAATTAACACTACAAAGCATAATTCAGTAGTACTTTCTAGTCATTAAATTAATAAGTATTGAGAGATAAGTTATAACTTTTGTGTACCTTTGCCACACTAATCCTCTAGACCACTTAACAATATTGTGTAGTTCAATAAATTGTAAAATTCATGAAACATTATTGAAGTGGGTTTTATAGTTGAAAATTACTTTAAATGCTTGATCATAGACTTAGTAATGAAATTTCTAGTATGAGTTTTACAGTAGGTTTTACTTTTAATAATCCTAATTGTACAAATCCATAAATTATCTATGGTATTTATACAATAACCGAATTAATTATGAAGGAAGGGAAGATTATTTTTATAAAGAAAATTATTAATTTGGAAAATTTTATTTGATTGATTTCAATTTAAATTTTCTTTATCAATATATATTTAATGTGTTTCTAAATAGGTTTAAAGATATTATATTAAATATAAGCCAAATCCAATAATTGGATTTATTGTATAGTTTTTGTTTTACTGTATTGTAAAGGTATTAGTGACAATTTATAAATTATAATTTTAAGATAATATTGTAGGATCAGAAATTCTGATGATGACCTTGACCTTGTTATTAATGACTAATTTTACTATTTATTCTAAAGTTTGAGTTTCTCGGTCTTGATACTGTTTTTGGACTATCACTCACTATGTTTGTCCTAAATTTCTATTTCCTGTGATAAACAATCAGACAATAAAAGTGTCAGATAGATATTAAGTTATTTTATTATAGTTTTTCTCATCTTTATGTCAACGCTATCTCTTTTTTTATACCATTTAAGAATATTTTTACATATCTCAATATACAAATTTTCAATACTTCAAACAGACCATGTTGAATAATGAAGTTAAATCACTACAAAAGAATTTGGAACTTCAGAAAAATGAATTGAAATGCCACTACCAAAAGCAACTTGAAGATGCTGTTATGGCTAAATTGCAAGAGTTTCAACAGCAATTGGATTTAGCTGAAAGACATATTGAAAATGAAGCACGTGCTAAAGAAAGTTCAAGAATTGATATGTATAACAAGCAGATGGCTAAGGTCGCAGAACAGTCAGTGTTTTATCTTATTTGTGATGTGATTTAGTAACTCAAAATATTTTGTTCTGTAATGAATCATAAATGACAAAGACTATTAGTAAATAATGTGGCATTTTATGAAACACTTTAAATACATATTTTATCTTTGCAGACATAAATTAGAAATAAATCTTCTGGAAGAAAAGCAGAAAGAGGAGATCAAATTATATAGGCTACAGTTAGCTCAATCTAGTGAGAAAATTAGTTTGTTAGAGGTAATTTGTGTTTAACTCTTCAATCCCCAAGCTACAATTTGAGAAAAATAGATTAAAACTTTGTGATAAATGACATATTTACATATTCAAAATAAGGGAAAACAATAGAATAACAATCCATACCCTAATTTCTTTCTTTAATGGGTATCGCCTACTATTTACACTGGGTGTAATTTTATGAAAGTTTGTGTTGCACCTTGAGCTTGGTAAAAAAGTAAAAAGAGAATGAATAGTTATCTTTTTTATGAGTTTATTATTGTAGTAGGATACTGTTTTGTTTATGTTAGTTAAATGCTGTTTTGTTTTCTTTTTGTTGCTGTGGAATTTTATTAGCACTTAAAATGTAGATCTATGTGACACTTTAAACACATGTTCTTGTGCATCATGGCACAACCTTCAACGGCATTATGAACAGTCCTGCTTTATTTGTCATCAGTTCTGCTTCCGAGTCTAGTTTCATTTTAATTCACAGGCACTCCACAATTGATTTCTTTAGTTGGTGGTTTCCAATATGTTTGTAAGTAGGATACCATAACAGCCCTACGAAACTTCAATTATATGCAGTTACTACCACACTTTTTGCAAGCCCCAATGCAAAAATGGAAACCATCAATTTTTCCCTCATAAATCACCCATATCTATTATAATATACTTACTTAGTGATGGGTGATCTATATTTTTGTCTATTTTTTTTATCACCTTTTGCTTGTTTAGCATGCCGATCAAACCCATATTTCCAATTGCCATCATTTGTGACAATTGGAAGCAACACTCATAACTCTATAATAAAACCACGTAGATGTAATTATTGCTTTTGATGCATTTCAAACCAATTCAATCCTAATCTTGTTTTTCATAGTTTTAGTATTTAGTAAAATACAATTCACATGGTGATTTTCTTTAATAGTTCCAGTTTTTTCAACTTTTCTCTAATGTTAATATTTTAATAAAAGCAAGTCTATGAGAAAATCAACTAAAATGCACATGGTATGAATGAAGTTACAATAAACAATACATTACAATAAACATTCTTGTCGCATTTTAACAATAAAGCATATTCCACAAAACACACCCTGACATGGAAATCAAAATACCCCTTGAAACAATGGAATTAATTTAACATATGACATAACTTCAGTGTATCCAAAATATAATCAAAAATACTTATGTATTAACTTTCTAATAGAAATATTTTTGTTTTTAAATTGTTATATAATTAGTAAAAAAAACACAAAACTGTCACCTAGAGGTGACATTGTGATTTCACGAATGCAAAGTAAGTTGTATAATACACAAATGATGATTTACAATACTTCACACATTGCTAATGAATACAATCTCGTTTAAACTTGTGTTAGGTATTTATTACCCGCTGAGAAGGCATACCTGCCTACAATTTTTTAACTAGAGATTGAAAAGTTACGCCATAAACTTTCCATGCTGGTCGAGGTGAGCTGGGGCTATTGATGATTTTTGTCACTATTGGTAACAATGATAATATACCTAATGTCCCTAATATGAGATAATATACCTGACAACAGCAATAATTTTATTTTGGCAGTTATGTCTAAATATTATGTAATTTTTCATTTACATAATTCAATACTGTAAATTATATTTCATTTTATACATATCTTATTTCAGAGCAAATTAGAATCTTATAGACGTCGGAGAGGTGAAATAGCAGCACAGTTGCATGGAGTGATGCAGAGCCAGTGGCAGCAAGCTCTCAAGATTTTGACTGGAGCCACTGGAAAAGGAAGAACTTCTACAACTAATGCTTCCAGTGATATACCAACCCATGGTAGTGAGTACATAATAAACTGGAAAAAAAATCTCTCCATTAAAATTATTTAAATTACAATGTCAATATTTTCTTTTTGTAATGGTAACCATTTCTATGAATAATGATTTTGTAACAATAGTAAAGGTTATTTCTTATTTATTAGGAGTACAAATAAGTTTCTGCTGTTTTTTGTCAATAAAATAATATTTATTGTGAAAGAACGGTAATTTAATTTTAATTGAAGTATTGTCCATCACTAGCAACTATTTTTTTCCATCTTTCAGGCAGTTTGGATTCCAAGTATGAAGAACTCCTTATCTTTTGAGGCTATCCATGAATCAACTTAATTTTTGGTATCTTCACATGATGTAAAGCGCTGCTCTGACAGAGCATGTGCCATTGACCGGAACAGATGATAGTCGGACGGCGTAATGTGTGGCGAATACGGCGAGTGGGGTAGTACTTCCCAATCAAATGTTTTCAAATAGTTTTTTTACAGAAACCGCTACATGCGGACGAGCTTTATCATGTAAAGGAATAATTTCGTTGTGTCTGGAGTTGTATTGAGGGTGTTTTTCCTTCAGAGCTCAGCTCAATCTCATCAATTGTGTTTGGTATAGAGTTCCAGTGATTGTTTCTCTTAGATTAAGCAATTCAATACACCACACCCAGGTGATCCCACCAAATACACAGCAAGAGGTTTTTCCATGAATATTCGGTTTTGCTGTGGATGTTGACGCATGGCCAGGTAGTCCCCATAATTTTCTTCTTTTTGGATTATCATAATGTATCCACTTTTTATCACCAGTGACGATTCAATGTAACAAACTTTTTTTATGTGTCTAGCTAGCAGCATTTCACTAATCGGCGTTCAAAATCTCTCGGCTTTAATTCGTATGGAACTCAATTACCTTATTTATGAATAATTCCTAACGATTTTAAACTATGCTAAACTGCTTGCTGAATGATTTCTAAAGTAAGTGTAAAGTCCTTTTGTGTTTAAGACGAATCTTTCCCCAATAATTCCTCCAATTCTGCATCCTCATAAATTTTTGGCCTTCCACTGCGATCTTTGTCTTCTACGTCAAAATCACCATTCTTAAACTTTTGAAACCACTCACAACATGTTCTCTCACTCAAGGCAGCATCGTTATATGCCTCTACGAGCAATCTATGTGCCTCAGCTGCAAATTTTTTTAAATTAAAGAAGTTAATTAAAAGTTCCCACAAATGACGCTTATTTGGCTCAAATTTAGACATTTTTGGATAAAAAAAAATGTGATGCTTGAAGTTAATAATATGATAGATAGGATTATGTTCTTCTTGATTGAGCAACCTAATTTTCAAGCCGGTTGTCATCTGCAAATTCCAACATAAGCCTCATGCCATGCCATCTCTCTCAAAAGGGCGGAAACTTATTTGTACTCTTAATACATTAATAATTTTCACCATCAAATAAATTAAATTGATAAAGACTAAGTTATGTATAATTAGAAATCATCTTATATTGATGGGTCACACCACATGTAAAAACGTAACTCATAAACATAATCAGTAAAACTTGTTCAACTATCCATACATTATCTGTTACATCTTTAGATTATTTATACAAAGTATATTTTTACTTTTGGTGCAACTTGCCATATATGTTTTTACTGCATAATTTGAACTTTTGAACAGATTCTTTTGTGTATTAAAATAATTCCAAGTTTTTTAGATGTTATTTAAATGTTATTTTCTTAATATCTCTAATGCATTTAGTAGCAAATTTCAAGACAAGCATGGTTGTGACAATTGAATTGAGTCTCTAATGTTGAGATTCTATAATGACATGGAAATTTTCAATACACAAACTTTTACATAATATTTTTTGAGATTAATTTACAAAACAGACATGTTATTGCATACCAAAGAATTCTTTTTGTGCTCTGTAGAAATGATTAATAATCTACTTGTTATTCATAATATTTATATGATTAAATTATACACCTTTTCAACAGATTCTACACCAATAGCTCAAGACTACGGTCCACCCAAGATTCCTCCTTTCACGATGCCATTGTTTGCTGAACATACCATCAGCAGTTCTCAAGAGAGCCAGCGTGAAGACAGTTTGCCACATGGTCTCAATCAAGATAAAATTTTCAATTTTGAAAACTTAAGTGATAGTGAATTGCAGCAGTATGTCAAATTGGTAATTTTTATGATGCTAAAAGTTAATTAAGACCCATAACACATGGAGCAGTTGAAAGTTATGAAATAGCTTTAGTATCCTTATTGTTTGAACTCAACATGCAACATTATACTAAAGATTGAGATGAGAATCACCATTACATATTTCACTATATGTGGCGCACCTTTTGAAACTAGTTTCCAATTTGAGTTTAAGAAGAAATTCATTGCAATTGTATTTCATGTGTGTTCTGGACCAAATTTGTGTCCTTTTTTCTATATAAATTTGAACATAAAAGAAAATATTAAAGATAAAGTTTTTCTTTTCCATTGATCAACTGTTATGTTCTTAACTACTTCATAAAAATATATAGAAAGCTTTCATCTATTGTCAATTCAATAAAAAACATAAAAAGAGAAACTGACTGACTGACTAATTAACACTGTCGAGATGGATGGCTCTAAAAACTTGAAATTTTGCTTGCAAGGCTTGGTCTTTTATTTTCAATAAAGAAATATTTGTTTTTAATTCAACTCCTAATCAATAAAAGGGGATTGAAACATTGTATGAATAATACATTAAATTTTTATTTATACTTTAAAGCCTATAGATATATGAAGGATATATTTGTTGTAAATGAATTAATAGTGGAACCGCATCGAAATCGAAAACAAGAGTCGATTGAGGATTGAAATTGCAAGTGAAACCAGTAATGAAATATAGAGCAGAATCGGAATTAGGATTTTCGACGAAACTAGAATTAGAATCAATAGTGATATCGCAATTTAATTGAAAAAAAGATTAAAGATGAAATTGATTCTATGTCCATACAGATGATTCATCTGGCCATCGATTTCAGAAATCGATGGCCAAAACTATTAAATAAAATTAAACTCAATATTAAATATAGGCGATAAATGATAACAACCTCATTGTTAATTATAATATATATTTTTTTATTTCCAGTTGTTGACGAAGCCACCTAATTTCTTGGATGGTTTATCGCCACCTCAAGGTCATCTTCAGCCTAAAAATCAACATCGTCAAGAGCTTAAAGAAGAGCCTACCAGTGACAGACCTGATAAGAAAAGTAAACGTAATTTAAATACAAGCAAACCACCTTGGAAAGCCTAATAGATAAGTTTTTATTTTATTATTTACACAGTTTCTAGGGATTGAGTGAAACTTTGAAGAGTACGTTTGAAATTGCAAAACGTGCTTTGAAATTACAACTTGATAAAAACTGTAGCAGTGGACTTAATAAAAAGAGCTTTTACTATTTTCCAATTTGGACATTTTATACAGTGAACAGATATCTAAAACCAATTCAGTCTGTTCAACCAATACTAGAATATTACACAGCATGACTACAAAGCCCACTGTGACTGCCCAATTAATAAAGATATTAATTCCATTTTACATTGTACAGGAGAGTTAAGAGGTCAAAATCTTTAAATGGTATTGTCAAACATATTTTACAATTTATCGTTATAGGGTTCATCAATTGAGAAAGAAAAAAATAATCACTGGAAAAAAAACAGAAAGTGTGTTTACATTTATATTGTATCACAAAAATCCTTTATGGAACTACCAGAGCACTTAATTGATTCCGCTTCACTTATAAAAGTCTGATCACCAAGAGAAAAACTAAATAGCCGCGTACTGACTGGGCGAGCCGCCTCGCGAGGCAACCTCGGACATTTGTCGCGGTACACTTGCCGCGCGAGGCGGCCTCGGTCTGTAAGTTTTCTAATCCGAGGCAGCCTCGCGCGGCAAATCCGAGCCACGGTGAGGCTGAGCCCTGAAAGCTGAAGGCTTCATAGGCTTACCAATTTGAAACATATATTTCACCACGACCTGCAGTATAAAATAAAATAAATTAATAGTAAGTATAAGAAATTATATAAAAACCGGTCTAACTTTGGATATGATAAAAATGAATGTTGTTGGCCATAATAATAAACATTAAATAATAAATACCTGATCCTGTGATTCGGCTTTTTTTTTTCTCGATTTTTCCCTCCTGCAAGTCCCTAGTAAAGACCATTTTTTTCTTTAATTAAGCTATTGGAATGTTAATTTCCTGGTTTATATTTCCCTTAGTCCTCCATTTGTGTAATCAGGACATTGCGCATCCGAATGTATTTGTTTAAGACATTGTTCTTTATCCATGACGCACAACTGACACGTAACAAATAAGCGAGGCGAAACACTACCGTCTTGAGTGAGCGCGGCAAACGTATTTAGGCGCCTTTGAGCGTCGACGAAAACCGACAATGCTCGGCTCAGGCCGCGGTACGCTCGCGGCAGCGCGTGCGTTTGCCTCGGGCGAGGCACGTCTTAACCGACCGACGATCTGCGTCGCACGGCTGCCTCTCGAGGCGGCTCGCTCAGTCAGTACGCGGCTAATTGACACAGCTGTTACCTACACATTGGTCAAATTTCGACCACAGGCGGTACTAGTGATACCTAAGTTGTAATATTCAATAGTTTTCGGATGGTTTGGAGTGAATGAAAGACAAATTATTTACTTGTAAGAAAACTTTACCAAAACGAATATTAACATTACAATTCAAATATCATTTGAATTCTTATTGTTTTACAATCTGTTCACTTAGATACCTACAAATGTTTTGTAAAACACATTTAAATAGTCTTCAATAACAATACTTCAACAACTACTTTACTTAACTACTTTAATTACCTAAGATCATGTATGGTAGAAATTTTCAATATCCAACTCAATACTTATATGAAATGTGTAAACTAAAAACTGTTAGACAAATTTTCATTTATAAAATTATTTTGCAATTTCATCGACCGTCAAAACAATCCTGTATCAAAACAGGAAGATGCGTAAAATGGGCAATTCCAGGTACAAGAACCACTTTTGCACAAAGATTCTAAACATTCTTATCTCCATATATATATAAGAAAGTAAATGATGAGTTGGATATATTAGACAACTCAAAATATAAGTTTAAAATAGCACTTAATAAATGGCTAATATCAAAAAATTATGTTGAAATGGAAAAATAGATAACACTATTAAATACCTTGTTTGACACACACACACACACACACACACTCATGCATACACCACACCTTACACACCTCCCTATGTACACACTCACACACACCATACTTATCCATGTTAATTTGTAGTCTCTTACTTATTATTATTATTATTTTTTTTTTGATGCACATTGCCCGTATATTTTTAATAGCCAATCCCCACATCACAGGGAATCCTAGTTTGGCGGACTAACAATATATAATATTGATTTTATTTTTAAATGTGCAAATAAATGTGTTTTTTTTTAACTACACACTATTTAATAAAAGTAAACCTTGTCCGAATCATCACACAAATAATATTCCTGGCACTGTTCTGGGTGCTGAATCAATTCTAGTTTTTTAACAATTGAAATGCTAGGAACAATATCATAATCAGTTTTTTTCATAATCACAAATTTTAATTCAGTTTTTTTTTATGATTTTTAAGAATCTTATTTTATAAAAAGTTTCACGGCGTTTAATTTTAGTGTTTTCAACAAAACCGACATCGTATTTCCACAATTTTCTGACATAATATCTAACTAATACAATATCATTTAAACCATATAAAAACATGTTGCTATTGTTTTCTTTTGAAATCATCTTTGATTCGTTGTTCCAAAAATTGTTGGGATCTACTATTACTTCATTTTCTGTAGTTAGAATTTAATTTTTCTTTTTTTAATCCATCTCTATTATCATTATTCCATAATTCTATCACTCTTTTCCCATGTTTATCTGAACTTTTACATTTAGCTGCAGGATATATTGCTTGCATAGAACCATATCCAGAAGTGCTCTGAATAGGTAAATATTATTAATATTTTCTGTGTCGGTTATGTTTCTGCTATTTAATTCTTTAACTGAACAGATATTAAAATCACTACTTAACATTCTGAATGGTCCAAATTTTCTTAAATCCATGTAAGCCAAATTCTCTGGTGTCATCCTAGACTACAGGCCCGTATTGAAAAAATTATGGGTAATTTGAACCACCAGGTGACCTATCTAGAACGATATAAGAGCATAAAATAATAAGATTCAACACTATGCTGTCACTTGTAAGCTGTCCAACTGAGTGCAGGTGAGAATTTAAAAGTACAGGTAGAGTGAGTACATTTTGGTCATATATTTTTGTATGGCATTCTTACCATCGATAGATCCTTGAAAAATAATAAGAAAACGCGCAGTGCCGTAAAAAAATGGTGTGCCACAAAGTCGGATTTTTTTTTTATTTTCCGACAATTTCCAGGGTAAATTTGGTCATTTGATTTTGTACGGCATCAGTTTCATACTATTTCAATACTGCTTCTAATCCATTATTCTGCAACGCCATATAAAAATCATGCGACAAGAGGAAAAAATCGAGGGTAGCAACCCCCTCTCTTTCCGTGGTCCAGGGGGTGATTTGAAAAAGTACAGCTTCGGTTCCAAAACATTATCTAGCACTCAAAAGTACTATTAAAAATAATACCGTCAAAAATGATTGTTCATTTGAATGTATATCAATAATAGGCATAGTGACGGTCACCGAGAATTACTATAATAATGTGTTTATTTATTGACATAGAATTAATATGTTGAAAAAAATATTTATTTTTATTTATAAGATGGGATTAAAACTATAATTGATAAAATAAAACTACAAAATGCACAAGTCCGCCATGTTCAGTTGAACACCAATCAGATTCCATTACGTCACTTCTATGTTGAAACTGTCACATAAATTTCGTACGAATTTCGACTATCTCTGCAATTAAATTTGTTTATTTTGTATTTCTAATTGTATATTACTTAGTTTTCTGTTCTACAACTTGTGTAACAACATAATAAGTAATGGAACAAGGGTTTACCAAAGCAAGCAGTTCTAATTTGCCAAGAGATTTGTTAATGCTGGGACAGTTCCTGGCATCAAACAAAGACTTCTGTTCAGCAGAATTTAGAAATGTTAAAACTACAATATCTTCCAGGCCATCTTATGGGGACGACGCGGTTAGCTACGTTCAGTTAAAACGCGATGGAAATCTATGTATAGTTAAATCAAAAATCTGTCCAGAACACAAGGTCCACGCGAAGTTATATGCAGTGACGTTAATAGTCGATGAAGTAAAGGAAGAGGTTATATCGGTAGAATGCCATGACTGTGTTGCATCACAAGTAGGCGGCAAACATGCCATTGCATTCCTCATGTGGGTCCATTGTAGGAGTGAATCTCGTGTTGGGAATACATTAAAATATATTACAACAAAAGATTCATCCAATGCTAAACCTAGTTTGCAATTAAATACTGGAGTATTTGAAAAGTTCATTAAAGAAGGAAAGAAGAGGAAGCTAATCAACTGCGAGTTGATAAAATATCAGCAAGACTATGTTAGTGATACATCAGCAAGTCTCTCCATGCACAAACTGGTGTTGAAATACAAAGAAGTAGTTTCATGTGATACATTTTTGCAAAAGATTGTGTTAACTGATGCCGATATTAAAAAAGTTGAAGAAGAATCGAGAAACCAACATCAAAGTTACCTTTGGCATGAATTAAGATATGGGAGGGTGACAGCTTCACGAGCATATGATTTTAGTAGATGCAAAACCAGCGATGGAACCTTAATTGCTTTAATAACGGGAGGAAAAATCCCAGATACAGCGTCAATGAAACGTGGAAGATTATTAGAGGATAAAGTTAGAGAAACTGTGAGTACCAGACTAGGAAAAAAAATTAAAAAGTGTGGTCTACTGCTATCTAAATAATATCCCATGATCGCTGGATCTCCAGATGGGATTTGTGAAGACTGCATCATAGAAATAAAGTGTCCAATAAGTACCAAAACTTATAAAAATTATATATTAGATGGAAAACCAACAAAGAAATGTTATGCGCAGATGCAGCTACAAATGTATTTATCAGGAATGCGTGAAGGCTATTTTTGTGTTGCTGATTTCAACTTTTCAATTAATAGAAGTGTAGATATTATAAGTGTTTCATTTGATGAGAAATATATTTCAAATTTTATAAAAGTTTTAGTGCCTTTGTGGAAAGATAATGTATACCCATTACTGTACCAAAGTGTTATTTAGATTTAAGTAAATAAAACAAACATACCATAATCTAAACAATTAGTTTTATTTTTTAAATCAAACATAAGGCATAATATAAAAATATAGCTCTGTTAAATCATACTTATAAAAAATAAAATAATATAAACAAAAAAATATAAAATATAGAATCATTGAGTTAGTATAGTATCCTACAACCCAACCTCACAACTTACAGCAGGGCTAGTTCAGTCTGTATGATCCCTAGGTATTTATTTTATTTTATCAAAGAATCCTGTAAATTTATTAAACCACACACTATAATAATAACATCATTTAGTACTTTTACTAGATTATGATTAACACGGGCATGTGGCTTTAACATACCAAATTCTCTTATGCGACGAATGACTCTCTATGTGTATTCTTAAACTAGCAATTTCTTTGGTTTCCCTTGCCTCAGTCTTAGAAAGCTTAACTCCAGTTGTAATACTTGGAGGTCGCACTAGTTTCACACCATGTTTAAGTAAATATGGCTCTACATGTTTGAATCCTCTGTCAGCCATCACACACATACCTGGCTGAAATCACATGTTTCTACCAAACATGTGTCTGTGACTCTTCCTCCATATCCAGATGATATGTAATTCACTAGACCATTTGGTGTACAGGACACAAGATACTTGACAGTGTTAGATTTTTTATATTCTGACCAGGTTAGAGATTGATTCAAGGCTTTTGTATCTCAATTTCTAGGCAGTCAATGATGCAACTTACATAATTATATTTTTGTCTGAACGCCATAGGTAAATTGTTTTTTATGCTATCTTTATTTAATTTCACAATAAAAGGATGCATTACACTAGTCAACAAAGGAATATTTTTTAAAAATAATTTGCTAGCATAACTTTGAGTTACAGAAAAATCATCAGCCAGCTCCCAGAATGGGTTATTTAGTCTTATTTTTTTTAAGCACATGTATATGAACAGCAGGGATATTTAAGTCTTCTACTAATAAATCTATTAAATAATAACAATCTTTAGGAACACTTATATAAGGACGTGGATTTTTGCTAATTTTAAGTAAGGTATATTCCAAAATTTGTGACGCCTCTTTCTTTACATCATCTTGTATTAGCTCACTGCAATCTGAAGTTGATTTCATTTGAAGAGACATATTGATGGTGATGATCCTCTATGTTTTATAGATGGTGTATAAGAAATATCACTATCGGATGGGTCTTCGGTAGCATATATTTCTCTTGAAGTTATGTTTAAGTTTGATGTAGTGCATCTTGTAATCTTGAATGGTGATGTTGAAACAGATTGCAGAAATGGCTTCAGTGGTGATGTCATCTGACTTACAAATTTAATTCCTGTTTGAGTAGCTTTACTTCTGAACTTAGTTGCCATACGTACTTGATTTGATTTATCTTCAGTCTTAGTATGTTCTCTATGTGTTATATTTTCTATGTTTTCATATACAACTGTAAAGTTATAAATAACAACAGAAGTTATAATAGTGAGTAAAGAATTAAAAAATACGAGTAAACCTATTAAGTATTAAGTTATTTTACCTAAATAATTGTAACAAAAGTTAAGTACCTGACATTCCACATGAAGTCTCTCCATGCTCCAAGTGTTTAGTTATCTTACTGTTTTCTTCTAGATTTTTTATACTTTCTCCAATCAATATTTTTCTTTGTTTTTTCTCAATATAAGGTCGTTCTGTGGTAGATAATCGTTTTCTTCTATCTGGTTGGCACTGAAATTTTGTGGGTATACACCTTGGCTTCATACGAACTTGAGACACAGAACCCATCACATGATACTCCATATAATTATCCATATCACTTGGTAACTGGAAAATGAATAAAGTGCTTAATAAGCAAAAAGGTAGTCAACCTCCAAATGGAAGGGATTTTTTATTAAATAATTGTAGTTAGGTAAACAAAGTCACGCACGATTTAGGAACATATGAAAACAGCAAATACTTACGTCAAAATGATCTTCACAGAAATAAATAGGAGAATTCAATTTTATAGCTTTTGGATCTCGCCGTGCAAGATTAAGTCACTTATATCTTATTGTTTTGTTGTGTGGCACGTAAACAAACTATTTATCGGGGGTTTTTTTTTGATGTATTATCACACTGGGGAACAGCACACCATTTATACACTTGCGAATTCATGTTTAAATAAAAAATATTAACAATGTTATCTGATATGTTGTTTTGTCTCCTATTGTTTACGATGCCAAATGAGATGCGTCACGTAGAAGTGACATCATAAGCAGACGCCATGACACCAGCGACTGTTTTCGCGCTAATTTTAAAACATTGATTTAAAATCGCATTTTTGTATCGAAGCCCTTTTTTTATTGCAGAAATAATTTATTTTTGGGAAATATTACACACATAAGGATATTTTAAGACAGTTTTTGAAAATCTTTCACCATGCCTATTATCTAAATTTCATTGTATCCTTGATTTATAAAGCTGTAAAGTCATTTGATCCTGTACGGGAACTTGTTTTTAACATGATATTGTAAAATACAATTGTTATATAGTACTGCCATTCAAAAGAAATCGTTCTAAAAAAAAATATAGAAAAATACAAAAACTGAAATTTTGCAAATTATTGCAAAAGTTTAAATATCATAGATTAATGAAATATAGCAGTTTTCTACATTTTATCCCTTGTTTTAAATAGTATTAACATAAGTAAATTAGGAAAAAATGATGCCGTACATTTTAATGCAGACCATATCTTTTAGGCTGATGAAAATGACGCTACCATTTTAAGGGTACTTTATGGCCATCTGATACAGTACGGTATTAACATATTTTTGAAGAGAACAATTGATAATATGATAAAATCACTACGACATCTAACTGAACTGAAACGGTGTGTATATTATATCCAAGAAATGAAACTGTCAATCCCACTATCAACAGTTTTGTATACTTTTGGTTTAATATATACTTCAAACATTATTGATACATATATGTAATTGATTTGTTTCATTGTAATGATGTGAATAAATAAAACAATCATTTTTTGAAAAATTCTATATATTTAATGATGATATAAAAATATGGTTTTTCTTTCAATTATTCAGTATCGGAATCAGCCGCTGAGTTGTTATCGGAATCAACATCTTCATCGACGTCCGAATTATCTTCTCTATCATTTTCTGAAACATTAATATGTTTTTGTTAAAATCAAACTCTTACGTACAGATTAAAGATATAAAGATTTATTTATTTACCTATGACATCATCATCTTCTTCGCCTGATTCCTCATCCGGTTCCGTTATGTCACAGACTTTTTGGGGGCATTCCTCGCCGTGGAACCAGTCGAAATCGTACCGACCGTCATTGACAATCCATCCATAGCTTATTGGAAACAAGGTCGACGGTATTTGTTTGTAGGCATTACACCAAATCTGCGCTATGTAGGTACTTCTCTTCATATGTTGTTTTAACTCCCGGAAACAAGGGGGAAACGACGTTGCTTCCAATTTCATAGTTGTCTTTTTGAAAGCTTCACTACTGTTTTTCGGCGTATAAATCCTTTCGAATATGATACACCTTGCTTCGTTGACTGTTTTTCTTGCTTTTACGTTGAATAAAACGCATACATATTCTTGCAGAACATTGAAAGCTTGTTCCATGACTAGTGGATCTGCAACAAACGTGTTATGCCCCATTTTAATAAATGCGTCTTGGAATTTCCCTGATTTCTCCAATACTTTGAAAGGTCTGTTTTTACCCTTCCTATAAAATGCGGGATTGAAGTCGCTTCCCGTAAAAGCATGGAGTACAGCCAACGAAGAACAGAGATTTTCGGCCATGTCTCTGTACACAGCACAAACGTCAATGTTTTTCACGTGGTTACCGGTTCCAAGTTGCATCCATATTTTGCGATCGACATTGAACTGATTCTCGCCCACATTTACTAGGATTTGTTTCATATTAGCTAATAATATTACGAGAATATCTGTATCGGAACACTTGATCAAAATGTTTGTACATGACCCAACAACGCAAACATGATACACTATTTTTGTATCAGCTTCTTCGTGAGCACTGCAGGTATACTTTTCAGATACTTCTCTAGCGACAGATTCTGCCAATTTTCTGTAAGAATGACATAGCTGATAATTTAGAAACACTTTGTGTGTAGGCTTAATAAACATAGCTTTGTCTTGAGTCGACCAATCATTGACGACATACTGGACAAATGCTTGCTTGAATTTAATGGTCTTTAAATCGGCTATGAAATTTTCCGGACATTTCGTTTGAGGTCCTTCGATAACGAAATCATCATTTCTTAAATTATCTCATATAGAATGCTCGTAATCTTTCATGCTTGGTGTTGGGTAAATATCAAAGATGACGTGGATTTCGGTAGCCACGTGATTTGTTAGATTACGGAGCAAATTATAACTTATAGCGCCAAATGTAGAAGGTATGTCTCGAAGAGTATAGAGATAAAAAAATCCATCAATAATCACGACATCCAATTCCTTAGGAATACTGTCAACAATATTTTCTCTATCTATCAAAGGTTTTACCAGCTTCGATTTATCTGTTTTATTGATGGTTCCATCCATATGACATAATGATAGTGAAACAGGGGTCAGAGGGTATTCCAGAACCTTTTCAATGTCAACATTTTGTTGTAGAGATATACCTAACAATCTTCCAAATAAATTCCTGTGTAGTTTAACCTCTTTCACCTTTCCACCTTGATGTTTCACTATTTTCTTGGCTTTGAAAGTATGAATAACATTTCTCTGGATAGACTTTCAAGACGATGTGGATTTGATGCACATTGTTCTAAAAATTTTTTCCTCTGCTCTTCTCCAATTTCCACAACATTCATTAGAAATTCATGGACTTCATGACTTGCAGACTGTCCGTTACTAACATTGTTTAACAAGTTATCTTTTAATGAAGATGAAAATGGATTCAAACGATTATTAATACTGTCTTCAAACTGTTGTATTCGTAGATGACTCTTTTCTATTTTGCTTTTCCTCAAATCATTAGTAAACTCTTCTCGTTTTTTCATTAGCACTTCGGCGAGCACGTGAGAGATAATTCCCGTTCGTTGAGCATGGCTTTTGCTCCACCTTTGCCGAGCAGATATTGAGTTCTTCATACATGCAATTCCAGGTGATCGTTTAGCAGCATCAGCGTTGATCGTACTTTCAACAGTAAAGTCTACTTCTCGCTTGCAAAAAGGCTTATTAGTTCTTTTTATCCCTACTACGACATTCAATCCAGGGTGCGATTGTTCCACATTTTCCAAGTTGCAATGGTATAAAGTGAGGTACCTAGCATAGTTTTGATGGCTGAAGACAAAAAACAGATTGGCAATGAGTGGCAGAGTATATTTGTACAAATCGATATCACCTGTGCGAATACTTCGGTCAAAAAGAAAGTGGTTGTTAACCATTTCAACATAAGTAAGATAGAATTTCGGTGTACTTCCATGATCACCATTTAACGTTTTTCTACGGAAGTCTTCATATTTATATAATATATTTATAAAATCAACATTATCTGCTATAGGGTATGTAACTAGTTTTCCACGTCTTCACCTTTCCTATTTTGAAAAGCTTTCAAGAAGTGTAAACACTCACCGCTTACTATTACATTTTCTTTGTCGGTGAAAAATTTGAAATGCATTATTTGAATAGCAACAGATATAAAAGGATGTAAGCGTTTACATCTGTTGCAGTGCTTCCCCATAAGAAATCAGTTTACAGTTCCGCTTGCCAACAAACCAGAATCAATTAAAGTTTCCGATAAACCACAATTTTCAATATATTTACCAATCACTTTGAACTGCGACATTGCTATGTGCAAAAGTCCCAAGTGAACAAAAATGCGTTTCAATGTTGAGTCTTCATTTCTTCTCAGCTCAGAATTTTGTATTTTCAACGATTTACTAGCTATGGCCAAATCATAATGTACCTGCGCGTACTGTTGTTCGCATTCTTCAGCGCCTTTGATACTCCGCATCATAGTTTCATGTACCACGTAATCTTTGGTAGGTGATTCATTGATAGGGGTTAAATAAAATATATCTTGAGTAATATTTTTGTCATTGGCAATTAGAGCGTTAAATCCCACCCACATTCGAGCTCTGGCTGCCGTGCGAGGTGTACGTACTACTTACATTTTCGCCTGCTTCTGATTACCGTAAATAATTAATTTCATCTTTTTTTGTTAAATATCAAATGCTTAACACTAATTTTTATATAAATAGACTTTAATGAATATTATTTGATTCAGAGTATATTTTCTTTTTACAAATTTTTAACTGAAGTAAATTCTACTCTGGGGTATTATTGGTTACATTTGGTGTACAACTAACTATTACTAACTAACTAACTAACCAATGAAATTATTAATATAATATAACACAACTTATTTTTAATCCAGAAACGAAATCGTTAATTCCTTGTAATAAATCATTGGTAAAATAATAACTAAATAATTTCATTTGTGAGGTACTCGTAAAATCTTAACCTTATCGATCTGTTTTTTTGTCAATATTATAAAAGGGCTTTTGTATATACTATCTATATATCTGTGCATATTATTGTTATGTACATGATGATATATTTTATTACAATAAAACATTGCTAAAATTTTGTAATCATATAAATAATAACTAAACTATTTTCGCAGTACTCTCGACAATACGGGTTAGCGTAATTGTCTAGCATATATGACGACGCATTTATCAAGGTGGCCCGGGTTCGAATCCAACATTAGCGCAATTTATTTTATGCGTTTTTTTCTCACTTTGTTTTTATCTAGTTTTATTTTAGTTATTATTATTATTTTTCTTTTTTTTATTATTTGTTTTCTTTCATTATTTATTTAATTTTGTAAGTACTGTTGTTAAATCTATTACTCTAATTTTGTGGGCATTCAGTAATATTACATATATACCTGTGTCAATTAATTACGTGTAATTTATCGTTCGAGTTCATTCACTTTGTTTGATCATGAGTCGTAGACCTTCAATCCGTGATTTAGAGCTAAAGCTGAGGCTGCACTCCTTGAACTCAAGGCGTCAAAGAAATGTGATTGCCTAATAAGCGAGCGCGATGATCACGAAACGGAAATCAGATCAGTTATATTCATGAATACAAAGTTAAAAGGCGAATTAGCCGAAATGGATGTAAAATGTAATGATCTAACTGATCAGCGCGACCGCTTGCAAGTTCTGGTGAGCGAAATGGACGACTGTCGGAATCACTACGAGCAGTCACTGCTGCAAATTCAAGTGCTTCAAGAGGAGGTGCATACATGTAATATAAATATGGACAAATTGCAGCATGAGTTGGATCTCTGCAGAGTGAATGAGACCGTTAGATTGTGTGATTCGTTGCTGGACAGTACTGCACGACTTGATAATCGGAAGCAATATTTCTTTTACTCAAGTAGTAGTAAAAAATTAAGAAATTTTTAAATTGAATAAGTTTATCAGACGTTCCAAAAATGATTGACAATTAAACTTGAGTCACAAAAAATTAATTATAAAAGCAAAATATAGATTTACTCAAATCTATAAATAATTATGAAACAAAAATTATTTGAAAGAGATTCTGAGTGTCAAAGTCTGCAGGACCAAATGAGTCGCTTACAAAATAGTCTAGCAGAATTATCTGCCGGATTGAGCCGCGCAATTTTAATTACACGTTAGATATTAAATTAAATAGCGACATGTCGGATGATGGTTTGGATTGCACAGCTTCCAATAAAAACCGAGCAGAGTATTGCTCTTAACGACAAAAATGCAAGCATACCTGAAAGTGTGACCAGTGCACTCCACGCCGTTATAAACAATGAGAACGAGACAGTAATTTATTCCGACGAATTAGGTATCGGATTGGGCCCATGTTGAGCGGTTATATGAATCACCGGGTAACGAATATTTGCATGCCTGGTGCTTCATATATTAACATTCTTAACAAAATTTTAAATCATACACATAACAAAAACACAACAATAATTATATTAGTTGGAAATTGTTTTGGTTTAAAAAATTATTGTTGGGTTTACCGCCTCTTAGAGTGGTCCAATCAAAATAGTATCAAATTATTTTTGTGTGCTTTTCCGTTTGCTAGTGGATTAACGGAGAACAACTCATGCCATAAATTGAATATTTTAATGTACAACATGACATGGCGTCATAGTGATGCAAATATGTATTTTTCGACATAAATAAATTTAATTATAATATTATTTTGACAAAGGATAGGATGTTCCTATCAAATTATTTTAAGCGACATTTGGCTAAATTATTAGCCTTTAATATACATTCTGCTATATTATATAATACAGCAGGATTTAGTTCTAAGAACGACTGTGGCTCGCTTGAATCTGTGGGATCTGATATTGAGCAGAGTTCTACAGTTTAAACGGGCAGCTACGACAAAGAAAACCTGATTCACTTAATTCAGTAAATAAGAGCAAACAGGGTTCTCTCGGCAATAATGAATTTACACAATTAGTTTCAAATAACATTAACACTAATGATAAGATAACGGAGAGTGGCTCAAGCATTATGTCGCATAAAATTAGAGCAGCATATACAATGTAAATAATAATAGCATATGTAAAACAATAATAAAGATCAATGTATTCTCAACCTGGTGCATCAAAATATTCAAGGTATGCAAAATAAGGAGCTGGAGATTGAACTATTTATGAGCTATGCCAATATCGATATTTATGTATTACGGAACATTGGCTCAGGAACTACCAGCTCAATTTGGTTTTGTCAATCACCAGGTTGCTAGCTCCTTCAGCAGAAAGAGATCAATACGTGGCGGATCCTTAATATTAATAAGGAATAATTTAAAGTTTAAGGAAAGAAAGGATATTGTGAGCCTTTCTGTTGAGCGAGTTATTGAAATAGCCTGTGTGGAGCTCGAGCGGCTAGTTGTAATGAGCGTATACAGACCCCTCATTCCTCCTGAATTATTTGAGTCTGTAATGGATCAAGCTTTATGTAAAATTAGTGATAAAAGTAAACAAATAGCAATATGTGGAGACTTTAATGTAGATTTACTTGATGCCAGTAATCGCGGCGGTGAAATTTTGGAGTTTTCGGCTGTTATAATCTGTCTAATCTCTTTTTTCCGACGAGGATATCTTCTACCTGTGAAACTTGTATCGACAACATCTATACAAATATTGAACCACAGGAGAAATTTATTATTCGAAATTTAAAATCAGACCACAGCGGTCAATTTGTGTCTTTTAGAATATCGGTTGACAAAAATCTTAAAAGAAACATAATTTGTGTACCGGTGAACGAAAAGCCTTATTCAATTTAGAAAATATCATACGGAGAGTTCCGGAGTTTCAGTGCTGTGATGATTCCAATAAGATGTATAATTTAATGTTTAACATGATAAAAATGGAATATGATAATGTATTTAAAGTGAAAAATGTTAAAATAAATAAAAATTGTCATTTAGCGATTGGGCAACAGTGGGAATTTATAAAAGTAGAAGAGACTGTATGAGCTTTATGACGAGAGAACTTTAATAATAGCGAGTTTTGCCAAATATATAACAAATTACTCAAAATTTTTAAACGTGTTTGCATCGCGGCTAAAGCCAAACACATAAATAGTAAAATAAAAATAGTAATAATGTTATGAAACGACTTGGGGTGTCATAAAGAACGAGACTGGAAAATTAGGAGCCGAGTTATTGACTTTAAACTTAAGTTAGATGACAAAACTTGAATGAAGACACGGAGGTTGCTAAGGCCTTTGAAACGTTCTTTACTGACATTCCTGTTTTCACACGAGTTCTCTTAACTCATCTCCCGCTCTTGCCGAATCATTACTGAGGAATAATAGTTCGATTTGTGATATTAATTTGGAATTTAAATTTAAACATGTTAGTTCTGAAGAAGTTATCAAAACGTTTAAATCTCTAGACATGAAGAGAACTGCTGACATTCATGGTCTTTCTATTATAATTGTAAACTCAATTATAGATTATATTGCGCCGCATTTGGCGTTTATCTTTAATAAGTGTTTAGATGATGGCGTGTTTCCCGATTTGATGAAAGATAGTAAAGTAATTCCATTATTTAAAGGCGGTAGTGCATCAAGCCCAATAACTTTAGACCTATCTATATTACCGTCACTTAGCAAAATATTCGAAAAATTAATCCTAAAGCAGTTGTTAGCACATTTTATACCAATAAATTAATGTCAAATAAACAATTCGGTTTTACTCGGGGTCGCTCAACAATCGATGCTGGCGTTGAGCTTGTGCAACATATTTTGGAGCCTGGGAGGATTCGCGAGATGCAATTAGCATATTTTGCGATCTCTCAAGGCTTTTGATTGTGTTCATCATGAAACTCTGATCGGAAACTACGTCACTATGGAGTAACAGGCCGGGCACTCGACCTTCTGAAGTCGTATTTGAGTAACAGGGTTCAGAGGGTTGATGTCAATGGTAAGAAATCGTCGGGATCCATAGTTCACATGGGTGTACCGCAGGGATCAATTCTTGGTCCCTTTCTCTTTTTAGTCTACATAAATGATTTGCCTAGCCTTGTTAAGGATGCTCATGAGATAGTATTGTTTGCAGATGATACTTCTTTGTTATTCAAAGTTAAAAGACAACAGCCTACTTATGACGATGTGAACAATGCTATCTCTAAGGTAGAGAAATGGTTTACTGCAAATAACTTACTTCTTAATGAAATGAAAACAAAATGTATAAGATTCTCACTTCCAAATGTAAGACATGGATCTGGAACTATTTCAGTACGTAACAAAGAATTGGAGTTTGTTAATTCTACAGTGTTCCTAGGAATTACTTTAGATGACAGGCTTCAATGGGGTCCTCATATAAGTAAGTTGGCGAAAAGGCTTAGCTCTGCCGCCTATGCTGTCAAAAAAATGAGAAATTTATCGGATGTCGAAACTGCCAGATTGGTTTATTTTGGCTGTTTCCATAGTCTAATGTCGTATGGTATCTTGCTCTGGGAAACGCCCGGATATTCAGAAAATTTTCGTGTTGCAGAAGCGGGCCGTTCGCGCAATTTACAAGCTCGGACCTCGTACATCCCTTAGAAATAAGTTTAAGGAAATTGGAATTTTAACCCTGGCATCTCAATTCATTTATGAAAATTTATTATATGTAAAAAATTTAGAAATGTTTAAAAGAAATAGTAGTCGACATAATCTCAATACCAGAAATAAAATAAACTGAATTCACATGTTAGTCGACTAAGTAAAGTCTCAAATTCATTCAGAGGGCTCTGTGTGCGCCTATTCAATAAGGTTCCTGTAGATATACAAGATTTACCCTACATAAATTTAAGAGTGTTATTAAACAATCACTCAGTAAAAAGGGTACTATGCAATTTCTGAATATTTAGAAGACAAAAATCAATGGGCATAAGCGGCTCGACCTCTTACCGGGCTGTGTCATTCCTAATTTGTTTCGTATTTGTTTTGGCTGTGTATGTGCAAATTAGAAAAGAGCTACCCTTAAGTTTCTTGCTCGTTCTTCTTGAGGGAAAACTGCCTTCCGAACGAGCAGTAAAGTGTAAATTCACAAAATATGATGACGTATTTCAAGTGTTATTTTGTAACCTATGAAATAAAGATATTTTGAATTTGAATTTGAATTTGAATTTGAATTGGTGTAGGTATATTCAAAGCATGGCTTATCATCCATACTCTATCTAGCCTTTTAGCTTCTTCTAAATGAGTAGGTGCATTATCGTTTGCCGGCAATTGGAGAGTGCCTTCAAACTTTGGAGTTTTTGTAAGTAGTAGTATAACGAGAATATCGGGGCTTCGTAGTGTCTGCGGAATCGTTTTCTACGAGGCTGGTTACTTCCAATACCATCGTTACTTTCCTCAGAAGATATGTCAACTCGTGGAGCGTGATCTTGAAACAAAATTCCAACCATATCGTGCATAGTGTCTTTACCAGCACATATTTCTACATATCGATCAAAATTATCGAAAGCAAAACCACTATTGAGAGATGGTTGCAATACCATACCAGCAGGGCATACCTTCTCTGTTTCCGATATAGTATAGGTTGCTTCCATCTCCCGAGTACGAAATGCAATGTCCGTAGGAATGTAAGAAGCGTAGAAGCTTTCCACTACTACTCAAACTTTTGACTGTTATTCCAAGAGTTATATGTTTGGATGTTTTAACTCTTCCTCTGTGAATAGTATAAATAACATCAGAAGCATAAGACTTGGCTAAGACCAACATTTTGGGGTCTTTTATTTTATCCATGTCACCTCCAGTTAACAAAAGACTATAAAAACGTAATAAAGCATATGGAATTTCAAATTCACCTTTGATGAGTTTTGGCGCAGTTAAATTATCATTGATTGGATTTTTTTCAACTCCTAGAACCATCTTGCGCAGGAATAACGCTGAAGAATTAATGGTGTTTTCTTCATTCACATACGTCATATCAATATTTTCTAGAGTTGCACTAGCAGAGACAACGTGTTTGCATCCACGATTGTAAATAATGATGACAGCGTCCTTGAAATGTTCTAAAATTTCACTCTGTATATTGGACGTGTCAAAACACTTAGGTAACTTCTGATTATTATACTCTTCCAATAAAAATCGTCTGAAGAAATTGAGCAAAAAGGAATATTGGAAAATGCGCATATTTTCGACGATTTCTTCCTGAATAAATGTTAACAGATTCTTACGAGCTCGCTCGTGTTTTTGTCTCCTTAAGTGTCAATCAGTAGGGGAACCTGTTGTACCTAGAACAGTTTTTTAGATATATATTTTTTATTGTGATTTGACGTACAGCACACAAATCATATTTGCATATTTTGAAATGTCAATTATTTGGGTACTCACCACCAAAATATCAGAAATGTATAATTCATACTTAAATATATTTTAAAAGTTAAAAAAAAATGGTAAGTAAGGTCAAGGTACAACATACCGTATGTACCTAAGCCAGTACTACGGTGTACCTAGGACACATTCAGAATTTGGGGGTAATTTAAGTAAACTATCAAGTTTTCTTAACCAAAGTCATTTTATTCGGTTTATTACAATATTTAACAAAACACTTTTGAAATTCTGATCAAAATTAAAATAATATTCATAGCTTTTTTTATGCTTTTCAAACAAAATCTTAAAACAAAAACAACTAACTTTTAATCACCGTTTTGTTACATCACTAACTTTAAAATTAGTAGGTACATTTGAAAATATTATCACATAATATATATAGCAAATCAATATACCTATATAATACAGCAAATAGAAAACAAAATATTGAAACAATTAACTTTACATAGGTATAAATTATTATTTTTCTCTTAAATTTTTAATCAGTCATTAGGACAAGCTATTATAAGAACACTATCAATATGTAAATATATTACTCAGCCTTACGTATTTAATTAATAGAAATCCCAATACTTCTGTATCTCTGGAACATAATAAATTTCTCTGTTCTTATTAACTTTTTGCGGGGTTTTAATTTTTTCTACAATGTCACTCATCGGGTACAGATTTAAATCCTCTTTTTCAGGCCATTTCCAGATTGTAAGTGATTTTGCATCGATTTCAGTAATACACCCTCTTCGGATATTGATTCTACCTTTCCGACAAAATAGGAACCTTCATATACAAATATGACAAAGTCTTCAATATTGTAATTTTCTTTATTAACATGTTCAGACTGCAGGTTCTCATCTTCGCTGTCATTGTCGGAGGCACCTTCAGATGTGTCACTCGGAGAATAGTTGGAAGAATCTTCACTGGTTTCTGTTTCGGATAGAATTCTTCTTTTAATTTTTTTTTGCGTTATTGAAACGGTTTTTATTCATAAGCCTATTTTTTTTCAAAAGATTGATGGACCCTGTTTGATTAAATTTTGTTGAAACATGTTTTTTAGCCTTTATATTTTCAATTTCTTGCTTTTCTGGTGTATCGGTCAAAATTCTGGATCTTCCTTTTTGTCTTCCTTTTCGTGTTTCTTTACGAGGTTCGGCTTTTGGGTGAGGGCTTATTATAGCTGGCGATATAAAAGTTGACGATTTTCCGTCTATAACTTCGAAACTTGAAGCAGTCGGCTGACTAATAGCCACCTAATCAATTCTGGTAGGTGATTTTTCGATAAGTGGACGATCAGAATAGGATACGGGCATAAAATCGGCGTCTGGGAAGATGTTTTCATTTAAAGGATGGAGACCAGTTGAACTACTAAAAACCTTTGCAAATATTGTTTGGTGTGAAGGCAAGAGGAAAAGCTTTTCCCACCAAGCCAGCAATATCATATATAGTTAATTGTTTTCCCACATGTCCTGGAGACATTAGTAACTCGTTAGCCGCTGTATTAAAATAAGTCTTGAAAGGCCCAAAAACTGACTTGTCTAGTGGTTGCATATGGTTACTAGTATGTGGATGTAGAGTAATAAGCTTTACACCATTATCTTTGGCCATTTGTATTGCCGATATTGAAATATGACTTTCATGATTGTCCATTATGAGAATGACAGGTCGTTCTTTGGTAGGCTTTGCATATTTGATAAAATGCTGGAGAAATATCACAAACATGGACTCGTTTGACCAACCGGATGGATTGGCGCCTCCAATACTGCCTTCAGGAGCTCCAGTTATCATAAAATGTTTAAAGTTTACACGAGGGAATATTAGCATAGGTGGAATAAAACCACCACCTGCATTAATAGCCGCTATCATTGTAACCGTCGTTCCTCTTTCAGCGCTAGTCATTGACCCAACTTGTTTTGCGCCAAGAGGTGCTAATATCCTTGGAGGAACATGGACAGTGGACAATCCAGTTTCGTCTAAATTCCAGATGTCAGTCGCATTTATGTCAGAGGGACATTGAGAAAGGACTTTCTTAAAATTGTCGAATGTTAAACTCACAGTATGTTTATTAAACGCCGAAGAGCGAGTCAAACTAGTAGCTTCAAGCTTTCTTAAAGACAATTCGTTTTGGTATCGCTTCCTAAATAATCGCAGCTAATAATCTCCAGCCATTTTCTTTGTATCCCAACTCTTAGGGTACTTTTTTCCATTTGCTTTCAAATTGGTATGCAAGTATTTTCACGTCTTTTAGCGTCAATCCAAATTGCAAGTGGGCTTCGTCTTTAATATAGTCAACCAGACTATGCTCTTCGGTACGATCAAAAACTTGATTAACTGCAAGGTTTTCGTGTAACTTGCTTACATCCTTACCTATCTCCAAACAGTGCTTTAAATGACGACGCAAAGTTGTTCTTGGTAATCCAAAATGTTTGGAAGCACCGAAAGTGGAGAATTTTTTCTCCTTAATCATTCTAATGGCATTTGTCAAATCATCCATATTAATAGGTGTCCTTTTCTTCTTCTCTTTACTTCTCGGCATGATTTCTGAAATAATAAAGATAATTGATTAGGAAATATTACGAAAATGTGAAATAATGTAATAAAACATTCTCCTAGCCAAAGTACAACATCCAGGTTGTACCTTGGCCACTGACCATGGAACAACTGATCGACAGTGACCGAGGTACAACACTACTAACGTCACTAAAACGGTGGATTTTAAATAGTTTAGAGGTTACGTATCTCGTAAGTTTTTTATTGTGTTGAGACTCGCTAAATAAAGGAACCGATAGCATATAACAGTTAAGTGACTATTATAAAACAATTAAGACTATTAGACTTCAAAATATATTAGAAATACTTACTTTTTCGCTCAAAAAAAGTTTTAACATCGATAACACCAAACACCAGCTTAATGACGGTACGCCGACTTGTAGGAAATTCAATTTTACAGCTCCCACATAAGATTTACTTTCAAAACAATTACTGATCTACCTAGGGATTGAAATGAGCTATACGAATATGAGAAGTCTAAGTACAACTATGTGTTAAAATAATTAACAATTAACAGTTGAAGTTGCCTCAACCGAAAATGTGCGAGTACTTCTCAAAAATATGTTGTATTTTGGAATTATCAGTGACAACATGTCTATATTTTGGTATAAATCGATAGTATACAAACCCATATATAACATAGTTTCTAACTAGGAACCTAGAATCACGAAAAGACTATGAAAATTAGTGCAAATAAACTATCTAAATGCCGTATAAAAAAATATCGTGATGAATTTCACCTTACATTTCGTTATATGGATTTTTTCTTTTTCAGTTTTTTCCCCTTTGGACCAACGAAAATGTACGGCATATGAAAAAAATATTATCTATGCATAAAATACTTTCAAAATAAATTAATTTTATGTTGTGTCAAATCACCCCCTGGACCACGGAAAGAGAGGGGGTTGCAACCCTCGATTTTTTTCCCCTTGTCGCATGATTTTTGTACGGCGTTGCAGAATAATGGATTAGAAGCAGTATTGAAATAGTATGAAACTGATGCCGTACAAAATCAAATGACCAAATTTACTCTGGAAATTGTCGGAAAATAAAAAAAAATTCCGACTTTGTGGCGCACCATTTTTTTACGGCACTGCGCGTTTTCTTATTATTTTTCATGGATCTATCGATGGTAAGAATGCCGTACAAAAATATATGACCAAAATGTACTCACTCTACCTGTACTTTTAAATTCTCACCTGCACTCAGTTGGACAGCTTACAAGTGACGGCATAGTGCTGAATCTTATTATTTTATGCTCTTATATCGTTCTAGATAGGTCACCTGGTGGTTCAAATGATCCATATTTTTTCAACACGGGCCTGTAGTCTATCCGTACTTCTGACAAAATTGTGACTTTTTTATTTTCTTTGTTTTTTTCTGTAACTTTTGTTTTTACAATAGATATTGATTCATTTGCATCATCACATTCCATTTCAGCCTCCCACTCGCTAGTGTATTGCCGCCGCTTTAGCATATTCGATTTCGTGTCAGTACTGGGTTGGAGAACTTAAATGATCTTTGCCATTACTTTTCTTTGTTTGTATGAGTTTTGCATGAGGATGTGGGTATTTGTGTGTTTCGCGTTTGCGGTTGCTTTCTTTTTCTTTTTTGAAGCAAAATTATGCAATTTAGTGGGAGAAACGCCAAATCTCCTTGCAAAACAGCTTAATATTCTGTGTTTAATAATATTTTTACCTTTGGTAACGATAATTTGGTGCAATTTTAAAGTTAAAGGTACCGCACTGATTTTTTTAGTATCGGGAATTTTAACCCTTAAACAAACGCGGGGCATCTTATGTATTAGTGACAATCTGAACTTGAATTGGACCGAGGATTGGTCTTCTAAATTATATTGTTAAAAAAAAATTAGTTTTTCTATTTTGGAAAAGGCTTTTTTTTATGGTGGGAAATATATTCCCATTATCCAGATTCAGCAAGCGCTTGGTGGGAATATATTTCCCATTATCTGTAAAGAGAACCAGTAAATGAGTAGCTATGTTTTCGCATATATCTATTATTTATTTTATGTTTATTTTGATAATACATACATACACACCTTCACATAATACAATAAACCACAAGTTACTTTATAGAGTTTTATTGATTTTAATAGCCCTATGCATAGGTAGAGGTAGGAAAAATTATATTTTACTCCAGACCAACATGAAATGAATAAAACTAATTACTATCTAGGTAATGGGTAATTTGATTAATTTGTAATTTTTATTAATCGATAAAAAAACAATTAAGTAGCGAATACTATCTTTTATTTCTTAAAAAATATGAAAAAGTTATTTAGTTTTCTTGCGCTTCTGCGGCATGAAAATTTTTGAAACACGTTTTTACACATAGAGTAACACCACATTCACTACACTTTATATTACTTCTCTTCTCTTTATTTTTAGTGCTACAAAACCTGCATCTCTTATATGTTGTGTCCTGATCCGGAAATGAACTCCAACATTACGAAGACGTATTTCGTCTGGCACCCCAAAGTTACCACCTTTTTATTTTTAAATATTGTAGGTCTTGCTTTTCTGCAGGAATAATTATTTATGAGGCCACGGGCTAATCTTAATCTGAAGTCTCTATGAGAATGAACTAATATGTTGTGAATAGTTGTGTATGTAATATAAGAGTTTATTATGGCTGAGTCCAACATAAACAGAAAGAGACGCATCCAAAATTTTCTCGATTTTCTATTGATAGGGTAAGAAGATCTGAAATGGTCAAACCTGTCCACCCTCCCATACTCAGTGTGTAATCTGCTATGGCTTTCGGGCACAATACCTCTTGTCGAGAACCATTTTTCTGTGTCCTCTTCACAAATGTAGTATCTCGAGGCTGGTGAGCTGTTGTGAGTACAGTTACTTCGAGTATCTAGCCATTTTATTGCAGTTATTGGAGATGCTGTTACAGCTGCAAATTCATGTTTTAGTAATCGTAAATTTTTGGGTTGCTTTTTTTTAAATATATCTGGAAGACCTTTACGATTAATTCTGACTGTGCCAACGGAATATATACCTTTCTCATATAAACTTTCTAAAAGATTGCAACCGGTGAAAAAATTATCGAACGCAACGAGGGAGTTCCGAGGAACATTTTGGCATAATTTAGAAACAACATTGTATCCCAGACCTTCATTCTCCATACTGTCACCTTTGCCAGTATATATTTCAAATTGATATAAATAACCAGACTTTGCATCGCACCTTGCCCAAACTTTGAAGCCTCTCTTAATGGGTTTTAGGCATATACTGTTTTAGAGAACTTCTGCCTTTAAATTTAACCATACACTCATCTATAGATTGTATACTTGAATTTGCTGTTTCTTTCTGAAATATAATATTTAGACTATCGATAAGGGGCCTGACTTTATACAATTTGTCGAAATTTTGGGACTCTCTAGTTGGTACTTTTCATTATCGTTGAGGTGCAGATTTTCAGAAATTTTTTAAAACGAACAATGGGGAATGCTTTAGTCATTTCAGAATTATTAAAAGGATCACTAGACCAATAGAGCTCTACGTCGGGCAGAGGGTTAAGCCCCATCATAATGAGGGACTCCTAAGTACGCTCTTATCTCACTACTGGTCACATCAGTCCAGTTTTACAATTATTTTGATGTGCATATAAATTTGTTTGTTCCACTATATTGTTGACAATATAAACAGGAAAAAAATTGTCAAACATTTCGACTGGTTGTGTTTTATGTGTATAATCTGAGTTACAAGTTATTTTTTTGTCAAAATTTGGAATTTTAGGGACTTTTCTTAACATTTTCCAAGATCTTGGTTTAGCATTATTATTAGTACTGCGTGCGTTTCGCTGGAATACAATATCGTGTGAAGTAGACGGGCGTGAAGCTAGAATTGATGATTGCACAGTAGATGATGATTGTAAAGGAGTTGTTGACTGTTCAGGAGTTGAAGAAGGAAATTGGTCATCCAATTGATCAATTTCAGAAAAAATCGGTTGCAAATCATCGTACAAAGATCCCTCGTTGTCATACCCGGTATCTGGGGGTGAATCCTCATGAAGCTCATTATCTATACCAAAAATTTCCTCAAGACGTTTTTCTACAAGTACGTCATCCGGTAATGTCAAATAAGAATCAGAAGGAGTGCTAATGTGAGAGGCAAATTCACCGCCTTCGTCTGAATCACATTCTGATAAATCGTCCAATTCAATAAGCCTTAATATTTCCTGTTCATTTATGGGACGTTTTTGCGCCATAATTACGTAGAATCTGTAAAAAGTAATAAATAATAAAATATCAGGTTATTTAGTTGTGATCACACATGGATAAAGGGAATATATTTCCCACCAACTTTAAATCTGGCTAAAACTGTAAATATTTATAAAATACTAGTATTAATCATTACAATATCACTGTTATATGTTAGACAAATAGCCAAAAAAATAAAGTACTACTTACCAGAATTTTTTACAGAAATATTCAATAAAAACACGCACCAATCACTCAAAACTTGAAACTTTTCGCTGCAAATCACTAAATGGCTCTTTTGAACGTTAATAATTGTATCATTCGGTCAAGAGTAAAAGCCGGGATTTACTGATCATAGAGTATAATTCAAAGACAAACGTCAGTGCGTTTTAGATAAACATTGCCGCGCTTTATTTAAAATTTATGGCTTAAAATTTTAAGTGGGAATATATTTACCTTTATTTGATTAAGGGTTAATATTCTCAATACATTCTTCAGAAACATAAAAAGTTTTAACTGAAGTTTCTGTCCGGAACAATGTTTCAAAGGCTGACTTTGCGTCAGTGACGTCGACTCCATATGCGACTCTATTGTCCAAAGCTCTTTTAATTGCTCCTCCGCCGCCATCGGCCGCACCTTTTCCATGCGATGCTTCGAAAAATGACCAAGTAGCGTTAGTAAATCCTGCTTCTTCAGTTTTTTCATTGAAAAGAGTTATTTTTTTAACGGTACTGGTTAGTAGGTCCATCAGAAAAAAATGGACAGTATCGATGGAGGGGAAATTTTCTTTCACTAGGTGTAAAACCGGTTTTAAATGAGCCCATATTGCCTGAGGGTTATGCTTGAATAACGGTGAAAGTACAGAAGCACGAAGGTTTAGTAGTGTTTTTTACATAAACTACGCCAGTATGCAAACTGATTTGTTGCCTAGATGCTCCGAAGTACATGGATTGCACTTCTTCGGCCAACTTGCAATTTTAATTTTCTGAAAAGTCGCAGTGTATAATAACTTCGTTATTTTCTACTTTTTCGATCGCTTCTTTGTATTGCTTATATTGGTGATAAATGTTAAATAGGTGAACTTTGAACACCTTAAGTTCATCTTGTACCAATTTAATAAGCGTGATTAAAGTGCCTGTCTGTATTTCTTTCACTGTTTTTCTAGTTCGTTTGCATTTGCCATCTTTTTCATACTCATGGATTTTAGTTGTCCATTGAAACCAACACACGTTTTGGCAATCTACTGTTTCTGGTGTGACTTCAAACTTCAATTGTTTTCCAGAACATACTTCACACTTTGAATACATGCAACGTTGAGACTTATTGTTACATACAATTCCGGATACCAAATCCTTTAAATTCGTTGTAATTAATAAACCTAAACTCTTTAAAATCTGCACTTTGAAAGCTAGGTTGGAATGCTTAATGCGAGCATAGGTATTGCGATTATTTATACTTGGCGGGACTATATAAAAAGGCCGATAATGTTTAAATGTTGAAAACGATAATTTTGCACCTTCAGATCTGTAGAGTCTATATAATTTCTTTAAGGTATCCATCAAAATTCGTTTTTGTTTTTTTATCCTTTTCCTAGTTATGCATTCTTTTTTTTCCAGCAGTCATACGACTGACGTCATCTCTTTCAAAAATGCTTTAATTAAAGCATTTTTAAATGAAAAGATTAAATACATTGAATAAAATTTTATTCAATGTATTTAATCTTTTCTTCTTTATATCATAGTGACGTCTTATTCTGCTCTTCAACCCCAAACATTTTATAAGATTTTTATAAGACTATTTTTCATATTATATTTTTTTCCTGTCTCACACTCCACAACCTTTTTAAGAATTCTTCTTTCTTTAAACGATTTGCTGTCCTTGTATGTTTGTTTTAATGAGTGTCCCAAAACATTGTGCTCAAAAAGTTTCTTCTTTATCATTAGTTTAGCTTCCTCTGGAATGTGGGGAATTTGTTTTTCAATGAAAATGTTAGTTTAGACCTAGGAGTTAGTTCATTTGGTTCTATTTGTAGATTCTCGTCTCGAATTTCTTTTTTTTTTTTGTTTCCCACTTGCGACGTGGAGGGGGTATAAAATGTCTATCCCGCACACCCTCGCGCCCGTACGCGTGGGTAGTGTGGGGCTGAAACCCACTAAAACAGTCCCCCTGAAGGTGAAGTAGTAGAATCGGCTATGCTATATAGTCAAGCGACGAGTCTGGCGACCAGTCGGACGACTTCTATAGCTTCACCGAGCGCGGCCGGACGGCACGTGTGAGTGCCGACGGCGCGTGACATGACCTATGGACGACTCCTGAAGGGTGTCGTCTCGGCATAGGCGTCACCGAAAACCGTCACGGGTCGGTTCCCGTTCCTCCTGCCCGGCCGGGAGCGGTCTGCGGCGGCCGGGTGGAGTAAGGGAGCTTAGGTCGATGACCTAACTAGCGGATTGACCTAATCTAAATCAGTCATGCGTATCGTTGACGTCATTAAGGCTATCAACTGCCGCTGTAAGAACGCCAGGTGGATCGAACAGTACGTTCCGTGGCCTACGGATAAAGTGGGTGGGAGGCGGCGGCTGATAGTCAACCGCCGCTCGAAGGAGCGCATTGGGATGTGATCCCGCGATATCGAAGAATCGCTTCGATGCGTCCTTCATATATTCAGAAAGGGTGGGGAGTTCCAAATCTCTATGGAGAATTGAATTACGAACGCACCAATGTGCGTCCGTGGCTGCTCTACAGAATTTATTCTGTATTATCTGTAACCTATGTAGTGCTTTACGAGCGGCGTGAGCGAAGACTGGTGACGCGTACGTCATCACCGTTCCTAATGCACATTTTGTATATTGTGCGCTTATTGCGCCTAGATAATTTACTTTTTTTACCGAGCAAGGCTCCGAGCCGTGCTGTGTAGAAAAGCGCAGTCTTTCTAACACGCGCGATGTGATCTCGAAAGTTGAGATTTCTGTCGAGCGTGACACCTAAGTATTTATAAGACCGTTGCCACGGAATTCTCGCGTTCAACATTTTTAAGGAGGGAGTGTCACAGTCGACAATAAATTTACTCCTATTCTTGCTATATTTAAATTGTATAGCTGCCGACTTTTCAGGTTTTACCTCGATCCGCCACTTCCGGAACCATTGACCTAGTTCATCAATGGCCCTCGGGAGGTGGCGGAAGATGGAGCGCCTATCCTTGCTCCTAAAAAAGAGCGCGGTATCGTCGGCGAATAACGCGAATTGGACGCCGGACGTCGGACGAGAGAAATGCTCAAATCGGAAACGTGCCTAACCAACAAAAGTGGCATCAACATTTCAAGGCGCAACAACACCCAGCACCCAGAATAGACAAATACGACACCGACGTCACGATGAGGTCCCGTAGTACCGGAAACACTAGAAACACAGGAAAAGGACCGCCAATTAATATAGGAAAAGGACGAGTAGTCCGAGAACTATATAATCATGAAATACATCGAAATGACGAAATAGTTTACGACTCGGAAGGCAATGCGTACCAACGCATATGCGAACCCTACATGACACAAGACGTACCCCCGGAAAGCGACGACGAATCTGAAGACGGAAATTATGAAAATTTTTACGAGGAAACAGAAGAAAACGAAAACAATTGCGATAAATTCCTTAGACCCTAAACTACCCTACATAGAATACAAAAACTTAAAAATATTAATCGACACTGGATCATCAAGATCATTCATGAACCCAGACACTTATAAAGCGTACTTTGACGAAATTCCAGTACAGCCCGAGAAGTTCGAAGTAAAAACCGCACACGCTTTATCACGACACCAAGGTAGTATAACAACACCCCCATGGAACCGGATATTTAAAAAGCAAATAGAAGAGCCACATAAATTTTACCTCTTCCATTTCTCCGATAAATATAATGTTCTGTTTGGATTGGATATACTACAAGCTGGCATGAAAATAAAAGGAAACCACTTAAAATTAGGAAATAACACAATTGAATTTAGGAAATTAGGAAATAATACAATAGTGAAGACATAGAAATCGACCTGGAAAACTTGTTCCAACAATATAGAAAAATTTTCACAGTAGACGTCACCGATAGCGTCACATCGAAGGTCAAACACGAAATAAAGCTGACCGATGACTCACCAGTATACCAACGCCCGTTTCGACTACCGCAAACGCAGCGTACGGAAGTGAGAAAACAGCTAAAGAAACTTTTAAAGGAAAATGTGATACGCCCCTCTGATTCACCTTGGGCATCCTCGGTACATCTAGTACCCAAAAAACTAGATAGTCCAGGACAAAAAAAGTTTCGAATCGTGATAGACTATCGAAAACTCAATGAAAAGACACGATCCGACCGATATCCGCTGCCCAACATCGAGGATATCTTGACACAGTTGAACAATTGCAAATACTTTTCCACAATCGATCTGACAAGTGGATACCACCAAATATCTATGGATAAAAATTCAATCGAGAAAACTGCATTCATCACGCCGGAAGGACATTACGAATTTCTGCGAATGGCATTTGAATGGGAATGGGATTAAAAAACGCACCCGCTACCTTCCAACGAATGATGAACGAAATCTCGAAAGGTCTTATTGGAAATATCTGCCTAGTTTATCTAGATGACATCATTATATACTCCGAAAATAAGAAACAACATCTGGAACGACTAAAGAAAATGTTCGACGCTTTACAGAGAGCCAACTTAAAAATAAACAAAAATAAATGTAAATTTGTAAAGGCAGAAGTTGAATTCTTGGGACATAAATTAACGCCGCAAGGAATAAGACCAACTCAGGATAAAATAGAGGCCATTAAAAAGTTTCCCTTACCAAAAAACAGTTAAGGAAACTAAATCATTCTTAGGACTTATTGGTTATTATCGAAAATTCATTCCTAACATGTCAAAAATTATTAAGCCATTAACAAACCTAACAAAAAAGGGCGAAAAATTTATAATCACAGATGAGGTAAAACGAGCTTCAAACAGAGTAAAGATTTAATTACTAACGCCCCTGTCCTATCCTATCCTGACTATAATAGTACTTTCACTTTGACAACCGACGCCTCAGACAAAGCCCTAGGCGCAGTACTCTCCCAGAATCAACACCCCATAGCCTACGCCTCCCGGACCCTGAGTGAGACCGAGAGACGTTACAATACAACTGAAAAAGAGTTGCTAGCAGTGCTTTGGGCATGTCAACATTAGGGTATTACGCACTATGAAAAATAAAATCTAAATTTATGTTTTTATAGTTCATTTATGAAAAAACAAACGAAAAATATTAATTTCTATTCATAAAACTGCAAAATAAATTAAATATTTCAATTTGAAAATACAAGTTTTTTTATCTGTGCTTCGAATGTCAAAAACGCTGTACGCCATGTTTGCATTCGCTGTGACGTCACTGGACTTGTAAATAAACAACCTCGGTTTTTGTTGTACATGTCTACTGTGTAATTTATTAGATTAACGAAGTTTCTCAGTTATTACTATCACGTTTCTTGATATTCTGCACCTATACTATATATATTGACCATGGAAGACGGCTTTGTAAAAGCAGAAAGTACTAATCTTCCACGAATAAATACATTGATGGTGGCGAAATTCTTCGCTTGCAATCCCGACTTCTGTTCTGCGGAATTAAGAAATGTCAAAACATCTATGTAAGTATTAATATACCTACTACAAACTTTCCTTTAATAACAACAAAACTTTACGATTATGCTTTATTTTGCGATCATAGGTATTATAACCTAAAATTTCCTTTCAGATCTGGTAGAGAATCTTACGGAGATGACGCCGTTGGCTACGTGCAACTCAAGAGGGATCAAAATACTTGCATTGTCAAGTGCACTATATGCCCTGAACACAAAGTGCGCTCTAAACCATATGCAGTGAGTGTTGTTGTTAACGAAGCAGAAGAGAGTGTAACCAGTGTTCAGTGCCATGACTGCCCCGCATCCGAAGGTGGCTGCAAGCACGGTGTCGCATTTTTGATGTGGTTACATCGTCGAACTGAAGATCCATCATGTACTTCAGTGGAATGTTACTGGCGTAAATCAAATCTTGCTAAAGTAGGATCTTCTATAAAAGTACTCACAGCAAGTGAAATTTCCAAGAGAAAAGTGAGGAACATCATCCCGGATAATAGTGTGTTAAAGGAATTTGTGCAAGTTTGTAAAAAAAGAAAAATTAAAACATGCCAGTTCTTGAGACATGAGCAGGACTTTAATCACAATGCAATTTTATCCCTTCACCACCTTATGATGAATAATGGGCATGAAAACTGCGACGATTTCCTGAAAAATATATCAATATTTTCAATAAAAACAATATCTCAGCCATGGAAAAACAAACACGAGGCCAAGATAAAAGTAGCATGTGGCACGAACTAAGATATGGCAGGATCACAGCATCAAAATGCTATGAAGTTAGTCGATGTAAAACTGTGGATGGGACTTTGATAGCCATAATACTGGGTGCAAGAATTCCTGAAACTTCAGCCATATTGAGGGGAAAAACTGGAAGATAAAGTTAGAAAAACAGTTGAAAAGATTATAGGAAATAAAATAGACATATGTGGTCTATACATTTCAGAGCAATTTCAATGATTGCTGGCTCCCCAGACGGTATTAATGATAAGACCACATTTGAAATAAAATGCCCGTCAACAGAAAAAACCCATTTAAAGTATATTGATAAGGATGGTGTAATTACAGCTCGATATTATGCACAAGTCCAGATACAAATGTATTGTGCCAATAGAAATAAATGTTATTTTTGTGTAGCAAGCAGTGATTTTGAAAAAAATAATGAAGTCTCTATAATAAACATTGATTACGATCATGATTATGTTACCGAGTTATTGGATAATGTAGTTTCTTTTTGGAAAAATAATATATTTCCAATTTTACATAAAAGTGTGATGTTGGATTCTTAAAAAAATCCATATGGGAGACCCTTTACAGGGATTCAACTTTATTTATTTATATGTTAAATGCTGTGTGTGTTGTAATAAAAATAACCATGTTGATTCAAAAGTGTTTTATTTAACAAATTACCAATCTTGAAGTTAAAATTTGTCCATTTACATAAAAAAAATGTTACATACAAGATATTTAAGTACAAGTTTTGTCACATCTTGATTATCATCACAAATGTGCAGTGTGCAAATTACCTGAACATCTATCAAACCATATTACTATACAATCTTCTATATTCTAAGTATTATATATACTACTACAAATGACTATTTACATCCTTAGTATGTACATAAAATATCAGTCAATAATCCTATAAGTAAGAAAAATCTAAACTTATTTTCTAAACTTAGAAAATTAGTTACTGATAATAATAAGATACATAGGATAATAAGTAACTGTTTTGTTAAAAAGGCAAATTTATATATTTTTGTGCCATACATACTACACTTTAATGCAGTATCACTGTTTAGGATGAATACAGACAAGTTATTGCAATAAATGTATATTTGTCTATTTCTTGTTAATAAATCAGATGAATTAGAAAATAAATAAGAATTATTTTTTACTAAATGATGCTTTTTCCATCATATAGGGAAAGGCGGTAGTGTTAGAATATTATACCTTTTATGACATTTAGTACACAGCTGGCTGCAGTTAGAAACTCAAATATAGCATTTTGAATACTAGCTTTTTTATTGATGAAATTACCACTAATGTTTAATAATTAATTATTTGATCAAAGAATCTTGTAAATTAATAAGAGCACAAGCTGTAGTGATACAAAGATCCAACATACCAATAAGATTAGAGTTGACGACTGAATGCATCTTCAGCATACCAAACTCTCTAACTCTTCGGATCACCCGTTCTACATGAATACGAAGACTGGCTATTTGTTTTGTTAACCGAGCTTCTGCTTTAGATAATTTACAACCACTGCTAACACTAGGAGGCCTCATCAAAGTAAACCCTTTCAATGACAAGTAATCTGCAATATTTTGAACCCTCTATCAGCTAAAATGCAAGCATTAGGTGGCAAGCTATCTAAGAACTTGCTATTCTCAACTATGTTAACATCGCTTATCCTTCCTGCATATCCTTTTGATACAAAACTTACCACACCGTCTGGGGTACAAGCTATCAAGTATTTAATTGTATTTGTTTTTATACTCAGACCAGGTTAGTGCTTGATACATAGCCTTTTCGGTTTTGGATTTCAATTTCCAAGCAATCTATTATGCAAGTGACTTTATTAAATTTATGTCTAAAAGCAATGGGAAGATTTTGCTTAATACTTTTGTTGGAAATTGTTGAATGAATGGTGAGAGCACCTCTACAATTCTTGGCATCTTGTTAAAAATAAACTGCTTGCTTGAGTCACAGATAGATCAAAATCGTCAGCCAATTGAGAAAATGTTCTGTTTAATTTTATTCTCATTAAACATAATATAATATTTTGTTCAGAAATATTGGTATGTTTTTAATCAAATCTATTAAAAATACAGGTCCTTTGGTACCCAATATAAGATCGTGGCTTATTTTTCACTTTAGCTAAAGTAGCTACCAGGTTAATTTTTGTTTTATAAATTCTTCTTGAGAAGTACTCCCATCAGAAGTAGTCTTCGATTGACTACTTATTTTGTATGGAGAAGACTCATAATCAACTGTAGAACCTTCTGTTGCTGGTGTAAAAGAGTCATCCTCTCTTCTTCAAAAAGTTCAGTTTTCTTTTGCTGATAGTTTGCTTGTGCTTGCTTGGGATATATTCATTTTGAATGGTGAAGTTGCCGTGCACACTGTTGTCTTGAAAGGGGATGTTGTGCTATTTTTCTTCTTGTACTAATTTGTACAAATTTACTTCGGTAGTGTGCCACATGACTAACTTGAATTGCCTTATGTTCCTGTGGTGGTATTACTTGGATCGCTTTATCATTACCACACTTATGTTCAATAGTCAGAATATCTGAAATTATAATAAAATGGTATTAATAATGATTTCTACCAATTTAATTTTAAACTGATCAGCTATGTGTGTACATAATACAGCTATCTATTTTTATCTAAGATGTTTACTTCTCCCAGTTAGGCAAAACTTTGTGTTTTGGTCTGAGCTTCCTATTGATCAACATTCAAGAGACTGGTAAGTATAGGAGACCAGTTAAAATAACTCACCTTGGCCACTGGACGACGACAATGGTGTATCACATGTCTCATTAATAGTGGTCTCTTCAATCTCCTTAATTATAGATAGTCTTTGCCGTTTCATAAAGGCAGCGCGAGGTTCACTTTCAGTGAAGGTTCGTTTTCTCCCTGGCTGACAATCGAATCTCGATGGAATACAATTCGGTCTCATGCGAATTCGTTTGACCGAGCCCATTATTTTCAATTGTGTATAGTTCTCCATGTCATTTTCCAGCTACAACATGCAATAAATTACATGAAACACTATAAAACATAACCTATAAAATATTAGTTTTGTAATGACAAGAATTTATTTTCACATGTTTATATGAGCTATTAAACTGCATACTTACATCGAAATGATCCTCACAAAAATAGTATTTCGTTTTTGTGGACAATGACTTTGGATCTCTTCGTGCTAATTTCAACCACGTATTTCTCATTTTTAAATCTGTTGGCACTTGTATCCATAACTTTTCCGGTGTTTTAACACTTGTATTCTTACATTCAGACACAAGACACCAATGATAAGGACTATAGCCACTAGAACTCATTATTTATTTCGAAAATATGTTTATTTCTTTCAGCGAAGCGTAATGTTTACAATGCCCGTGACGTCACAGACATGGCGGCCTGAGAATTAGCGTTTTCGCGCCCAAATTTGAATTGTAAAATTAAAACACGTTTTTATGAAATAATTGAAATAAAAAAAATGTATTTATATTTTTTTGTGGTATTTTATCAATAACAGATTAAATTAAAACACTTTTTGAATTAGACTGTAATACCCTTTTCCGCCCGTATATTTATGGACGAAAATTCAATTTGGAAACCGACCACCAACCGCTTACCTGGCTATCAACATTGAAGGAACCGAACGCTAAACTCACTAGATGGCGTTTAAGACTACAAGAGTATGACTATGACATCAAGCACACAAAAGACCGCGAAAACAAAGTTGCCGACGCCTTAAGCCCCATCGAGTTGCAAAACAACGAAAGCAACGCAGCGACTGTGCATTCAAACAATGATGACGAAGAAACAGGCATACCAATTGTAGACGGATTCGCTCATTCGAGAAAGAACAGAATTTTCTGTTGTGACACGTGACACAGCTTCGTGTCGTTCGTCGCACAACGGAATAAAAATACGTTACGACCTAACCTAAAATGATTTACAATTCATGAACTAGAATGAGTAACTACTATAGTTTACTTTTAACTACACAATAATTGGTAATTTTTTATATTCATATATGTAAAAGTAATTAAAATTGCATGGAAAACTTAACGATGGAAAATAATCACAAATATTTAACGACACAATGGCACCTGTATCAAGCTGACGATAATGACACGAAAACAAAATGGCGGCAACATCCAGAACTTGTCGACTCATGGTTTGGTGTTGTCACACCAAATAGACTAATAAAATATAGTCGCTATTTTTGAAATACTGGAAATATGGCGTTGCACAACGGAAGGAAGTTGGGGATGTACACTTTTAATAATATAACTTTAAAAATATTAAGCTTAGAGATTCATTTTTGTATTAAAATTTAATTACAAATATTCTCGTATAATACTGTTAACGAATTATAAATGACATTAAGGTCAATGTGGGGAAGTCCGGCATACTTTTTTAAAAGTTAAAATTGATTGCATTTCACCAATTCATTTTCTATTCTAGGTTAACCTGTAAGGTAATATTTGATAGTAAATATTGTTCTTGATAAAATAAACTTTTCTTGATTGCATTATTAAAGCAGATCATCGAAATAGAACTTTTTTTTAAATCTTTGATACATAGACGGACTTCCCCATACTTTTGGGGCAAATCCGTCTAGTAATAGATTTGTATGGTTTATTTGTTTGTAGATGTGCAAGTACATATTCCAAAGATGTGATTGTGGTTGCTAATAAAAAGTGTGCTTCAATAGTATGCAATTAATGTCAAATTTCTTTGGGACTAACTATGTAATACTTAACGGGGTAAGTTCGGCATATTTCTGAAGTCAGTGGTTGCAAACTTTATGAGTTGATATAATAAAAAATTGTTTTGTATTACATAATTAAAGGTATATATTTTAGTATTTCGAGATAGATAAGTAATGGAATTCTATGCTCAACGCCATAAATTCAGTGCCTAATGGCGTTAATATATTAGTAAACGAAGTAAAAGCAGTTTTCTTTTGAAATATTGAAATTAGACTGCGAAGCGATTATTATATTCGAATTTTGGAAATAAGATCAACTTCATCAGAATCGAAAGGCTGTAAAATAATATAATTATTTACAAATAAAAAAACAGATTTAACGAATTTAGATGAAAGTTACTGGAAGCACCTGAAAAATACCATTTAAAAAAAATCACAAGCAGATGTGCTGAACGAGTTTATTAAAACTTAATACAAATAGTACAGTTTTTTTATATTTAAGGAACAGTTTGGTTATTTATTTAAGTTAGATAAAAATGAAAATTATATCTAATCAATTAAATTTAATTATACAGTAGACATGACATATTGCATTTTAAAAGTATACTGAGTCAGCTTCATCGTACAACAAAAATTCGTTTGATTTTAATGGATCTCGTAATAAATCTACCTTTTTCATAATCAGAATATCTGGAACTATATCTCGATCAATTTTTCTAGTAATTTTAAAAATTAGTTTGGGCTTCTTAATTGTTTTGTAAAATCTAATACTGTAAAATAATTGTTTGCATTGTTCTTCAATATTTTCAATAATCCCAACATAGTATATCCATTTGGCTTTGGTATAATACCGCACTAAAACATGGTCATTGATACAATAAGTGGGTTCTGAATTACATTTTTTTTTCAGAAGTTGTTCTTTCACTATCATTATTTTCCTGAAACGAGCAATTTTCTTTATTGTCCATATTTACAAACATATCTTCATCCTCATCCTCTGAAACACAGTCTATTATATCTGAATCACTGTGGCTGCTGATCGAACCTGATACACTAGTTGAATCACAACTTCGTGGTGATGAAGCGTATCGCTCTTTAATTTGTAATGTAGAAACTCTACATTTTTTTAAACTCGCCACATTCTTTTCGTAATACATTTACCTTTTGGTGTTATGCTCTTCGCAGCAGACATTCGAGCCGGTCCGTTCTTGTTCCTCATTCTGTTTACCTTCTTTTTATTTAATTCTGAGGGTATCGGTACCGCTGACACAATGTTTTCAGCATTATAAGGTGCTGATGGTTTCTTGACAATAATATCTGATAAAATTTGAATTTTATGATTATCCGGTATTTCTTTTCGTAAACATGAAGGAAGATCACAGGTTTGTTTTGCAATAAATGGTAGCATTTGACTATCATTTCGAGAAATGGCACTTAACTTTGTAAGATCATAAAACTGTGGTCTTTGCACCTCTATTATTTTTTCATTAATCTTTTGTTCTTTCTTTATTTTTTCATTTGATTTTCTTTTTATTTGACCTTTGCTTGTTTAACCGTGTTTTGTTTTTTCTTCTTCTCTGCTTCTCTTTTGCCTGAACCACATCACTGTGTAATGACTTCGGCTCCAGTTGCTATTTTTGTCGCTTATTTTTATGATAACACCAGCTTTCACTTTTGAAGCATTTCCTCAAACGATAGTGTATTTTCTTCTATGACAAATGTTTTGCCTTGTTGCTTACTGGAACTATTAGGTTGATTTATCAGCCTTTCTTTGTATTTGTTTTTAGAGTTAGAAATTATAAATTGTTTTGTATTAATGAAATTGAGAACTATTGAAAACAAGCTTTGTGGATTGTATAATCTTAATGATTTCCATTGTTTTATCTTTAGAATATCGAACTGGCTTTCTTGAATAACTCCAGAATTAAGCGGGTATATTCCCGCTTTTTCAAACCCTTTCTTAATGACTTCACTATCTATCTGAACCCATATCGATCCAATTAGTCTAGAAAATTCTTTTTTTGGTAAAGGTAATCCAATATTTATTCGTTGCCATTTGACCAACATAGGGTCCCAGCGATCTTTGAAAGATTTCATTACTGCTATGTCTAACGGTTGCAGTATGTGACTCGTATGAGCAGGCAGTTTTAGAATTGTGATATTTCTTTAAGAGCTGCCTCTATCACGTTTAATCCCACGTGGGTAGAGTGACCATCATAAATTAATAATATTGGACGTTGGTGTCCTACAGCTGGTATGAAAGATTTTTTGAAATAGGATTCAAAGACCTCCCCTTCCATCCAACCATTTACAGTAGCAGCATATGTTGTGTTTGGATATGCATCAGGGGAAGTCCACTGATCCCAAACGTTTTTGCCTTTAAATACTATTAAAGGAGGGATTTTTTCTCCGATAGCGTTGACACCAAGCAGCACTGTTGTATTAGATTTTCCTGGTGTAGATATAACTCTAGTTGCTGCATGGCCTTTCAGTCCCACTATTTTTGTTTTTGAAGGATCTCTCGAAAAATTCGTCTCATCTAGATTCCAAATGGCAGAGGGTTTGTCCTTCAAACCCAATTATTTAATAGTCTTTCGAGTAAATCAAAGTAGGGATAAATCAAGAAAGGGTCTACGGCCCGTTTCCTAGCATATTCAACAGCTTGAGGCTTTTTCACAGATAAGTTGTTACGCTTTTTAAACGCGTTAAACCAGTCTTTTCCTGGTCTTCCATTGAATGGTGTAGATATTTTATTTATTCTCACATATTCGCCAACCATTTCCAACACTTCGTCCCTGGTTAAACCAAAACCATATCGTTCTATTAAATGTAAATATGACGCAAGCTTTGTCTCCACCTCTCTAGAAAGGGCAGTGTTTCTCCTAAGAGTGTCTGATTTTCCCCTTTTATTCTTTACGTGGTCCATAATCGTCATTCGCGGAATGTTGTATAAACGAGCAGCTTTATAACCACTCAATTCTCCATTTTGGACAGCCCGCATGGCTTCTTGCAGTTTTTCTTTGCTGTAGGACCCCTTGTCTGTCTTTCTTTGATAATTTCTCACCATTTCGAGATTATTAACGTCTACCTAAAAATAAACACAACATCAAGACCAAAGGTTTGTGATATATGCAATGAAGCAAGACCGGCATACGATGGACTTTCCCCTCTAAAACTATACGGACTTTCCCAATAAAACATTGAAGGTTAGAATTATAACACGACACATACGACGACAATTAAGAGATTTTATTCAAATTTAAATAGTAACATGGTTATTAGAAACACTAAATTACATACATACCGTCTTTTCTTATAGTTATTTCAAAGTTTGACTGAATAATTTTCAATGAATTCACAGAACGCTCCAATCACTTTGCAACTTCGTAGCCATATGGATTTTGTAAGGTCATTTATCAACGTTTCAATACATTTACAGCCATCTTTGTTTCTTTTTCCGTACTAAAACAACGAAACTGTTTTACCATTGAAAACAAATCTACTTAGCTATTCAAATATGAATTTTATACACAGTGTTTGGTGTTGCCCCGCAGACGGACTTCCCCGCATTGACCTTACATTTTTTTTTTTATAAATAAGCCAAAGTTCTTGAGTGGTTATTTAAGGACATACAAAATTTGTATGAGCAAATAATAACATTGAATGTTAAACAAATTATTATTATTTGATTTTGCTACAGAAAATATTTTGAAAACGGATTAATTAGTAAAAAACAAGCGACGTTTTCATATCCTTGTCTACAGAAGTAAAATATAGCTTCGTTATTTTTTTGGTGTATTAAACAAACAAGGTAGACAAAATAAAATTACGACCTGTGCAAAAAATTTGGGCGTTTCCCAACATTCTACGTTTTCTTTTTAACAAAAATAACATTCTTCTAGTAGCGTACAAAAAATAATTAATTTAATCATTGATTAAAAAAATGGGACCGCCACAGTTTCTACAAAACAGTTAATTTATTGCCGCAGTACCACGATGACAATAAAAAAATTCCGTTGCAGAACCACATTTCAAACATCTATCAAATTGGGTTATGTTTTCATCCAATATTGATATATCGCGTCGATAAATATTTCCATTGTAATCCTGGTGGGAATCAGTAGTGATAATATTCTTTCTTTGAACATACTAATCTGAAAAGTAACACAAATGTCAGTATTTTCATTTCATTAATAATCACACGGCACGCGGCTGACAAAGACCCCTTACGAAATTACTAATATAAAAAACTTACAATTTGAAACACCGTTTCTGTAACATTACAATTTAATTCAATTTCCATTTTATTTTCTAATATATCGGATATTTTCGTAGACACAATTATATGAAGGGTTTTTGGGTTGTGTCTTGGGTAAATAATTTTATTAATTTCCATGCAATATCTTGACGACGTATTATCGAAACAAAGAAACAGTATGTACATTGTCAAAAATAGAATTTTTTAATTGAAAAGTTTATAACCAGCCAGCACTATTTCTTTTGTACCAAAACAAGTACAGTACTTCTTTTGCACAGTTGCCTGATTTGGAAAAAAACATACCTTTTTGGACTCCTTGGTGAATCTTTTCAAAACATGGGTATATACAAATTGGAACCTTGCAAATTTTACACGTATAACTACTTCTCTTTGGAACGGCTTTTGTACTGCTATATTTACATCTTTTAGATGTGCTAGGAATAGGCATATGCAAACCAACGTTTGCTAAGCGTATTTCACTAGGTACATCAAAACTTCCACCACTTTTATTTTTGAATATTGTTGCTTTCCGTTTTCGTGAACAAAAACCATTTACAAGAGCTCTGCTAAGCCTTAAACGGAAGTCACTATGAAGACAATCCATTTTACTATGTTTGTATATAATGTACGAATTGATTACGGCAGCTTCAAATGAATACCAGAAAATACCAAGCCAGTTTTTCTTTGATCTCCGACCCAAGGTATATGAAGATTTTAGATGGTCGAATAAATCGACGCCTCCCATTGTTTTAGTGTATTCGTAAATAGCCTGAGGACAAAATATTTCCTTCTTGGTGCCATCTTTTTGAGTTCTGTTAATAATTTCAACTCGCCGTGGGTCAAACGCATTGGACGTGACTCATCTTTTTGTCATGCCATCGAATTACGGACGTTGGATGTGAATATTCATACATAAATTCTCCTGGAGCAAGTTTTTTAGCATTCCTTGGACTTTCTTTAATTGACAGTGGGATTCCTTTACGGTTAGCAATAAATGTTCCAACACAATAAATACCCTTGCAATGTAATGTCTTCAAAAGAGGCAAGCTTGAAAAAAACCTGTCGATGACAATTAAAGTATTCGCTGGTACATTTTTACACAGAGAAGTGACAACTTTGTATCCTAGTCCCGCATCATAGATTGATGTACAGTCCATATTATCCCTTCCCGTATAGATGTTGAATTCGTATAAGTAACCTGTTTTAACATCACAGCGAGCCTAAACTTTATACCTACGCTTAATAGGCTTAGTAGGCATAATACTGCGTAAGAGTACTACGACCTTTGAATTTGATCATACTCTTATCAATGCTCTGTCGTTGTAACTGACTTGCATTTTCAATAAAAGTGTGATTGAGTATATTCATCATCTCTCGTACTTTAAATAATTTATCATGTCCCCGTAAACGCCTTGGTATAGCATCGTCATTGTTACACACATATAAATTTTCAAAAAATCCTTTTAAATCTTTTGCACGTCATAATTTCGCAAAATTCATTATTTTTATAGAAATCATCAGTGGGCCAGTACAATTTTTCTTTGGCACTGCATAATGATATCGTAAAATGTGAGACAGAGACAAAATGTACACTTTGAGTCATTTTTCGCTGTCGAAAAATTACACAACTGTCCATCTTCTCTTTTCTGTACATCTAAGCATTTAGGCCTCTTTATGTTTCAACGGGTGACTATAGGCCATCAGTTTTGTATTGTTTTAGTACATTATACACAGAAGTTATATCAATTCCAAGGATCGTTGGTGTTTTTCTTTTTATTTATATCTGTTTTATATGGGTGCTGATCAGGTGATCAATTTCTTTAATATATTTATTATTATTTATAGACATCAAATGTCTGTCAAATGCCTTCTGTACGCCGACGACCAAGTAATCCTTGCGCCGTCGGCGTGCGGGCTGCAGATGGTAAACAAAATGAATGATTCTAACAGAATCATTTCTTAACAGAAAAGGGATATGAAATTAAATATCGGTAAGACTAAGGTGATGGTGTTTAAAAGGTGCGAAGACACGACTGAATGCGATTTAGTTATAGAAGATGAGAAAGTCGAATAAGTGAATGAGTTTGTATACCTGGATAGTCTCTTTACAAATGGTAGTAAATATGTCAGAGATATCCAAAGGAGAGTGAATGCGGGAAATAAATTGAATGGGGCCTTGCTCGTTATTATAAATAATAAATGCGTCTCACGGCAAGCACGCTTGGCTATCTATAATTAGGTTCTAATCCCTTTACTTGTGTATGGAAGTGAAAGCTGGGTATGGCAGAAGGAATCAATGCAGTGGAGATGCATCAAAATTATACATAAAAACAAGACATACCTTTTGACGTTTTTTCCTGAAGGTATTAATTTTCTTAGAAGTACTACTTTAATTTCTCACAGTTAAACAATAACAAAAACTGATTAACAGACTATAACCATTGAAATAGAAAAGCATAGAATTATAACGTCGAACGTATTTATGTTTATTTGTGTCATACAACTCACACAAATGTAAATAAGGATATATTGTTAGATATTGTTAAACTAAAAAATGTCTTACGAAGGACCTTATTATTATCTTTTTTAAATGTAATTTTGAATGACATCATTATTTCTTAACTGAAGAGAAAGAATGAGAACACTCGTTGATGACAGGAAGAGAAAAAATAAGGAAAATGGCGAACATCTGCGCGATGGCGAAGCCAATGTTGTATGCTATGCCTACTGCGAAGCCAATTTCGTTTAGTCATTTTGTTTATGCAGGAATACTTCTATACAATAATAGTTTTACTCGCCTAGTGATCCGCGCAACTAGAGTTGCCAGTTCACCAAACCTAATACCCGGACAGACCAGCCAGCCCCGGATCTAGTAGGGAGCAAACCGGGATAACCGCTTCGAGTGGCAATTTCAGAAGGCGCGAAAATCATAATATAATATCCTTGAAAGAAAACTTGCTTGACAAAGCGCCTTGTATCTAACGCACATTGTTCTATCAATTATTCATTTGAGTTTAAAATGCTCACTTGGTTTTTGAACACGTCATAGTATTAATTTCGAAATGCGCTGCGAGCAGCTGCAGCACAGCGTATTGTTGGCAACATCGTAGCGGGATTTTTAATTCTATATATTTATTAATTTTATAAATAATTAAAGATTAAAATTATTTAAAGGATACTTAATTCCTATCAAGAGATATTGTGATTTTTTTTCTACAAAAATGAATATTATATTTTTTGGAAAAAAAATGAAGAAGGCCTATTAACTTTGAAAAGTCCTAAAATTAAAAATGACGTCAAAAGAGTGTATCTAGGAAATATATCATAGCATGAATTATGTAATGTTTCCTATATACAATTTTATGAAAAAGTTATTAGGTAATAATAAAGAGTGCAAATTTATTAAAGTATTCTGATCATAAAAAATGCCAATTTGTGAGTTTTTTTTACAATTTATGTCAAACACAGAGGGGGCTTCACCATTAAGTTATTGCCCCGGTTCGAAAAAATCGTAGATCTGGGGCTGAGACCAGCCAGTTTGGCCGGACACCTTATTGAAGATTTTATGTCTCAATATTATTGTCCCACTTTTTACATTTCGCTCGTTTGCGAAAAACGTTTGTTTTGGCCGGACACGCAATCAAAACGCCTATGTCGGTCGGGTTTTGTGCGGACGCCTAGCAGCGCTACGCGCAACTATTTTAAAATAAGGATATTATTTTGACATTGCATAGTATAGTAAGGGTTTATTTGACTAATAACAATATAGATCCTCGTGGCGCTTATTCCATAGTCGGTGGACATTGAGCGACCGAGCGCGCTATGAATCGCTCATCAACTTCAATTGTTTAGTGTTTGCTCCATTTAATAACTGCATGCTAAGATTTTCTGCAAAGCACGTTTTGTAATAAACTTTTAGAGTTTTGTGAGTGGTCAATGTGCACATTTATTGCAAAAAATTTTATTCTATGGGCTTTTCGAATTTACGTGTAATCATGTTCAATCCTCTTGTACAAGATAGAACTGTCATTCCTTTTTATATTTTTATTTTGTAAATATTGTAATGAAATTATAAAGTATGTTAATATAATACTATTTAAATTATCTATTAACCTTATTACAGTTGTGTAAATTTGTAATAAAAAATATTTTCTATGACATTGTTTTTTTTTCTATGAACATTTTATGGATATAAATTTATTTAGTTATCAGTTTCGGTTTTTCGGAGCTATAATGGTAATTATTCTTGCACGAAACTAAGTATAGGTAAATAAAAAAAATATCGTATAAACTCTGTGAGAATAATCTCTTCCTCGACTACCGGTAATTATATCCCGACGCTATCTATACCCAAAGATTCAACTTCGATGGCATCCAACGACAAGACGGTGGTGGCCGAGTGCTCAAGAGCGTTGGCTCAGAAACAGAAAGTACCGAATCTTGACCATAGGCGAATTGACCAATAAATGTACCGGTGAAAAACCACTCGCCGTCTCGCATACTACATTAACAATTATAATTAGCAACCTAAATGCGAGCTGAGCCAGGGTAAAAGGTTAACTTTCGAGCAGTTAATATGAAAGAAACATTATTATAAGAGCAGTTTTAGATTGTAAATATATACTAGGAACTGATACATCAATCCTTTAGTTCTACAATTATACTAATTACGAGAAAAAGGTTGCCCAATTAGGAAGATATGCACAAATGGTAAAGATACAGTTTCATTGATAAAAAATATATATATAATTAATATCATTGTGAACTAGAATATCGAACTGTAGAGTTCGGTAGGTCTGGCAATATTTGAATATTCTACTGCGGCAAATGTGTAAATCCGCCACTGTATAGAAAGGATATGCTTCGATAGCAATTTTTATGTATCTACCTATTGCTGATATTTTTAAATGCGCACTTCTGTTTAACGTTTTGAGCGCGCGCGGTGAAGCCGCGAGATCCCCCAATTCGTCGAGCGCGCGCGGCCTCGTACAAGGCCGTGCTGTTTAGTTCTCTACTTCCTCTCACTTAAAAATTCACTTTGTATTTATGGGTTATACTTGTTTGTTACAAAAAATTGAATTGTTTTCTTTAGAAAATAAGGCAGCAAAAAATATCGACCTTAATTAATTAGTAATCGCCAGTGTTTTCTTGTAATATATATACATATATATGTATATACGTAGAATACTTTGTAGCTTAGTAAAGTATATACTTTTATAGTGTTTCTCAAAAGTAATTACGAGAAAAATGTCAGTTTTAACGTATAAAATGATGGTTATCATTTTATTTTACGTGTTGATTTAATATATTATTTACATAATTTATTACATTTTAAATAATTTGTAGTAATGAATTGTGATAATACTTTTATATCAGTTTAATTTTATTGTGAAAATCTTACATATTTATAAAAATAGAGTGAATGTGGCCAAGGGCGAATCGATCATTGTATTTTGCAGTGATAGCTGGAAAAAATTTTCGTGAGTATTTCTTGATAAAATTACACATACAAAAAAGAAATAGTAACTTTATTCCTAGTTTCTCCTTTTTGCGACTTGTGGTTGGCTGAGTGCAGCTATAATCCCGACCGGTTTATAACGGCCGGCAAAGAAATGTATGCGCGCTATTAGCGATTTTCGTGGACATGTTTTACTAAAAATATGTAGTTCCACTATCGTATATGTAAATTTATCAAACCTATAATGATAGATAGAGTTATCTAGCTTTTATGAACAAGTAGTAGGTATATTTTAACGAATTAATGTCCAATGAAATTTGACTTATGTGATTCTAGTTAGTTTGCGCAATATTCCTAATATATTCCAACAAATTTTCATCATTTTGAAATCTATTTAATTGCATTTGTTTTACTTTACATATATCCATACTAAAAACATTAAAATCATCTTTCGGAGAATGAAATAAAGACAACACAAAAATCATACTACTGGATGAAGATCTTTAAAAGCAACCTTTAATCGAGTTTTAATCGACTTTTGATTTTCAAAGTGAACTGTAAATTGAGTGGGCCTGTATCCCGTAGTAAATTGGCCATTTTCCTTTCACAATTGAACCGAGCAAACAACACTAGGTAATGTTAAATTAACTTGAAACTCGAAATTCGATAGGTATTAGTAAAAAATAAATGTCTATATATATCGCTTGTTACATATTCATAAAAGAAACAGAAATAAAGCAACTAAAATACCAGTTTCCAAAAGGATATTTTGAAGAATAATGAAAAAGAGACATGCGTGAAACAAACTCAAACAACCATACAATTTTAAAAAGAAATATAAAGCAGCCTATGTACGCGGCGGTCAGGGGCCTGACCACTAAACTAATATTCTTTGTTTCACCTTAGAAGTTACTTTAGGAATGAAGCTACAATTGTACACTGTAATTTAGAAGCTGTGGCATTACTGACCTGTGTATTATTCAATATTCATTCTCTTTTGTGGTTTTGTATCAGATGAATATGAATATCATAGATGAATATATAGAGTTTTGTATGGGGAAAAAGCGTAACATGTAGTTTATTAATAAAATGCTTTTAAAAACTTGTTAAAGTTGAAAGAAGTATTTAATATGAAATGTTAAATATATATTTTTGTTCGTTAAAAACATTTTTGGTTAATTCGATTTTTTTCAGGTAATATTTCGATCGACAAACTAAGCTCGGAAAATCGTTACTATTTCGGTTAAATTCCCTTTATTTATTATGAAAATGGTGTGAAACTTATAAACGTTGACTTTATATTAATATTTGATTAATTTGAGATATATAAAAGTATTTCAACATTGAATATTCGTGTAACCTTGTCACAGGGCATACCCGTACTAAACTCATCACGAATTTTGGAAAATTCCGGTTTTTTATAGAGCTGTATTTAAAAAAAATTCTATGTAAAGTTTATTGTTTTCAAAGTTTTTTTTTTTTGTAGAATAGTTATTCTATTTTATATGTAATGCCTTAAATTTGCACATATATGAATACATTTCATTGTATAAATTTAAGTTTAAGACTCTCTATATTTCGACTAATCGCAGTTTTAAATTTTTAATCACAAAGCAAACAACAAAAACATAACAAAAATATACAATTCTTTATATTTTTGTATAGTCTATTTAGAGGCTCCAAAAGCGCAAGCAATAAATCACTCTCTTTGAAACAAACTTGCCATAAAAACGGGCTTAACAAAAAAACGCTCTACCTGAGCGCGGTGGTCCGACGCCTTGCGATGTAGTCTCTCTTGAAAAAAAAACGTATGGCATGTTGATGTTTTATTAAATATTATTACAAAATAGTTAATAAGGAATAAAGGAAATACAAATAAGAACAAAAATGTGGTTTTATTTCTTTGTATTTGAGCAAAGTCTTGGAAGGTACAGCTCTCTAAGTTTAACATTTCATTTCTTCTTACTGGACACCGTTTTCAATTAGTTTTCTTTTCTTCGAGTTAGCAAATTTTATCTACATTCCTAAAATATGTAACAACTATAGAGTAATAATTCAAACTATGTGCAAAATGAAAATCGTTTGCGTCCCGTCGCACGGCGCAAGCGCGCGAAAATGACGGATCGTTGACGACCGGAGCGGGCTTTTGACCTTTGAGCTAAAACGCTACCATTATATTCTACATCTTTTCGGGTTCATCTTATCAATTTTTATACAGCGATTTTCTTCAGTAAAGTATAAAGAAATTTCTTTAAATACCGCTAAGATCTAAACTGAAACTTCATTAAATTAGAACAATGTAATTTTATAGCATAATATTCAAAGTCAATGTATCGCTCGGCTACAGGATTGTTTCAAATTCATTTCACATTAAAAAAGTAACCACGATCCCACACACATTATTTTGATTTGCACAATATTTCCTTTTAAACTGAATCCATATTAAATGTCAGTCTTTTTTACCTAAGAGTGTTTATGTGAAGTTCATTAGCTGATGTTGAACATTTCTTAGTGAAATATTAAAAGTAAGCATATTATACAAAGTGAAGTAAAAACTCCTTTTTAAGAAAAATGTTCAAATCTTTTGTCTAATCAGCTAACACCCCTATCCAGGTTTTTTCTTTATTTCAAATTAGTTTACATAAAATCAAGGTATATATGATTTATTTTTAAATGGTTTAGGTTTCAGCGCTGTTAACATTAGGAGCTGTTTCACAATCTCTTCTTAACTTTTAACTGAATAACAGATTACTAAAACCTGAAGAGGATTTAGTAATCTGTTATTCAGTTTATCCATTTCAACACAATATGATATCCCATGTTATAAACAAGCAATATTCTACATGTGAAGGAAGCTTGTAAAAGAAAACAATATTTAACATAAATATGATTTAATGACAGGTAAATGCATGTTAAAAATATAACCAACTCTCAAATATAATCATGGCATCACATTCTTTAAATATTATATTCCGCTTACATAATAAAAGTGTTAGTCACATTCAATTATTACTGATTAAAGGAGGCAAGACCAACAAATACAGTTATCATTAAATGATCACTCAACTATATAGTTACTTTGTCTCTTATATTAAATATTTTGTAGATATAATAATAAATCCAATTTTGTGCACAATGCTAATTTATTTGCAATATTGTTTGTTTATTTAACTTTGGATTAAATAAATAACAATTAGCAAGAAAACTTAAAACCTGTAATAGTAACTTATTAGAAGAGTGAAATAAAAAAATGAGTGCTAGTAACTTTTACCGCGATTGAAGTAAAACTTTTTTATTTGACGTTATGGCAGAAACTGCTAGTGAATTAAAAACCGATAAGCAATCTTGGAATTTAATGGTGTAGATTGAGATTAGGATCATGATTGAAAAATCTGTATATAAAAATGAAGAAATTCATTATATATCCACCCACGCAGGGCCATAGGCACAGCTAATTATTAATTAAAGTGATTATTATTGATATGATTACTTAGTAGCTTATTTACATGCAGCATGTAGATAACTAGATAAGACAATATAGGGAATTCATATTATGCCCACGCGAGCTGAAGCTGCAGCTAGTAATTAAAGAAGTAATTATTAATAAACACAATTAAAAGACATATCACTTCGTAAAGCAAATTGAGGAACAACTTTTATATTTAACCGAGTGGACCACAGGCATAACGAAATATTTATTAATACATATATTAGGAGTTAAGATATGAACTTGCATTTGAATATTTTTAGTTCGACGAAAAACTCGAAATTCAAATTATAAATGTGAAAATTGCATAAACGATGTTGACTTCTGGTCCAAAAAATATTTGTTATTGTAAAGTCGCACCTAAAGAAGTTTTACTTCAATAAACATGTACCTAAATATTTAACATTTTCTATTGTTTAATTTATATTTTCTCAAAGATTATTCAACATATATCCAGTCACATGCTGGTTCACTAATCAAACACCTGTTTAGGAACTGCTCATGAAACAAAAGACGGTCCCTACAATCAAATCTCTATGTTTGTCACTTTATCCAATAGCTTATCATATTCCAGGTAATGATTTTGTTAAAAGATTACAAATTGTGCCAAATGAGAAACGAGTGCCGAAATTATATGTTTTTATAGCAATAACTGTCAAGTCTCCATTGGTATCACAGAGCAAAAAATCAATGTAATCTTTAGTGTACCTTGGATAAACATAACTATAAAGATTTTATTTATATAATGAATATGAAATTTTCCTATAAAAAAACATTTAATGTAGTCTCAGTGGGAATGCATAACAGCTGACGCCCCACACACACTCATGAGATATATTTATGTAATACTATGTTTAATCAGCCAATAGATATTCGAATAATAGCCACAGCTACATGGAATTTGTTTAACAATTTAAACATTTGTTAGAAATCATCCTACCTATCAATATATTTTATCATATTAATAAAGATGAAAAGCTATGTATCGTCAACGTCAACTGGCGTAATGGGTTTCCTGTATGAATCGTAAAGGCTGCAAGATGGAGTCGAAGAATTTACAACTAAATCAATGGTAAATTCATTTTGCCTTTCTATACGAGTTTAGAACATACATATTCTTTAACTCTCTTTTTTTAAAAACAACACATGTACCTCATATCAATATTGGATCTGGTAACTCATTGATACACTAGTGTTATGGATTTGATTTTACACAACACAAATAAATAATTGTATTTATATTTATAGAAATTAAAAATTGAAAATAGATAATGTGTACATTATATATTAAAAAAAAATCACCGGTAAAACTGGTAACGCAAATTGAATTGTTCTGTTGTCAAAACCATTGAATTTGCATCTATATGAAATTTTTGTTGGGCGTCAAGTATACAGCTCGAAAGACCTTCATCGGTATTGCTTCTTTAAAGATTATAAGGTTGTCAGTGGCAGAAGACATTGTCGCAAACAGATGAAATGTGCTACAAGAAAAATTAATATGATTTTTTTTCAAATTTCAAAAGTAATCATGTGTATGTTCTAAATTACACATGTTGGTAAATTTTGTAGGTTTGCAATGAATTTCTAAAATATAGACTTCCAATTGCTATCATTTTTTTTTTTGAAAAGATAATCACGTTACGCCTTCTATATATTAATTAAATATTTAAGTCAGTGAAGTAATTTTTCTTTTGGCATTAGGCATACGTAACAAATTAGTGAATATCATAAACCTTTACATGAAATAGCCTTTCAAATAATATAGCTTTCGGCCACCACACATGGAATGCCAATATAAATATTTTTAAAATTACACAGTCCAAGAGCTTTTCGTACGCTATAATTATAGTTCACGCGAGCGCCGATGCGGGCAGCGAACTGTGCTTTGGTTTCGCTTTATGTACGAACACCTTGATACATCCATTGAAGTCGGCGCTCACCAAGACATGGCCGGTCTGTGACGTCGCCACCATACTCTCCGCCACCGTGTCCTTGTCGCGCTCGTCCGCGTCCTCGGCCCGCCTGCTCTCCTGCTCGCGCTCCGCGATCGTCCTGATCATGTGGTCGGGGTTGGGCGCGAACACGGCGCACGTCACCACCGCGTTGTGCGCCTTTATGCCCTCCCAGTAGTCGTTGCGGTCCCTCCTCACCGACGTGAACTTCGAGTAGTCGTGGTAGGTCTTCCATATGTATATGCATTGGTTTTCCGACCCGCTGACTATGTACTTAGCGTCGTGGCTGAACGAAGCTTTGATCTGACTCGAAACGTTGACGTAGCCCTTGTATTTGCACGACAGGCTCAGATCGGCCAAATCGTACAGCCTTATCCGACTGTCGTTGGATGTGACGAGCACTTTGTCCTCGTTGGGCATGGGCTCTATACCGCTTATCTTCCTGCCGGTGGAGTTCTTGCCGCGAGTGGACCGGACGTCGATTTGCGTGTGGTATTTCAGCTGATCCGTCGTGTAGAAGATGCATCGTCCGTCGTAGGTGCCCACCACGGCGAATTTGCCGTTTTGACAGAAGTTCGCTGCTGTTATGAGCTTCGTCTTACCGTCGACTTCGTTCCAGACGGCCACCTTCTTATCAGGAATGTTCCATAGCCTCAACTTTCCATCCAAGCTTCCAGACAAAAAGTATCTATCATCTCTGGGATGGAAAACTATCGCGGTCACGAAGTCGATGTGCTGGAAGCAGCAAAGACATTCGCCTCTCGAAATATGCCACAATCTGACTGTTTTGTCCATGGAACTCGACAGGACAAAATAATTTTTAGACCAAGATACATCCAGAAGGTCTGAAGTATGGCCGCTGTACACGCAGAAGGGTTTGGGGCAAAACGGGGCCGAACGTCCTAGAGGAAGTTCGTCTTCTGAAGCGGGAGGAGGGGCAGCGAGCGTTGCGAGCGACTCTTGAGAAGGTGTAGGTGAAGATTTTAGCTCTGCATTGTATTTTTTTCGCATGTCCTGGAATAGATGCGCAGCGTCCCTGGTGACCCATATGCGCAGCAGCTTGTCCTGGCCGGCCGTGGCCAGAAGCCGCCCGCACACCGAAAATTTGCAGCACCATACTGCGCCAGTGTGCACTTTGTTCATTTCCTGAACGTGTCGGACGCATCCGTCGAAGTCGTACGGCCCCTTGTGCGAGTTGGAGGCCTTCAGCTTAATGTTGTGCTCGCCGCGCACGTCGTCCGCGATGTCGGCCACGTCCTCCTTGTGGCGCGCGTGCGACACCTCCTGCGCCAGCGACCGCGCCGCGTCCACTGTCCGCTTCACTGTGCTGCCGAAGAAACGCTTCAGCCTAGAAAGTAATAAACGATTATAATATGATCAGGCCGTTTAGACAATACAAAAAATTTATTATAAAAAAAAATTCAAAACAATCGAACATTTAATTGAACATGGTAAACATATTTATCAAAATGGAAAAGCATTTTGATGCCTATAATGCTCGAATTCTTAAAAATAAACAATATGATGTGATCACATTATTTTTACTTCATACACGGGAATTGAAATCTCAAAATGAAAAAATTCTTAATTAAATACCCAAACTGCATAGCGTTATGATCTATTCATAATAACAAAGTTGACATACAATCTCAGAAACTTACGACTAGCAATTCATTGGCATAAGCTATCACCGTATCGTCTGTAAGAGTATCCAGTAGTTTTATTATTTTATTGTACAACATAATTATAATATCTACCTCATAAATAATACATTCAAAATTCGTCGATTTGCGGAATTAAGTGAAAACCACACAGAACAGAACTCAGGATCTCCTTAAATAGTTGTATTTAATCAAAAATTAGTCTTTTAAGCTATCTGATAACGAGCACGCCGCCATTCGGGCACTCACTTCTCTGTTTTCTTCCGTATGGTGTTGGTGTGCGTGTCCGGCGGCTCGCGCGGGTCGGCCCGCGGCGCGCCGCCGCCCGCCGCCACACTCTCGCTCTCCTCGTCCGTCTCCCTGTGGAGGTGCGTCAAAAGTCTATTACGGCTGTATGATAACGCCACTACGATTTGAAGTTATTCAAATTGGATAAACCGCCGGTGTAAAACCGCTGGTGCTACAACTAAAAAATCGTTTTGGATTATTACGCAAAATATGGACTGTTGGTTAAACATCTCTCTTTGAAATTCACAAATTTAAGCTTAGTACAGTACAACGCACGAAACTCTGCCGTTCCGAATTATATAAAACAAAGGTATAACGCTCTCCGACCCTTACTTCTTGTCCGCCACGTTCCTATTTTACGCTATTGCGACGCTTTCGTGCGTTGTACTGTAATTGAAACGGTTAAGGAAGTAACGACGTTGAATTTATATAAAAATATAAGTAGTCATATTTCTTTTAGAATAATAGAAATAACATATAATGAATATTACCGATTTAATAAATACATATATAAAAATTATAAGACAAATGTCTGGCACCGACAACAAAGACAGTCATATACATGTACTGTAATACAAAAGCATACCAAACCTTTTTACACAGTATCAAAGAAAGCCTTTTTAGTATTACAGCAAAAAAAATCTGAATGTACCACATGATCAGCGAATGAAGGAAAATTAAAGAGAAGCAAATATACTCGAAACACAATGCTTCTAGTTTTTTTCCAAACTAGGACTGTAATAATATTTATATTAAAGTCCAGACAACTTCCATAACTCGATATGTAGACTGGTCAAATTCTTTAGAAAAATGAAATGATGTTATATAAAAGCAAGGTAATATAAAAGGCGCTTCTATAAAGACTACCGTTTTTTGAATTCCGTTCAACGCAGGTCCATCTACTTGCTAAAACCCCAGTTTTGAAGGACTACTATTGAACTACAGCGCCATAGAAATTAAACCTTGAAATTTATACTCGCGTAATGCCTTAACCGTAAGACTTGCATAGGTTAACATGAATTGTGAATTTATCAAGACCTGATGCCCAAACGAAAAAACATTGAACTATATGAAATTAAAAATAATGTCTTTTTTAAACAATATAATTTAATGTATGAAAGTATTGTATAATTATTTTATTGCTAGGTTTATAAAAAAAAATATGTAATAACATAACATGATCCTATTTTTATATTAAATAGGTATAATATATCAATAGATATAAAGCTTTTTGATAATCCACCAACTTTTATGATGAATCATTCTTATCCTTGTAAGCACATTCAATAGCATTACACAATGACCAATCAATCTACTATTCGATAAATCCCCCAACTTTGATATTATAGCAAATGATCAAATGTTTCTATTCAAAATCGTAAGCACATGCCAAAAAAAACATAAAAAACAAAACTGAACTAAGTAAACAAACAAACAACATTAAAATCAAAACAAACATTATGAAAACCATAAAATGAAAGAACACAACAAAAAAATATTTATAGAATGCTATACATACAGTTATTTAAGATATCGCACATTATTGGATATACAAAGGGTATAATAAAAAAAAGAATAGATCAAATTAATACAACTTAAATAAGAAGACTCAATTAAAAATTGTATATACCCACTATTATAGCTTGCTATTTAGATACTCTCAAATAAACAAATAATCAATTTTAATGTCTTTTATACAAAAAATAATAGTAATATCCAACAAAACATAAAAATGTTAAGTTGGAAACAGCTTTTATTATTTTCCGCACAAAAATAATACTTTTTTAACAAATTCCTTCATTTGTAAAAAATATATATACTCATAAAAGTAGTGTCAATTTAAAACTCTGCACCCCTCGGAATATCAGAAGCACCCCCTATATGCTCCGGGATTTTTATAATTTTCAATTTTTTTTTTTACAAGTTATAGACTAATATATATACATATTTCTCCATTTTCCGATTCTTACAACCCGCTAACAATACGTACTATTTAGATATACTTTTATAGAAAATTAAGTGTTAATTAATTAGATATTAATAAGCTTTATTAAAATTAAAATTAACCATAAATTTGACCTTTCTGTCATATGGTCAGGCGGTCGCCTCATGACGTGTCCGCACTAAAGGAGTCAGCGTTCGTCTAGTTTTTCAGGATATTTCTGAAGCTGGCTTCTTGTTGTTCCTTTAGGGGCCAGCACTCAGCACCGCACATCATAAATGGATGGAGTGCGGCCATATACATTTAATCCTTTACGTGTACCGATGTTCTATTAGATAGCACTGCCGACAACTGTTTCCACTTCGTCCATCCCGTATTTATTGGGTGAATGACATCGGCATCTATAGATAGGTCGCCGATGACTGAGCCAAGGAACTTACGGACTATCTATCCGTTTTTATGAGGTATCCGTAAGATGTACAGCGTCAAGGTAACTGACGCCGCTAAAGCTAAAATGCAGGTACTGTTGGATAATATACTTTTTTTGTGGAATACTTGAATAAACAAACCCTTTATATCGGTTATGCCATCATTATATTAGTTCAGTAAAAAAAAGAAACATGTAACTAAATTAGCAACACGGCTATAACTTAAAATTTGTAAACACGCGGAACAGATACAGGAGTGAGGCCTGACGAGAGTGCCCAAAAAGTGCTTTATCTTCGAACTTCAAGTTGACATTACTTTTTATATGTCAAATTTGAAAGACTAGCTTTTTTCAATCTTCTTCATAGATAGAAATTTCAAAACAAGTATTTTTTTATTTAATTTCTTTACATAATTATTTGCATAAATTAATTAAAAATAACTACAATTTCCATAAATTTTAATACTTTCTAAGATTTAACCACTCCTGGGTTTGACTTGGGAACAAAATACTAAATGAACAGATAACACTTTCTAAAAACCAAACAGAAAAAAATTGTATATCAAGTCCAGTAATGTGCAACTATCATCAAAAGAAAACACCATAATTTTGATATTTAAATATCAGTTTCGAACTATGAACAAAAAAGAAACGAACACAGCAGAAAAAAATAATAATGAAATGAGGCGAGCACAGAAAACCTAGTACTAATATCAATTTGCGAGAGCGCCCGTTGGACGGATCGACTGCGCGAGCGCCGATCCAGGTCGCCGGTGGACGCGTACAGCGTCGACACGGAGAAACGCTTCAACCACGAGCTCGACGGCTTGCGTGCGACACTGCAAGAACTTGCCACTTCTGAGCCTGTTCGTTTTTTTTTATATTTTCGATTTTAGCGCTGCGCAAACTTTAAAAGACCGCAGTCGCCAAAATCGAAACACTCATAGTGTTATTTCAGCCAGTCTGTCACAGTCGATCGTCTCCGAAATTGTTTAACGTCGAAATTTAATTTTGACGTGATAACTTATAAATCGATGAACGCTGGCTGCACGCACGAAAAAGCATGACTCATTGTCGCGTTCCACCTGAGCCGAGCGTGCGAGCGAGAGCGCGGAACAATAGAGAGGCACGATTGGCCAAAGCGTTCGGCTTGTGACGCATCTATTTCTTTACTGTATAATTTAAGTAGAAAAATATTTGAATTAACGAGTGCAAATAAATGTTAATTTATCGAAAACATTGTTATTTTCAATAAACTCCTTTGTCATACAAAATAATGATAATTCAGTGATAATAATGCAATGCAATTCATAAAAGAATGCAATTTTTCATCAATGTTTTCTTATGACATTATCATGTAAAAATTTTTAATTTCATTTTACACAAAATTTTTAACTGATTCTTGTGTTTACATGAATGGGTAGCCCAATCACAATTCTGTATTTTCATAAGATTAATTTTGATTTGAGTGTTAGTACACACATAAGATACATATAAACATATTTTAAATGTTGTATAAGTGGAATGTATTTGAAGCCCTACTCAATGAAATCACTCATCCTAAAAAAGAACCTTTCAAAAAATTTTAATGTTTAACATTTACTAAGAAAGTACTATTTTAAATAATTTTATTAAATAAAATAAAATGCATGTAATACAAAAATACCTACTTTTCAAATTTATTTCATTGAGTAATATTTGAATGTTAACAAGAACATCTCTTGCCGAATTCATTAACATACTTAAAGAATGCAATATTGAATTACAAAAAGGTTGATAATAATTGTTTCTATCTGGTTTTTCTCTTTACAATGTATGTACTGGTAATAAGTATATACTACAGTTATGCACATCAGCGACAAATATCCGTCAATCGACTACGGCAACACACTTTCTCATAATCTTATTTTAAGTTAAAGGGTTTTAACTTAAAATAAGATTATGATTATATTATGATATATTAGAAAATAAGATTAAGAGTTTTAGGTTAGAACCCTAGACCCTCCTTGCTGATTCAATGTCGCCTGAGACTGTTACGACGTTATCGGCAATAGGTTAACTACGCCTAGAACTAACAACTTAACATTATCTTTGAGGCGCAGAGTAACCACTTTGAAATCTATTTCGATTTCAAAATGGTTACTTAAATTCAATTTTATTTAAATTTTAAATTTATACTTTCAAATTAATTTAAATTCAAATGCTTTTATTCAAAATAAAATGTTACAAAACATGTTTTTGTACCTTACGAATGAAATGAAGACCAAATAAAACTAGCCATTTTCCAAGATGAAATAAATTAATTAAATAAATAAATTGGTGATAATTTAAAAATTAAAAAAGTAATGTAATTCAAGCTTAATTTGTAAATATATTTATATATGCAGAATACGTGTAATATTATACCACCTACCAATATACACAAACTAGGAATATTAAATAAATAAAAAACCGGCCAAAACATGTAGGATCATGATCACTGTAGGGTTCCGAAGCCGTTACTACAAAGGAATGCACTATAGATAAAAAAACTATGTTGTTAGATTTTCTCCATTTTTCCCACACAAAATAGATACAAGCACTTTAGTCATCTATAACTAGAGAAAGAAGTAGGTGTGTCAACTATTACTCTTAAACTAGAGTAAACTAAGATGCACCAGCGATACAGCATTTGTTCATAGCACTTACATCCTTTTGTTGAAAAGTGCAGTTTTTCGGCAATAGCTCAAAATCAGTATACTCGATCATGTTCAAAATTATTTTCGTTGAAAGTATTTATTACCTTTTTTTTCATATTTTTTAGACATATGGTTTAGAAAATAGAGGGGGGGAAACAATTTTTGCTACTTAAGTGACTATTTCAGAAAATATAAAGTGAATCAAAAAAAAATGCTTAAAAACTTTTAAATGTTTTAAAAATAACTATTGAAATATGTGCCACATATTGATGTATGCTGAAAAAGAATATTTTGAGCTTCTATTACATATATGGAGTGCCATCCTAGAAATATTTTTATTTTTTATTTAATTACGAAACTAAGTAAAGGCTTATACAAGACATATATACTGCGAATTTCATTCGAAATTCAAAAAAAAACCCTTAAAAATATGATCATTTATTGGATTTGAATTAAAAGCAGAACTGCAATCAAAATTGGGAGCAGAATCGAGATTAGATTGAGACAAAACCAAGGACAAGGAGGGGGACCAGAATCATGATGGATACAGCAATATCATTTCCTAAAAAAGAGAGGTCAAAAATAAGTGTAAAGACAGGATCAAAATTTAAAGTATGAGTGGGATATTTAATGTTTTGTGAGTTATGCCTACTAGGGTTCATCCCCGGCTTCCGCCATATCTTTGTATTATTGAACAGGCTATTACATAGATTTTAAAAATTCATTTATTTATAGGAAGATACTATACCCTCAGTAAATTTACAATATTTTATTTTGATACTAACCCCTGGATTTGTTGAAATAGAAGCTGTGATTGCTACAGAATCGGAATTAAAAGCAGGTTGAAGAGCAGAATCGAGAACTGAGCCAGAATCAGAATCGAAAACGAAACCAGAACCGAAATTGAGAACGGGACTAGGGACGAAAACGAGTGTGGGGACAGGATCAAAAACAAAAGTGTGACTAAGATCAGAATCGAAAACGACATTGATCGATATAAAGGAAAAAAAAAAAACATTTCACATTCATGCTGATGTAATTGTGGACATTTCCATTCTTAGACGTATTTACAATCAGTTTTCTTAATAATTTGAAAGAGTGTGGATGTGAATTAAGATTAAACTGATTAAGTCAAGTGCCCCTTATATGCTGACGAACAAGTAATCCTTACATTGTTGCATTGGAGTTAGAGAAAATGAAATATGGGCAAGTCACCTACATGAAAGTGTAGATAAATGTCTGCCGGGCTAGCTAGTATGAAATGTAATCTAACATCTACCTTATTATCAATAAGTTATATTATAATAGATACATTATTGTGAGAAAGTTTATCATCATCACTAATACGATTTATATGCATTTAAATTACTTGTATGGTCCTAGCTGAAATTATTCATAATTTCCTATGTCATGAATTTAGCAATGTAATAAAACAAAAGTTATATGCCAACGACTACTATGCTGTATCTGAATATATTGATGAAAAAAACCTCTAAGATTGAATTGCTTGACTATCAGGTTGTTTCATAAAATTTCTGATTTGTTGCACTACTTTTATTAACTATCCGTTATTATGTACCTTTGAGTGAAAAAAGTAAACCTTATATTTCCTACCCATTTTTCTCAGGGTGAATCAGCATTTGGAATGGGTGATAATGTCAATAGAATACAATAATAATATATTTGAAAAGTAGTTCTATTATTTACAAAACAAGATATTTTTGATTTGATTTGAAAATGGACACAAACCTAGCATTGTCTCCCATGCCACTATCTCCGATGTACTCGGACGTGAGCCGCATGATGTGCAGGCTCAGCGGGTTGATGCACTGAGGCAATTTGTGCTCGGCGACGCTCAAAGGCATTCGTTCACCTGCGAAGATTAAGTTAAGCATATTCATTTAATTCCAAACTGACGAAAACAGGTTAAACAGTATTATATATGTGAAGACTGATCAATCCACAACTTGATATAACTCGAATTTGATATAAAACTATTTTTGAGCCATACTGCATGACCAAAGGTTATAGCAAAAGGTAATCAATTTGCAATATTTCTCATTAAATCAATCAGTTCCATGCATTTAAATGTTTTTCCTATTTTTTTGAAAAACTTAACATTTATCAATTGTTCAGGGACACAAAAATAATAATTAAAAAAAATATGGTTCCCTATTTTTTATATATCAAGGTTTCTCTAAGTGGCGTACGAGAACCTCTAGTTCGTCGACTGATCGCAGGTGGTTTGCGATAAGATTTACGAAAAGACTGCCAAGTCGTTAACCAGACAATTGCTACCTTTACTCTCTTAAAGGGGTTCACAAAACTCTGGAAAATTTCATAGGGCTACAGGAGGCTCTAAGTTTGAGAAGCCTTGGTATATAATATAAAGATGTAATCAAATCTGTTTAGTTCAACTGATAATAATTTGCTTGTTTCAATATCATTATGAATTATGATTCTGAACAATAATACAAATACAATAAAATAATTATTTTTCGCATCATTTTAAAATTATCTTTTAATCTAATTAATGTCTGTGATAAACAAATAACTAAAAATGGAATAAATGTTACACAATTAAACCAAGTATTTTCCACAACCCATACATAAAACATTATAATACAATTAACACTTTTTAACATGTTCTCCTTTATATTTCAAACACATTTTCCTTAACTCACATTATTTTTTTTTAACAATTCACAACCAAGATTTAACAAACATGCCCTCAGAAAAATACCACTAATCTAAGGGATTTTTTTTTATATCCTAGTTGAAGGCTATCACAGACTCTTCTAGCTTTGGAAATGTCAACTTCTCATACAATTTTTTGAGAAAATAAAAAAAAAACATATGATGTAAAATCAGGACTGTTGGGTGGGCGATGGATCATGGAATAAATTGGACAAATAATGGGTCACTAATTCCATGTTTTCAGAAGTGAAAATCATTTGGTCTTATTCACGATATACAACCCGTGCTCTATTTGAACATTTTCGAGAGCATTAGAAAAACAAGTGCTATCCTCCTTATTAGTTGTCTTTTGTCTTTAAATACGATCATGCAAACTAGGACCATCTGAGAGAAAAAAAATTCTTACCCACACTACTCGTCCGCTTCAATTTTATTGATTTGCTGTTGCCTTTGAACACCCATTCACAAGAATGTTGTCTCCTCTCTAGATTGTAAGAATATATTCACATTTCATCTGTCATTTTGACTTAAGCAGCGTGGCTGTCCATAATCATACTTAAATATTTTTCGCACCCATTAATACGAGCCAGTTTCTGTTCTGAGGTAAATTTATGAGGAATCCAGCAACAATAAAGTTTATTGTATTTTTTTTATTTAACTCAAAATGTTTTCATGCTTTTTTTATAGCCGATATTTCAGTTTTCTTCAATTAAGTGCCTGATAGAAGTCACAATTTTCTCAATGAACGCAGTTAAAGGTTGACCTTCACCAATGACACAATAAAGATAAAACAACAACGATTTCAATCAACTGAACTAACACCTCATAATGTGAAGTTTCATCAATATCACAATGTTATATCACTTTACAAGTGAAGTTGTATAACATTAGTTAGTGGAAAGCCATGATTTCGATGTTTTTCTAATTATCACTGATTCTTTAGATGCAGGTTTGTTGAGAATTCTTCAATTGTTGTCATTAAAATTTTACAGGATTTCATTTATATGTCAAAGAATTCAATCTCTGTCTAGTCTATTAAGTTTGTCCATATTACAATAAGAAAAATCTATGTTCTTTATGGGTTGATACTTTCATACAAATTTGCATCAATTTCCAATTGCTTTCTGCCAACTATAAAAATCACCAAAGCATGGTGACCATGTTCAGGTACATGTTGAACATCAATTTTTGTCATTTAACTTTGAGCACATGTTAATTCAATGGCTAAATTCAAATTAAAAACATATTTATTTCATAGTTACATAGGACTTGAAATACAAAATCATATTTTATAATTTAATCACTTGTTTGGAAGGCAGTTATTCCTCAGTATTAACAAGAAAGAAAATTTACGAGTCACTCTTTCCAACATTTCAATCATATACAACCATAATAAAATGCGAAACTGTCATGGAAAGAAGCAACATAGTGAGAAGTTGAGCTAGTTACACCTTTAGATAATTATCTCTGAATCGGATCGATATTAAGAGCACGATTGAGATTGAAACTAAATGAGCACGAACAGGATCAGGTTAGGAACCATGAACAGAAGTAACAATATATAATAACAAATTAATATATTTATCATCGCAAAAATTTCCAATTTGTTTATCTTTTATATGAAAACTACAGGAGCAATCAAATGGAAATGCTGAAGGAGAAGTGACAGCAGGAACAGAAATGAGAACTGTCAGAAAAAGTCTGCAACGCATTCGTATGACCAGGTAGGCAGAATCTAGTGGTTAAATATATGACAATTAGGAAATTTATCTTGTGCAATTACATAAGATTTTAAAAGCTAAGAATTGTTTAGTGGTATAAATCTCCATTACATTAAATTTAAATAAATATTCCCATAAATTATATTAGCTAATTTTAAGTTCACAACATCAAATTAAAACTCAAGGGCAAAATGAATTTAATGATATTTTGCCGTTTACAACACTATATTCAAGCACTTATGCTGAAATCGCTAACCAGTATCAAGATTAAGAACGGTAACTTGTTCCAATATTTCCAAGTCGCTGAGCTGCTGCCCGGATTTGGTGCGAGTGCGCAGCCGCATATTGAGCTGTTGCTCGTCGCCAGCAGACCGCCGTCGAGATCGCGTGCCTTGACCGCCAGCACCCTCGCTGCCGCCGCGTCTTATTCATATCAAAAATAAAACTATGACTATTTTTTCACATAAACGTTGTTAAAAAAGCATTTTAAAATTTTCTTCAATTTTAATAAAAGCGCACTCATATTCAGAACAAATAAAGTGAATACGATACTGACAAAATTAATACCACAAAACGTTTTACGTCGTTATTATATTAGGTAAAATAATAAATTAATTTCATTATGGAAGCTCTGCATCAAACTAAAATACATTTCAAAAGGAACAAATTCGAAAGTAAGAAATATATTTTCCAACCAATGCTTACTAAACGACAATGGCCGCAATATCACAACCAGAAACATTGAAATCAAAGACAATAGATTTTATACCGTCCACTAGATCCGAGGCTGGAGTGTCCGGTGTGCACGGAGGGCCGGCCTTCGCTGCGCGTCCGCGTGCTGCCTGCCGCAGCGCGCTCTTCCACCGACGGCCGCGTCAAATATTCACTAGCTGCGATGACAATTAAAATACTTTTACATGACTCTTAATATTTATTTAATATGCAACACAATCTTAATCCATACTAATATTGAAAGTGCGAAAGTAACTCTGTCTGCTTTTTATGTTATTACGGCTTGGTGGCTGATTTGGACTTTATTAGTAAGAAAATAGAGAAAACAGAAAGAGGGGAGGAGATAAGATAAATAGATATGGAATGAAGGTGAAGGTTTGTTCAAGTATTACATAAGCAGAATTTAAAATATTTTTAAACCCCCTCCTCTTGTGTCAGTGAAAGTAAGCAACGCTCTTACCCCCATGCTTATATAAGCATTAGCATATTTTTTATGAAATCTGTTCAATTTTTTTATTGTTATTCAAGTGCAAAAACCCATCACAGTTATTGAGTACAATGAAATAAGCAATTTGCAAAGGATAGAGGAATTTAATGTGCATTTAATATTTATTCAAGCAAATAATTAACAACATGTTTAAACATTACATTATTGACATGTGAATAGTATTTAAATATTTAGTTCTATTTAAGAATTTGGTACATTGAAATTAATCGTCCTCAGTCAATAGTAAAGAAATATTATTTTAGAAGATGTCAAATACAATAATATTGCTAATTCAATTAATAATAGCGCGCGCGGTAATTCCCCTACTTCAGCTCTTTCTTACTTGACAATTATTAATACTACGTGAGAGCGTTAGCAATAATCAATTGGGTACGCACGAAGGCGTAACACGCAACGTGTCAAGCAACGCAACGCGTAATGTAATGCGGACGCGAATTTGAGTCGTGTTAAAAATGTGTAACGTAACACGTATTTTTTCGCGATCCGCAGTGTTTTTGCAAACGTTGAACATTGGAGACATACAACGTAGCTGTAGCAGCAATGCAGCAAGCATTAATGAATGTAATGCATTCATTAAAATTGAAAATATTATCTTTACCTAAAAGAATCCTCCTAGATGGTGGAAAACTAATTTCTTCATAAAAAAGGCATCTAAAAAAATTTTGATGGACTTGAAATCACTGGAAATAAGTGGGCATCAAAAAAATTTTCTCAAAATGTTTAGTGTAAATTTCGCATACTTAATAAATTTAATAATTATACAGATATCCATAAAGCAATATCTGTTCAAGATCGACTGGCTTAAACTAATATCCCTGTGTCTATATAAATCGATAAAAAAGATGTTTTGTTCCTTCCATGCATATTGTTCTCCCACCATTTTGCGGTGTTCTCTAACAACGCTGGACCTCCGTACGGGCACTGCGAACGCCTTTGTCTTCGCAACTAGAACCGACAGCCGACGGATCGGCGCGCGCCTGTTCGCGAACGCAGCGAGTTGGCTGCTGCCGCGACCCGAACTTGTTACGCGGTTACGTTGCGCGTTGACTCAGGCGATATGTTTGCGTTGGGCGCCCAAGTGCGTATGTACCCTTAAATACTTTCACTTTAGAACATAGACAAGTGAAAATGCCAATTATGTTGATATCAGAATTCACTAAATTTTACAAAAAAAAAAACTTAAATGAATATTGCTGACGTAATCGTCATTCGACCCTCTCCCCCGGCCCCATGTAATCAAAACTAAGTAAAGCAATAACCCCTTTGCCCTTTGGTGCTTATTTAGTACTTGAATGACCATAAAACGAGAAAATAAAAATTAGAAAATGAGAAGAAAAAGGAAATATATTGATATCTGGAATATCATTAAGATGAGGATTGCGAATTGGACCAGAATAAAATATAGGTTCGAGAAATTAATAGACATTGAAACCTCAATCAAAATTTTCTATCCATCCATGAGAAGTTACAGCTAAAACTTAGTATAGTATTGTGAAAGACTCGCTGCACGTAAGTTAATAAATTAAGACATGACGGCAGCATACTTTGTTGCACTTATGGATATTATGGTCATGAATAATATTCATAATAATATTATCCTTGTTGATATATCAATAAATATTAAATGTTTAGAACAGAAAATTGTATGTAAGGAGACACTTTGGATTCCAATTAAAATTGTTATAAATAAAACAAATTATAAGTCTAAATCAGCATCACTTTCTTTATTGTCATATATGTTTATTGTAAAATTATCACCCAAATGTAATGTTATTATATCATTCACCTTCAAGGTTTGATATATCTAAAATATTTGGAAGATTTAATATTTTTGATATAAGAAAAAGAACATATAGTATATTGACAATGCCACAAAATATTTTTAGAACAAAATTTTTTGTGGCATTGATGATAGCATAATGTAATTATTTTTCGACATCAGCAATTTTAAAAATACACTAAAGATATTGAGTCATTATATCAATAGGCATTAATTTACGACAACGTTATGTCTTGCTCTTATGATTTATTATCTTGCTTGCAATGAGTCTTACACAATACTATATTCAAATTCAATATCTCTTTATTTTATAAGTTGTACATAACTCTTAAAATACATCATTATTGTTGTTTGAAGGTCAGTTTTCCCTCAAGAATTACAAGCAAAAAACTGTCAATCGACATTTGTTTACAAAATAATTTAAAATCTTATATTATACTAATAAGTAATTATTTAATAATGATCTTAAATTCATTTAAGGGTAAGTTTTAAATACCTACAAAGATCTTTACAGGGATCAGTGACAAAGATCTATAGTTAATATTTCGGTTGATATTGAACATGTACCTATATGGGAATTTTTGGTTCATGCTCTGGCATTATTATGATACATGTTTTCACTCATATAAAATAATTTTAGTGTGCCTCTTTTTTAAGTACAACCAATTCGTATGTCTTTCTAACATGGCTTTCTTTTTTAAAATGAGAGGTTGTGAGACTACATTAAAAAATATAGGTCTAATATGAATCAGTGAGGTGTAGGCAAGACAAGTAACTTTTAAGCCACCCTAAACTCTGACTATGGTTGACAAGTGTTATCATACCCACAGTACTAATTGCTAAACAATATGCATTATATAATACAAAGATGGTCTAAATGATACGAAATTAGGTTAAAACTGTCTTCCCTTCAAATTCTAACCCTGATGTAGTATAGCCTAGATAGTGCTACCGAATAGTTACAAACAACCATGCCTCCAGAAATACTGCCAAAAAAAAAAGCTTTACCTTTTGAAGATTTGTTGTCCAAAACATTCTGAGCAGCGCTATTTTGACTACGCACCGACACCGTGGTGCTACTGCGAGATGACGACTCACTGCGGGGCAGACGTTCTGCTGATGCTTTTCTCTCGTTTAAGCTCGATGATGATTTAACTTTTTGAGCTGCGATCAAGCAATTGTATATGTATGCATAATATTATTCTTTAATTTTACATCAACATTTTCAAAAATATAATAAGCACAATATCTTCAAAAAATAAATTGTCAACATGAAAACTAATGAACATTTATTTTGTTTTATTTTGTTTTTTCGTTCTCATGCTGATACAATGTTAAAACAAATTATAAACTATAAAATAATTTCTCCTAGCCCTATACAGATTCCTAACCTTATATAGATTACCCTAAAATTTGTAAATGTGAACTTTTAATCACCATAAAAATGCTTGTCAAATTGAAAACAAAAAACATGCGATGCATAAATTTTTCCCTTAGAGTCAACAATAAATGGTTTATATTGAAAAGTTATCCATCAATTCCCATGTGGACACCTGAAACATGATAATTTCTGATTTGGAAGCAATCAGCACGCTGACTAGTATTAGTCGCCATCTTCATTCATTATAATTATCTATATATAAATATGTTTTGTTCATACTAATGATCGTTATAATCACTTACTATATTTTGACTGAGACAGCTCTAAAGAATCTTGAAATTCTCGTGTAATAGATTCAATTGTACTTGCAGGGCTCGGTAGTGCCATCAATTGACTGGGGCCAAGAATGTCAGACAACGTTGGCTAAAAATATTTTCAAATAGTTAAACAATCTGCTAAAAATAGATGGATTTTTCAAGATTAATAAAACATAAGACGAATTTTAAAGGAAATTATGCATTATAAACTGCCATTTCATATTTTAATACCTAAATGATCACAGTAAATATTTCACTATAAATGAGTTTAAATGTCGGTAATGAAGTTTTGGTTCCTATATTTGGCAGATAATGAAGACAGAATGTGAAAAATTTAGATGTGTTCACTACAAATTTAAGTAGAGTGAAAGCTAGTGAGGTGTTTTAGTTATGTGAAAAGGATGAATGAAATTATAAAATTAAGGATAAAAAATTGCAGAATAAAAATCATTATGCAGTTTTCTGTCCTCAATTTTGTAGAAGGTCCGAAAAAGGATAATCTGTATCTTTTATGTAGATATGTCATATATCAAAGAAGGGTCAAATTTAAAGTATTAGAAACTGCTGGCTCCATATGAAACAATTGATAAATATCAGTGAAACAGGAAGTATGTAGGAACCAAATTTTGTGTTCCTGTTAAGGATACAGGCATGTACTGTAATTATCAACCTTCATCTTATTATAACTAGAAGTTGTTATAGACTGCCAATACTTCATACAAATTAATTCTTCACCATGCAAAAAATATTTCAAGGTAACCATTTTGTTTTATTACCCTTACCAACATCAATCCATAAAAAAGGATTTCTATGCCATGATGCTAGATAATCAGTATAAAATTATATACTAACAGTTTTTACGTCCGGATTTGCCAAGTATAAATTAAAATTTATCAATGATTATCTACGATCCCGAACCCGCTCTCAATATCAATACCCGGTCCCAATATATCTCAGTCCTAACCTGGAAATTGTTGCTAATTTTCTGGTATTTATGTTTTATATATTTAACATATCTTTATTATATAACCTTTTACTGTTACTATATATCCTATTTCGTTTTCCATGAGATACCTACACTTATGCAAAATTTTAATACAAGCCATTCAGTTGTTTCAAAGACCAATAATCAGACAGACACATTAAGGACATAATTATACAACTGCATGTTTTTAATTCATTTAAAATTACATCAAGATTGGTCAAAGCATTATTTATAAGAGATCATACAAGTAAATACGCAAACAGACAGAACCCACAGATTTACATAGACATAATTGTAAGTCAATATATGATTATATATAGTATTACAATATTTTTATAACAATATATATTTAATAAATATCATAGATTTGTTGAGCTAGTCTTATTAAAATCTACGCATACACACTTCAACACATAGATTATCCAATGGGGGTGGTTTTTCTTGTTTATCCAGCCTTCGTGGTTCTGGCCGATAGTCATCTGTGTCTGTGGTACATATGCTCAAATTATCGCCATCAGTTGTCGACAAAGATTGCGAACCATACAGTTTATCTATGAAGAGAATGTTATTTTTTTTAATATCAATTATAATACTACACATTTTTTAAATAAATAAATATGAAAAGCATGTGCATTCATTAAATTGCAATCTTCGATTACACCAAATAACTAGACTTAAAAACAATATGAGCAGTTACCAAACCTTTAGTTACAACAGGTTTGGTCAAAAAGTCAACACACATACACCTGCACAAACAAATACAACATTATTTGTTACCATTTTTAACACAAATCCTGATTCTAGTCCCCAATCCAATTATATGCTGTGTATAAAAATATATCTTCAGTATTAAAATGTGTTCTCTTTAGAACTAAAACCAGTTTTTAAAAACACCTCATCCCTTACTTATTGCATTACATGCTCTCATTTATTATTATTTTCTGGGTTCATACCTCAAAGGGAAAAATGGAAACCATACAAGGCCATTTTTACTATGTTTTTCATGGAGTTTTTCTAAAGCACTATAATGAATAGAACTTATATGATTTAGTAATAAAAACTCATGCCCAATGCAATCATAATTTTTAAAACAACCCACAAAAAATAACTATGGATATCCAACGATAAAATTACATAGTAGTATTTTATCTAATGATCTAATAAAAACTATGTCTATGAAAGTTATGGAAATAGAATGGCCAATTGGTTGAAAATATTATTTTGAATAGACTTTTTAAGGGACAAACGAGCACGCGAGCCACTAGAAAGTAGATGGTCACTGCCACCCATAGACACCTGCAACCCCAGAGGAATCAGGTATAGTACATTACCGGCCTTTTAAAAAGAAGTATGCTCTTTCCTTGAAGACCTCCTTTAATAAATTGAGTAAACTTGATACAAAGATCTTTGGGTAATCCCTTTCTTTATTCACAGTGAATGTTAAAAACAAGCTATGTACTAATGAAATTTCAAAATGATGTGATGTCTCTTTTTATTTGAATTATTTTACTTCTTCTTTGAACTTTATTTTTATTCTTGTTGTAATGTATACGCATATAATGGCAATTAGTATAAATATAAGTAAATATAAATAAATATCTTTAAACTTTTATCTTGTTAAAGCTTTTAAATAAACCAAAAGCCTCTTATTTTGACAACTTTATTACTTATTATCACATTACGCTATGTAATGGAGCATTTTAGATGCCAATTCTATCCTAAATAAAAATTTAGTTTATTAGAATTATATTTATTATGGAGATCTAATCATGTTTATATGACTACTTCTCTTTTTGCGGCGAGGCGGCGCAATGGGTCCTTCTGATAGCGGACGAGCGGTACCCCCACTAGATACTGTCACAATAGATGATGCGTTACCTCGAGACTGCTTCAGACTATTAGCTTTGGTACTTGCAATAACATCTGGTTCAGCCATCGCCAAAACTACAAAAAAGAAATAAGCAAGAGAAAGCAAGAGATATTGTTTAACAGATTATAATAATTTATAACAGTATCTATTAAAGAATTCTAACTTAAAAATATAATTACATTCCACTGCTAGTCAATTATCTGAACTCAAAAAAAATACATGTAAATAATTATTACATTAATATAATATAATTATTATGTATTTTTATTAAAAAAAATGAACTTGGATATTTTGTTATCTTAAATGTTTGAAAAATTGTAGCTTCTAAACTTTATTATCTTCATTACACAAATATTTAATCAATAAATAATAGTGAAAATAAATATTATAAAGTCCTAATAATTTTAATATGTATTTAGTTTATTTGAATTCTTTAACGGAAATAATATACTTTAAAAATGGACATAGAAAATAGGCAGGCAGAGTATTGCTAAGTAAATTGCTAATTTCTAAAGTAGGCTACAAGTGAGCACATAAAGTAAGTCTACCAATTGCATTATGGTATCGATTTCATCGACCTCACTTGTATCATGATACAGATTTTCTTATTCACATTAATGAAGTCAATTTCAAAAAACGCTAATAGGTATCCAATATTCTATTGGAATATTATTTTATTTTACCAAAAAACTTGGGAAATGGTTTTTACATAACTATCCTCCACCTAATAAAAAATGTTCAGCCTATTTTAATACAATGCTTCAGTCACTAATTAGCAATACTTTATCCACCTATTTTATATATCCATCATTAAGATATAGAAAAATTATGGATACCATTTTGGTTTCTATTTTCGAGCAATAATTGTTCATCAGATAGAGTTGACGGCTCCTTAGAACAAACTGTCGCTGCAGTGATATGTTCCCTTATGTTTGCTGAAACCAAATGACAAAAATCATAATTATTTACACAGTTCTTAACAAATATCTTAATTGCAACAACTCATAACTCGTGTTATGTGATAATGAAATTTTTCCAGGCTTCTATAAGTTTTCCCACACTTCATGAAATGAATATGAAGTGTGGCTCGCACTCGATGTGGTTATGCACTTTATCTCGTGTAGTAGGAAGTGAGTGAACATTCTATGAGTATGGTATAAACATTGAAGTTTTATGCTATCGACCATGCGCTTAGCTATGGTCTTGTAAAGGGGTGGTGTGGGGACATAACCCACCAGCTTAAGCGCTTTAGTCACCTGCCAAAAGGTCTAGTGAGTAGGGAAAGTTTAGAATCCTTCATACCAAGTGCATATTTCTACAGTATTTACAAAATACAAACAAAAAAAGCGTGACGACGTGTCCCTGTATATGTACATAAGTTGAATAGCTGTTATTATGTTAATGTAGTTTCGTGCTATTCGCACTAGCTAAAATAAAATGATACAAGCAACATTGTATTTTCGCGCTCGGTAAGAATTATTTCATCAATGTTTTTATCAATTGTTATATGTATTTAACAATTTTTAATTTTTATATTATTTGTGTACATCAGTGTGCAGAAAAAAAGAGTTTATTTCCGTATTCTATATGTTTAGACTTTTTTTCTACATTTTCAAGAAAGAAATATTTTAAATGTGTAGAAGTAGGCACCTTACTGCAAATGCCTAGTGAAAAAGAGATTATCAGTATTCAGTTCTTAACAACGTAGCAATCTATGAGTTAGCTCAAATGCCTTCTATATTAAAATGTTTTCACAAGACTATTTTATCTGACTACAAAAGAAAAGAGGTTCTCAATTTGACTGTATTTTTTTATATTAATAATCATGTCCAATACAGTGTCATTTCTCATTATACAGTAGCATAATACCACATTACAGAAATAATTATGTAGAAAAATATAATTTTATATGTTACATCACCACTATCTGTACTGAACGTTTCTGAGCTGACAAACATCTACATGGAAATAGTGATGCAGCAAAAATTTCTGAATAATAATGAAGCTAAACAATAGATAAATATAATTTAAATAAACTAAAAAACATGCTTTTAAAGCACATCAAACAAAAAAGTGAAAAATAATTCTTAATATGAGCTGAAAAAAACTAGTATTATTGTGGAAAAAGCGTGGGTTGCTTTATATATGAAAAATGTGACACAAAGTGTCCCATGCTTTTTCCACAATAATACTAGTATTTTTCATCATTGTTCATTCTTTTTTTTCAGCTCATATAAAGACTTATTTTTCACTTTTTAGTTTGATGTGCTTTAAAAACGTATGTTTTAGTTTTTTAAACTATATTTATTTTCACTTTTAGGTCGATTGATTGTTAAAAATTTGTAATATTTAACAATACAACAATAGCTGAATTAATAATAATGCTTATTACTGTTACTAAATTCTATTACAAAACAATAATAGAATTTAGTAACAGTAATAAGCCACTTGCTCTCACGCAGACGATATGTGACGAAATTATTCGATCCTGGCGATCCTGATCAGGATAGGAAGATAAACTTATCAAATTATTGTATTTTCATTGCTCCTTGATACGTACACAAAGTTTCAAATTAATCAGACTTCTTGAAATGGGTGAAAATTAATCTCAAAGATTCCGTTACATACGTAGATACATACAACCCAAGCTTATATTAATCCTGGCAGTCCCAATAAGGATAATGGGAAACTGTTATCAAATGATTGCATTGTCATTGGTCCTTGATACGTATGCAAAGTTTCAAATTAATCAGACTTCTGGAAATTGGTTTAAATTATGCTCAAAGATTCCGTTACATAGTTACATACAAGCCAAGCTTATAAAAGCGTGTTAAAAAAAGGAAATACATTAACATTTCTATATTATTACATCACTTTATAAGATTTAAATTTAAATGGTAAGACAGAAATAAACATCTAGAATAAGGAAATTTATTAATTCAATCCCCACTTGTTCTTACTAACATGTTGTATTTATTATCTATTTCGTCATTACTAACACATTGCCTACTAGCTGCCTTAGCATTTCATAACAGGACAATAATTTACAGGATATGTATATAATTTTCATATTTTGTTTGCATTGTATTCCAGATTTCATTTGCATAACATTATATAACTTTTTGCATTGAACTTGAAAATGTACTTAGGCGACGTTCAAGAATTATATAAGCACTAAAGGGGATGGGGGTCTTCCCTTTACTGACTTTTGGTGAGATGGGGGTGGGAGGTCTAAATAGTAATTACATCAGCAATATTTATGTATTTATTCATAATTTTTGCAACATTTAATATATTCTAATTTCACCATATACGGAAATCCTACTTCTTTATGCATGAAAGCAGAAAAAATATTTAGGGATTTCCAAAATAATTTATTATTGCTAACAGGCTCTCCCATGGTGTTAATTATGGTTAGATAAGAATTGAAAAATGGGAAGTACCATGCATTATTCACTCGTCTTAATTTGTCCAGTCTTATATTATTGAAATTGACACATCACAAATGATTATTTCTTCACTATTGACTGAGGTCTATTAATTTAAATTTACCAAATGTTTAAATAAAACAATATAAATAAATATTATTTATGTGTCAATAATATAATATTTAGATATAAAGTTAATGATTTGCTTGAATAAATATTAATGTACATTAAATTCCTGTATCATTCATGAATAGCTTATTTCATTGTCATAGACTTGACTGTGATGAGTACTTGCTCATGAATAATAACAGGGCTAGACAAGTGACTTTCTATTGTCATAAATGCTCATAGAATAGAATGATAAACTTGGTGACCTATACAGGTACTCTGTACCCAATTTAGGCACCAGTCTCTCACAACCTTAGGATAATCATATAATTGTTAAATGTACTTTTAAAGACATGCTGTCTGATTGTGGCAAAAATAAATTATTATTATTATAAAGTATGGGAGTGATGTTAATTGACATTTCGTTAGCTAACAATGATCTGGTATATTTATTTATACTATCTATCTGGTATATATATTTATACTATTCTATGCATATTTACGATAGTATAAAACCTCTTATCCAGGCCTGCAGTAGTTGAAAAGATTATATATTAATGTTCACATAAGCATGAGGGGGTAAGAGCTTTGCTTACATTTGCTCATAAGGGGGAAGGAAGAGTTACAAATAACTAAAATTCTACTTATGTAATACTTGAACCATCCCCCCTTATGTAAACAATCTTATGTGTATCCCATAGTTCACACTATTGTATTTTTGTGTAAAATACTTACGGTGAGATTCTGAAGCTCCGCTCAATATGCGACCTATTCTGCCCAAGGAAGTCATACTTTGTAGACTCATTGCATCATTCTGTATAATTCTACAACACAAGAGTAAAATTGAAAACAATGATGTTTATTATAATACTTGAATACCTCTTTAGAATTAAGAAAATACTGAATAAATTTTGTGATAACAAAATATGTATTCTAACTTGAATGGATGTTCTAGATTGAAGGTATGAAGTTCCGTGGAACCAGCATAAGAATCGGGTGTGCAATCTTCATCTTCTTCCTCGGTCTGCATACAGCGACGCAATTCTTGAAAACGTCTTCTGTCTTGCACGACCTGAAAAAATTAAATTTAACTTATATTGATTGATAGAGAATAGTGTGTCAATCATATAGGCGACTTCAGTGTTGAATGAATTATACACATAATAGATACAAAAATACAAATATAATACATCATTTTGTGCATGTTCTATACACATATTCTGAGGATTACATTAAAATAAAGTACACATACAATTCGACATAATTTAAAATATTCACCGCATATTCAGTCTAATTTTATAGTACAGCTTCAATTTAAGAATTGCTTAGTAGACATGTAGAAAAACATAGCACACCTAGTGCTTTAATATTGAACACAAAAATATTTCTTTGCAATGTTTATTTCAAAAAAAAATCTTAAAAAACACACTTTACTTACATTGAATATTTCTAAAATCACTTGTAAAGTATTTCCCAGTGAAATATTAACTTTCACCTATCATATTACAATTATTTTGAGATCAATAACTAATTCTTCTTCTATTTATGGTTTAATTGTATATACCCTATAAGAAGCAATCAAATTCCATTTTATCAGCATATTATAATTAAAGGAGGAGTGAGTATTTAATAGTCAATCCTTGATGTTAAAGAATGGAAAAAAAAACCATTAATTTATAAACCAATGCAAGTAATCTACTATAAATCATTCATTATACAATAGCTAGGCCCACCACGGTGACGTATGAGGTGTCACATTAGTACTTGAAACAAATAAATCTGATCAGCATGTGGTGCACCTCAATTGGATGGTCTGTAATGAAAGTTATGGAACATGGGACTGACAAAAATAACCAATTCATATATCATGACTGTTTCTTATAACAATTCATTTCTATTTTAAGCTAACATATTGTGTTATCATATTAACCAGTGGGAACAAATTTACTACATAGTTGGAAGGTATACTGAAATACATTTATTCCTATATACCATCACTAGCAGTTGTGCGCCTGCTTTTTAGGCATCGTGGGTTAGAAAGCAATTAAGAAAAAATGGTGAATGTACATGAAATTGAAAAAAAAAAATAGTCTAAAACAAAGTATTCATATGAATGAGATAAAATGGAGGTAATAATTTGTAGAGAAATAATTAATTTTGAAGTTAGAGCGATAGGAGTTGAAAGTTGGGCTTTTCCTTTCAAATAAATAAACACATATTTTGGAAATTGAGAGCAAAATCAGAATTCACATGCAGAAGAAGCATGGGAATCAATGTTAGGACTGGGATCGAAATCTACTGAAGGGGCCAGATTGGAATTTAGAACACGACCAAAGTCAAAACCAATGGCGAAAAGGATTTGCAATCTAGAACAAAACTAGAATTTAAATCATGATTGATGTGAGATTATAAAAAAAAAGTGGATTGGTTTACAAATATTTGCATAAGCCTAAAAAAATATTACCCCAATTGCTCACTTCCCTCATTAGCTATAGAAACAAAAACAAAGCTGAAGTAAGATGGCATGCGAGACAGCTAGAGAGGCGTCTTACATTCCTGTTGAATCTTCTTCAAACATGCTTTCTTGCATAAGACCTTGCTTATTTTGGTCATAACTTTTTTCATATCACACAAATCTTTCTGAAAGTCTTTCTAAGAAACTCTTAGGATATGTCAACAATCAGGTTTTATATATTAATACTTGATTGTATTTTCATACAAAATAAAAGAAAATTATTTTGTTTTATTTTGTATGAAATAAAATGGAATTCTAAGCTAATACCTATTTATAGATACTATACTAAGATGCCAGAAATCACACTGTTATTTGTTATTGTATCTGCAAGGGGTTTAAAAACTAGAATTGTACTTTAAGAAACTTACATTTTTTATAATAGTATGATCATCTGATGGCTTTTGTAAGGAGGTAGAAATGGCAGTTGACAGTGATTCAGAACATTTCTCAGCTTCATCTTTACTTTCAGTAATACCTGTAGATTTACAGATTGAGGACCTCCTGTAAAAATGTGTTGATTATCATTCATGTAAATAAACAACTTTACTTTAAAACATTGTCATTATAACAAGATATAAAGAGGTAAAGGTTTCCCATCTGTTGTGATTACACAATAAACAACAACCAATGTTTACTTCTAAACAATATGAAGAATCGGTGTTTCCATAAATGGATAATTGCCAAATGACAAATTAATATCTGTACCATTCAAAATTACGTCAAGTAGAGAAGTCAAAAACAAATTAATATAAATTCATGCACAATTCTATTTACTTGGAGCCTTTGATGGGTGTGAATTCTTCAGCATCAAAAAATTCTTCAGAATCACTACTATCACCCATTTTTGTTTATGTTACAATTAAACTGATAAATTTAAGAACATATTAGATAAATTATTGAATAAAACCACAAATGTGTACAATTCAATAATAGCTGACATTGAAATAAAAGTTTGACAGTACAAATGAATTTGACAGGTCTATCACATCTGATCAAAGATGTATCAAAGCATTGATTGAATATTGAATTATGACCATAGATAAGACCCTGTACAGAATAGGTCATAACATAATATATGATAAACAACGTTGTATTTGTCACCCATAAAGTTAAAATAGTTTCGTTTCTTTTATTTTATTTTCACTTTAGTGCTAGTTGTACTAAGTTGTCTACTCAAAGTGAGACTACATTATTGGATTTGTGATATCAGGATTCGAGAGAAAAGTGTTTTAGATGTTGTGTCTGTAAGATATATTTATCTCGTTAATTCTTAGTTACAAAATCATACCATGGCAAATATATTTAATATAATTGTGAAACTGTGACAAAACGTGAACTGTAAAACTTGATTGTTGCTTTCTTAATTAATTGTTGCTTAATTATTTTCACTTTATAGGTAAACGTCATAGTTCATGCTGGATATAAAAAAGGTTTTGTGCCAAATGCATTAATGGTATTCAGCACAAAATCTGAAATGGCTGATTATCATAATGACATGAAACGTAACAATTTTATGCAATGACAAGAAAAAAAATTAATATCTAATTGAACTGAATTTAACCTTCTGTAATTGTAGCGGATAATGCAAATTATCACGTTACACAAATCAACAAGCACTCTGTAATGAACAATTTAAAATCTGATGTACAGAAATAGCTTACAAAAAATGGAATTCCTTTTGCAGAGAATTTCAGAAAAGCTGAACTTTTGTGTCTTGTTAAAGAAAACAAACCCACAACCATATACGAAGCTAAGGAACGTTTAAAACAGTATGGACATGAAGTTGTTAAATCACCTCCATACCATTGTGACCTCAATGCTGTAGAATTAATGTGGAACTTAGTGAAAAAAAAGTGGCAAGTAAAAATTTAGATCTGCCAGAAAACAAAAAAAATTGTAAGAGAATGTATTTCCATGGCCTCAGCTGCCGACTAGAAAAAATGCATGCAATTAATATCGAAAATGAATACAAAGCAAAGAATAGAATATCAGAAAAAGAATTTTAATCATACTTGATTACTGTTCGTGACGATGAAAGTGACAGTGATAAATAATTTGAAGGCATCGAAATTCGTGAGTCAGATTTTGATTATGGTTCAGAATTAATAAATATGTTTGAATACATTTTGTAAATCTTTGTTTTTCCATATTTTTCCTTCTAAGTCTAGTAAGACCCAAATTCTTATTTAAATTTAAACTCAATTATTTTACTATTTTATCTGGAATTCTGGACCTTAAGAGATTAATATGATAAATCTCGTAAGGCTCATGTTTCAGACGCATTAGTGAAACATTCGAGTTTAGATATATATAAGACTTTGGGCCTTACTACCTTAAATAATACATCCACACAGTAAGCCCTAGTATCAGTTTTAATCCACCTTAAATCACAGAATCATTTTAATCTTCAATGCTACATGTTTTAAAAGAAGGTAAAAATTAGATTTTAAAAAAACCAATGATCAAGTATCAGGATCATTTTTCGCACTATATTCAGGGTTGACATCTAAAAGATTTTTAAATTTGCCGCCACGAGCTTGTGCCAACAACGGTTGGCAGACTCAATCAGTTCCATATCAGTTAAATAAAAAAATTTTTAGACAATTCTATTGTACATTACTATATTCTTCTACATCGATAAAAATAACAAAAATAGGTACAACTGAAGATACTGTAAAGAAATTAAATGTTGCAAATTTTATCAGCTCTATAAATGAGAAGTATTTAATATTGTATAATCGTCTTTGTCTATATTTTGGTAGACTTGTTTTAAGTCAAAAATATTACATTTTGTCAATTCTTTTTGAAATAAATTTTGATATAAAGTAAATTCATGATTTATTTCATATCAAATCGGTCGCTATTTACTTAATATTTATATACTAGTATTTTAATAATTCGATTGGGAATAATGAAAATAATAAACGTATTGCAAAAAGACAATAGAAAAGGATACAGACTTGATGATGACTGTTTGAAGAGGAAAAACAACAATATTTGTTTCTTGTTCCTCATTATTTAGACTACCATTTTTGTTTTACAGATTATACAAAATATTAACTAAATAGTTTTAGCTGTTTTAGAACTACATTTAATTTGAAACAAAAGTGTGGTTTACATTTTAAGCATATAAAACAAGCTGAATATTTTTTTACATGTCAAATATATACTGCTTAGTTGTCGAATCTTATCAATGTTTTTCATAGAGAAGATTATTTCCTGAAATAAGAAACAGAAGGCTTTTGATACAAAAAAAAATGTATAAAATCAGAAAAATAGCAGTGGTGCCCAAGGAAAGATCAAGATCGGCATTGAGACCGATATTGAAATAAGAGGTACAATCAAAGTAGAGAACAGGATTGGGATCAGAAAATATCATTATTAAATTATAATTTATGCACAGAGCAGCAGGTGGAAAAAGGATTAGTACAAGATGAAGTTTGCTTATAATTGTAGAAAATTATCAATATTGATAGCAATTAAAGATCAGTGCCTTTCCCTAGTCTAAAAGCAAATTATAATTTTTAAGAAATATCAGAATTTTTACATCATAAAAAAATATGGAGTACGTACTGTCCACGCGTAATTGTAATATTAAAAAATTGTAATTAATATTGAAAATATGTTGCTGACACAAAAAGTTACTCTTGTTTTCTTAAAAACATTTTTGTATTTTCGAAACTTATGTATTCGATAACATTTTGCATCCGTCCTCAATGAAAGTTGCAGCCTGACACGAAACATAACATCTTGATATTCTTGGGACCCTATAGCTTACTACATATTGTAAACACCGTGGAAAGCACGAGAAATTGATAAAAACCAAAACCGTCACCGTACAGAAAAAACTCTTGTTTGCTATGTTTTCACATTTGACTAAATTAAATTTAATAGCATCACAAACTGTGAGTACGACAGCATAAATTTTTAATTTAACTAAACAACTCCAAATAGTCTCCTTGACGTTTCAAGAGTGACACTGATCTTTGGGGATAAAACAATATATGTTTGTCTTGCTTTTCCTCAAATACATTTGTGCAGGTACTAATAATAAACACATATATAGATGATAGTTACGAAAATTTTAAACGGACTCTATGCTGTTTTCTTTATTCTGAGATATATCCTCTATGACTTAAATTTTATATAATATTAGATTTAGTTCAAAAGCGTCTAAATGAATAAATGTGTCATTTTTTTTATTGGAGTATAAAAAACCGATTTAAATCAAAATTTCTCTTCACAAGGAGCTAAATACCATATACATTTACAACTTAATTTCTTAATTACTTGCAGTGTTATAAAGAAGTCGACTCGTGAAAATTATGAGAGATTAATTAGTCTATTTATGGAATGTTAAACAATGTTCATTAAGTCATTAATAACAAAAATGACAAAATGTCAATAACACTATTTTATACCAAATTCCACCTATGACTGATACTATTCTCTAATAACGCTAAATACCTTCTTTGATCTCACAAATTACGGTAATAGATAACAACATCTATGTGTTTCAAACTATGTTGTATCTGTAGATAATTCTTGCATTTTTAAAGTATTTTGTGTAGAAATCTTTAATTTATTGCTTTTACCGCACATAAAGCTCTTTTGAAAACAATTTTTATTCCTTCCCAAATTCAGTTACATAGTTTTTACGCGTATTTAATATAAAACGAAACATAGTTTGTTGTCTTATTTATAAATATGAAATATTTTTTTATGTGAAAATCAGAATTTAGTTATGAAAAAAATATAAGAATAGCAACACCAAACTGTACAATTAAAGTCACACTAAATATATTTAAAGTAAATTTTTATTTGCCAACATTAAAAATATGAAAAACATTCACATTACATAAATTAATTAACTGGTAGGTATATCTGTTTATTAGTTGTAAGTGTTTGTTACTCAATTTTCAGTATGATAATGCGTTATGATATCGTCGGCGTAGAGTGAAGACCTCGTAAGTACAATTTCGTCATATTTTTTTTTATGACGTTTCTGGATAGAAAACCTCGTAATGCACGTGCTGAATTCATCCAAAAATTTATTCGACTATGGTAACGCCATCTACGATGTATTATGAGAACCTCGTAAATACGCGAGAACTAAAAAATAAACACGAATACCGTTTAAAATTTCGTATCCTTTGGACTATTATAGAAAAACTATCATTGTAGAATAAGGAAACGTGATTTATTTTATTACATAAAAAAACAAAAAAAAAATGACGCTTGGTATAAAAACTTTACAGGGCGCGGTTTTTTTCCCCTCCTGAAAAGTTGCATTTTTAGTACTTACGAGGTCTTCACTCTACGGCGACGATATAGGGAATAGTTTTTATATTTGAAAAGTATTACTAGCGATTTTTAATTTCTGACAGCATATAGTCGATAGCGTGCCCAAATTAGTCTGAAAAAAAATATAGATAAAAAATATGTGTATTATAATTTTACTAAAAAACTAAAAGGTAATAAATAATATTCTATCCCATGAGAAGAATAAAACTACATATATTTTTGGCATAACTCTAACATCTTAGAGATCGTCCTGAAAATATATCAATGTAATTTTTTTAAAGGTTTTAAATTATGTGTAGGATTCAAAACGAAGAACGTGGGGATGGGAGAAACAGTGGACAGATCTGATAACTTTATTAACCACATTCTGAGTGCTCTCAAATATTTTTTAAAAATTTAACGAAACTGTGCAGTATCAAAGAATCCTTGTTTTCCATTTCGGCTCAGAGTGATGTTAAATAAATTTAGTGATTTTTAATATGTCTTTTGTTGAATAATAAAGATTATGTTTTCATTATAGGTATACCTATCTTTTTTGTTAAGAGGGAAATGAATTACGTATTAGTTTAATATTCCCAATTCAATAATGAACTTGTAGGTACCTTACAATGTTTGAACAGCAGATAATAAATTTAATGAAGTGTCGATATAGAATCTTCATAAACAGATAGAAAATAACAGAAATCACATATGTATTTCTTACGGAAGGCACGCCATTACAAATTACTGAACGAAATTCAGACATTTGTCCAATCATTGGAAAGTAGAAATTGTTAGTTATTGATCCCCAAAAAATGAAGGCGATTGTTTGGCAGCTTCTTAATGGTACACGTCAGAAATATGTGATAAAAATAAAAGCGCAACTCATCACATCACAGCAAGTCTTCTAGCCGACGACCTTGACCGACAACGAACGATTCTTGTAACGAATATCGCAGTCGATAAAATATTGGCAGTTTGTACATTAACGTCCATATTCAGCCGAGATAGGGAAAAATAATAAATCAAAATATTTTGTTCTTAAGCGAAAAACTAATTTCAGTAACAATATCAATTTATAAAAAAAAAATACCAATTCAAAGTTAACACAAAATACAAAATTATTAGGAATAGTCGAAGAAGTTTGAATGATAAAGTTATAGAATGGTAATCACCAAATTTCTTTACAAAAAATTTAATCTCGCCCGTCACATGTTGATTATTCTTGCTTGTGTGTTTCACCCTTAACTGAGCGACTTAAGTTGGAGGTTATAATTTTTGTGGGCAGTGTCCACTGTACTACAATATTAGATAGTGCAATATTAGAACTTAAAGCTGACAATACCAACATTTAAATTTCGTTGGAAATGACACAGAGAACTGAGTAGATTACTATTTGGCCACAACACGATCAAACTTGACTACCAAAATTGTTCATTATTAGTGAAAATAAACTACAATAACCCGACCCACCTACACATAGAAATCATATCTAAAAATAGATACAATTAAGAAACAAAATGTCGGCCGCATTTGTTTGTAATTTTGGAACATTTGAAATTCCTTTAAATGTTTTCATTATCAATTTTTTCTATGCCAAATACTATTTTTTATCTCACAAAATTAGCAATGTAATACTGAAAATCCAATAATTCTAAGGTTTGGCATTAGGAAAAGGTACCCTCATCTATTAATTGAATCGAATACCGTTTTAAAGGTAGATAACAATATATATTATAAATTTATAAGAACAATGTTTGTCACTGTAGTCCTGCTACTATTAACATTATTTACTTTTTTCTGTGTAGGTTGCAAATAAGTTCACGGAAACTGCCAGTCATAAAGATATTTAGAATTTTGTAAACTTTACATACGTGTTAATATTTTTTAATTAGCAGATTACACTTGGCTGCAGGTAGCTGTAGCAGTCACAAAGGTCGCTGCCTATTGTAACAAGGTGTAAAACATCATATTCGAGTATGTTGTGCTTGTGATGTGCAATTAACATAAGAGGCATAAATTAAATATTAATTAATTAATTAATGTTAGTAGCAGCAGGACTACGGTGGTAGAATTCTGTTCTCATAAATTTATAATATTGTTATCCGCCTGCAAAGCATTATTTGATTTAATTAACAAATGAGGCTACATTTCTTAGACTATTGAAAAATATATATATATATATATATATATATATATATATATATATATATATATAAGATGCCATGTTTATTTATTGAACAATAGTTACTATAAAAAAAGAATACTCTTTCGTGATCAAATAAATACTGAAATAATAAATATTTGTTATATCTATAATTCTACACAAAAAAAAACTGTAAATGTTCTAGGGTTAAACAGTTTAAAAAAACGTCCCAAAATATCTACTGTAACAAATATAGACAATTTCAGAATAAACCGACGCCGTTTTAAACTAATCTGCTACAAGCGTAAGTGGCCAAGTCTACCTACAACTCTTATAGCAAATGGTTCATAGTTGTTCTCCCACTCACTTCGCCGAGTGCGTTGTTGCACGTCGTTATGATCAATGATCGAAACTGATTGAACAAAAACGTAACATATACAATTATCATATTTCAATAGTTTACGCATGACCAGAGTTTTAAATACAAATGTAGGCCCTACAGTTGAGACCGATGTTTTATTGTGTATCTAAGAGATAATGCTGTTCACGATTTTTCCTCATTTAATATATGTCCACATAGTATGTTTCGCTAGGGCTGTCTTTGTAGTGTCTTCAGTATTACGTCGTTTTTAGGGCCCATTTCCGAAAACTTCACGACAATATTTTAGGTTCCCTTTCCCAGATATTTTTCTACAGCAAAGTGGAGGGATAAACTGGCAGAGAAGACATCAGAGCGTAAGTAAATAGTTATCGCCGCTCATGGTCACTCGCAACTCCAAAGGCGGGCAACAAGTGCGTTGCCGGCCTCTCCAGAGGGGATAGGATATCTAATGGGGGACCACGTTATTGAAAGAGGGAGAAGCGAATGGGCCATTGGAACTCTCACTCACAAGACAAAAAGAAACAGCCAATAAAGTTATACAACTTTTGTACAACTATATTTTTATTTTAATAATTTTATGAGAAACACAATTTTTCATGGAGGTCCTACATACGTAACTTCAGCCTATTGAAGTGCAAGTAACAAGTAGTATTTTATGAGGTATTTATTACCCGTTAAAAATATATTATTTTGCTTCGGATATCATCTTTAGACATAATTAGGTAAAATATTATAACAATTTTATGTATATACTAGCTTTTGCCCGTGGCTCCACCCGCGTGGACATAGAATGAATTCTTTCATCTTTTATATTGATCAGTAACGATATGAACCCGACTTCAATCCCGTTCTTGATTTCGACTAGAAGAACCTATATCGTTACTCCGAAAACACCAATAGTTTTTAAATTATGAAACGATCTCCCTTACACTAATGATCCTTATCCCGGTCCTGTTCGCGATTCAAATCCCGAACCGATTTCTAACTTGAATCTATCTTGAACATCGTTGTTACCAATAATCAGTCTGTATAAGTGAAGAATTCATTGTACAATCACGCAAGCGAAGCCACGCAAAAGTGAGTATCTTTATAAATTATAGCCTATACGTCATTCCGATGTATAAGCTATATTGCTCTAAAGTTCCAGTTACTTCTATTCAGCCTTTAAAGCTTGATTCAGTAACAAACATCTAAACATGCAAACTTTTACATTTAGAATATTAGTAGGATATTTAAGCTTGTAACTCGATTTTAATTAATAATGTGCGTCCCTATACACATTATGCTTTAGGGTCTTCACCCAGTGACGCACACACTAATACTGCGGTAGGTTCATAACAGCGTTGTGGTGATGGTGGTATTTCCTGCAAGTGGAACGCTGACGGAATGTAGCAGAAGGATAAAGTAGAACAATTTTTTAGAGCACTTCCCACAGTATAAGCGATAAAGACATTACATCTCTTCGCAAAGCTAATGAATTGGTTGAATCGCAAAGGGCCGCTGGTCAATATTACAAAGTCGCCTACAATTCGAGATGCTCGACGTTCGATGCAGTTCAGGGACAGGAGTTGATACTGACGCGCCTCAGTCCAGAGATGACAGCTGTATTCCAAGTCAATTATAACAACTTAAAACAATCGAATCGGCATCACTATATGACGTCAAAATTACGTGGTGATGAAAAGCTTTGCCACCGTGCACCCTCGGATGACGTGATTTTAACGTCACAACCATATAGAGCCGATCGTTTTGTGGTGACATAATTGAACCACATATGTGATAGGACTTGTGCTGTATAAATTAAGAGACGATGGTGCGACTGAAGTATCGTCTTACTGTATTTAACAGTACAAGCTATTTACGCTGTTTAGAAAAATAAAAATTTCAACACTAGCCTAGGTCTTCGATATCTGTCAATCTTCTCGAATTAATATTGAATTCCTTGGATGAGGATTTGTAGTTAAAGAGCAGATTCAAGGGTCAACGATGGTCTGCTTGCTGCATATTGGGGCAGGCGGGTGATAAGCATTAGTTTATGCATTTTCGTAAAAAAAAAGCTTGCACAAAACAATATTTAAGTATTTTCCTCGATGATTTATTTTTATGCTTTAATTTTTCTACAGCATTAATCCTGTCAAATCTAACAATAAGTGTAATATATTGCAGATAACTTGTACCTGCTCAAGATTACGAAAAAATGTACCTATAGGTACTTAAACTTTAGACTTTTTTGGTCTAACCTGTTGAATACATCCAAAAGATTCCAATGAGAAATAATTGTATTGGGACCTAATGTGCTTTTATCGCTGCAAATCCATATCCATACCCATCAAAACTTTCGAAAGAAAAAAACGGAAAGTTTAATGGAACTTATATGTCTGCAGAGTTCTTATCTAGATTTACATATAGAATACATTAGTTTTTCCGATTGTGGAATTATCATTTAAAAGCAGTAATAACATTTTCTATTTCGTATTCGAAAATCCAGATTGGTTTTTATGTCCACAAGGACTTACGATAAAAACAGATACAAACCTACAGGTAAGGTGCAAAGACGATCCATACAAATAAAAATAACATTACAATCCCATTCAATAAAGAAACCTCGCTATGATGGACTTACATATAGATTCCGATACTTTCCAAATTTAACTCTATTTAGAAATTTTTTCTTCCAGATAGATCACATATAAGCCATTACAGATTTTATTGTTGTGTATAGGACTGTATGGGACGGTTTCAACAGGGTACTGTATCTTAAAATATGTATCTATTACCTTTTTATTTTTGGTGTTATAACGTAAAAACTAAAAAAATATGTTGAAACTAGGAAGTAATAAAAAAAGTATCAGTTTTTTTACGAATAGCGTCATACACCAGCACTCAAAAAAAATGAATAATGATAGTTGGTTATCAAACTGGAACAATTGTATATCTGAGACTTCCGTATGTACGGATTTTACATTTGTTGCGCACAATGAAAGTTCCCAATATTTACTCTGAAATATGCTTTAAAATGACCGATGTATTGAAATATATGTAGAAAAAGGTACCGCTCAATATGCACCCAAATAGTTAATTGGCGAATGTCTCTGGATTTGGAACAGTATCGCTTTCTGGTTTCGAAAAACCAACCGAACCACAGACACGCACGAATGTAATAACGGTGTCTTTGTTTATAATATAATGAAAATATTTCAAATTCAAAGAAATGTACCCGAATCCAATACAGTTTTACGCCAAAAGTATAACATAACACTGGAAATACATTATAACATATTTTATAATTCTGTCTCTCGTTCGGGGGTTCGTTTTACATGACATACTTACATACATATCTCAATTATGAATCGAGCATTTCCCAATCCGCAAAATCGACTTCTACTTTTACCCTCCCAAAAGAGTATTTTCAAAAAAGAAAAAGAAATAGTAATTACTTATTATTTACTACCTTCTTATCTCTAATTGTAATATCTTAAAATTTCATATCAAATGTCACCACTCATATAAGGATTGCTTTACAAAAAAAACATTGAAATAGTATCTAACCGCGAGCTCTAATACCACTTTCGATTCTTCAACTCTAAATATTTAGTAACACACGAAATCCTACACCCAATTCTGATCCTCCTAGGATCAGTTTACTAAAAACACCGAACGCCTATACACCAGTTTTCATTATCATCGACCACTTCAGTGAACTCACCGATAACGTGTGATGATAAGATATACTTTGTAATACGTACCTAAATCTATGGATCACCCCTAATCTTGGATCGAGAAGAAGAAAAAACGCTTAGTAATATTCTCTTATAAAGCATACTCATATCTGAGTATGACAACAAAATCGCAAAAAAAGCCAATAGGCGTGTAAATGTTTCTGTTCACGTTGGTATAACACAATGCTTACTTATAGTGGTTGCACGTGATCTTATGATAAAAAGACAAGGCAATAAGTAAAGGTGCATATTGACGAATATCTTGACCTACTGCATTATAATAATAATATAAACTCAAGTCTATTTCCCAGAAGGGTAGGTAGAGACTACGACAGATTTCCACATGGTACAATCTTAGCACACCTCTCTTGCCTCGCTGACATCCATCAATCTTGTCGTGCAAGCTCGTCGGTTTCGGGATACTACATTACTACTTAAAAAACTCTTTTTGTTGTCTTTCATGATATAAGTCAACTTAAAAAACGTTATTAATTAGTTACGCATATGATATTGAAATTAAATAATAAGGTAGGAAGAAAGATTTCTTTATTCGAAACTTAATAAAAAAACTACACCAGATGCAGTCGGTGATCGGGCCGATTAGGGTCACAGAATTAGTATTTTTGGTTCATTGCACTAAACTTAATAGTATTTATGTATCAAATAAAACACATTTAGGTCATAAATATTTAATAATTGAAACAAAATGTAAAAAGAACAAGTGTATATACGGGTAATATTTGCGTAATACCTGTTTGGTATTTTATCCATAGTACTATGTTCATTTTCCCATTAAATAGGAACGGATATCTGTGTAGCTGGATATTTTAACTATTAAATCTATTTAATTAGTTAGTATTTCCGTCTTCCTAGATATTCCAGGAATATTTTTTTTTAATTTATTTTAATAGTAGTTAGTACAATAAATATCTTTAATTTTATTCTAAAATAATTTTAACTATGTTCAAATATATTGTACAGTTTTTGCAAATTTCCACTTCTCTCAGTGTTTTTACTAGCATAAAAATAGTAGTACTTATATTCAAATCTTATGCAAAAATATACTTCCGTAAAAAAAGTCGTTTAAAATGCTAATCCGCAATGCATGCTCCATTATTTTTATTTCTCCGTCTAAAATAAATGTTTGAAACATTATATGAGGTTGTTAATATTTAATAGCATATGATTTAAAAATCTATTGTCATCAATCTTCGATGAAACGAAGTTGTGCATTAAATAATATTTTTATTCTTTCTTTTCTCCCCCACTAATTTGTTTTAATTTTTTTATAAAAAGGAATACTTAGTAGGTTCCAACTCGGTTCGTCTAAGTGGTGTAACTAATAGGTACTAATGAGATTTCACGTTTCATAGTTATTAGTTGTGTTGATATGTTATCGATCTGAATTTTAATAAAATATTATTATTGCGTCTATTAAACCAGCTGGATTCAGAATACCTCTGATGTGGGTTATTTATTCTAAGGAACGTCGTAAAAAAAAGCAATAAATTATTATTTATAAAAATATATTTAACATCGTACATGATAAATTGTGGCTGCAATAAAATTCGGATCAAATATCAAAAATAACGTTTAGGAATGGACGAAACAAAAAAAAAATAGTTTTACTAAAATAAAGGCTCTATAAGATATATCTAGATAAATAAATTTCCGTTTTTTCTATTTTTTATATAAAATTTATTTATAAAAAATGTATCGGCAGAACCTATAATAGTTAGAAGCTACAATGCCCAGTTAAATATAAAAAAATAACACTAAAAAATTAAATCTTAAAATGAAATTGAACAAACCATATGTAAATAAAATTAGAGGAATAGATATTAAGATACAAAAATTATAATATACATTTAAGGGACAAATACAACAATATGACTCAAGAACTATAGAGTTAATTTGATTCAAACTCTATTCTTTTAACTGAAAGAAGAATTGAAAAAGGGGAAGAACCGAACACCACTTTTTTATTTATGTTATATACATATTAATATTAAGCTTACTGCATTAAACGATTGTTACGGCTGAACGCGGTTCATTTTCATTAATTTCATAAAGGATCGACATAGAATTCTTCATCAAAACGACAAAAAAAATACTTTATCAAATATGATCACATTGGAAGCAGTTCTAAATTACCTCGCTAACCAACTACGCCATGTTCTTTGGTCCACGAGGAAAATTTGAAACCACAGCAATTTGCTTTATGTGGGGCGCACTATAAGTTTCTGAAACTAGCAACTTACACAAACAATATTTAAAAAAGTAAATCATCAGGGTGGAGTGGCATAAATGTTTTCAAAATTGGTTTATTTGTATGAAAAAGTGCATTTATGCTAACGGAGATTATTTTCAGAAAGAATAAATTTATTTTTGACCATTCATAGGATTTTTTTTCTCATAGATTCCAAAAATTTTCAGTGCGCCCTATGTAGTGTAGCATAATGTAGGTGGTCATCTCAACGTCACAGCGGATAAATATCTACGGCTTACACATTAGCGTGCGTCATCTGATGTGTAGGGAATTTCCAAATTCATCTCGAAATATACCTATCGTGATAAAGATCGACGAGTTGAGAATAGGGCACCCCGCCGCTCGAAACTCGTTATCGCTACGGAATAAAACGCTAAGTCACCCCACCTCCGGCAGTTATTCTCTCGCAGATTTGGTAGGAGGTTGACGTCGCTTCGGTCACTGAATTGCACCAGTTCATCAACTAAAGTAAGTATATTTTATGTTTTTTCTCTCTAAATTGAATAGTTAGAATACAAATTTTTAAAAATGAAAATTGATAAGTAGCAGATCGACATTAACTTAATATTGTTAGTAGAGACTTTTTTTTAATTATATTTTTTGTAACGTTTCTTTTAGAGACAAATATATATAGGTTTTTAGTTGTCTATAGTTAAGTTTTTTTTTTAATTAATCTTGTAACAACACTTTTTTAAACCGGCCGGCTTATTTTACTGGTCAAACAAGTGCTATTATTGGCACACGCTATCAATGCAAATGTTTCTGATTGTTCTGTTCGCAACCATCATTTCACACTCTGAGTCTAGAGCGTTTGTTAGAATAATAGTTTTACTAGACAATCGCACATCTGTACAATTTTGACAGAGGTATGTAATGTCTATGTCCAGCCTTTTTTAAATTATCTATTTAGATCAAATGTCTTAAATACAACACTCGCACGCATCATAACAACCTACCTGCTTTGTGGCTCTAAAGGTGCGAATTTAAGTTGGAAGTTTTTATTTATCCCTTAAATTCAAAAAGACAAATGGTCTAAAGCGGACTAAGTTCGGTAATAATAACGCTGGGGTCGTAGGTTTCGCCGATAAAAAGGATGATCTGAACGGCTGCCAAGTTTCGTAACAGTTTTTTTAAAAGTAGCAGCGTAAACGGAAAACATGTTCATATATTTATTTACGTAAATAAAATCATAAAATTAAAATGAAGCATGGTATAGTAGTCATGAGAGGTGGTGGCTCAGTGGTTATGTACGTCGCCTTCGAACCGGGAGGTACTGGGTTCGAACTTGACCACGGGCGAATTCACCGATGAATTTCTTAACTTAAATAATATTAAAAACCACTCGCTCCGCGCTTGACAGCACATTAAGCTGTCGGCCTCGGACATGTAATCTCATCGGCGCCGTCGCCGATGAGATTACATTGATCTTTGGTCGATGGTTTGTAGTTGTTGTACATTATTGTTTTATAATAATATACCATCCACGTACCCAGTGTTACAAGTTCTATTAACTTCAAAAACACTGGCTGCAGTTTATCACGCGATCGCTAAACGCCTACGGAGGCCGAATTCAAAGTGAAAGGAGTGAGGTGGAAGAAAACGAGACCAGTTTAGAAATCATGAACAATGGGTCCACCTCGGACTTGCCGCACTACAATATTCTTCAATTAAATATGAGTCATTAATTAGAGTGGGCCCGCTGTAGTTCATTACGCATTGTTGTCATAATGTTTATTTGTTTATATTTAAAAATTTTCGCACGGTGATTTTAAAATAATATCGCGATTTAAATGTGAATTAACTAGCGTTCGCCCACAAACTCATGGATATAGAATGAGCTTTCATCTTTTATATTATCTTTGGTATATCGACCCCGTTCTAGACTCGACTACGTCGTCTTTAATGTCAAGTCCCATTTTCCTCTCGAATTAATTCCAGTTTCAGTATTGATATCGATTCCGGTTCCAAACCCTACATTGATCCCGTTTGGACATTGCTTTCACCAAGAACAGTTTGACTAAAAATTTAACCTAATTGGACCACATTCAAACGAGAGAAGCCGCGGGCAAAAGCTCGTTATATGTGTATATTATATTATTTGTGTATCTAACATTTAATCTTAATTGGGCGTGTAGTAATAATTTCCCTTTCTTATTAGTATTAACATCAATTCCAGCATGTTTTGTTTAGATTTTAACAACGCCATTAGCTATAGAAAATAGATTAGTATATAATCAAATCGATCTAACGATCTTTATGACATGCCAAATATTTAAAATGTATAAATAAGTCCTAGCACTCGACGTGTTGCTTCTGCATCCATTTTCTAATTCGATTCTTATCCCAATCTAAGTCTCGGTCTCGATTCAAATTCCGACACATTTTATTGAGTGGAATTTACGCTAAATTATTACGCCAATATTGTGTTTAACCTATTTATCTACGCCTTCTTAAATACTTAGTAATTGATCCTTAGAACTGTGAAAACCTCATTATAAAGAGGTAAACCGCTTACAACAAAATTTCTTGTTGTAAGCGGAGAATTATTTTCAGAAAAATGACTATATTTCATCGTTCCCTGTGATGATGACAATAGATATTTATAAAAACAAATATAGAGACGGATAAAAGCAGATGCGTGTATATTATTTTATTAATCTCATGAAATAGATACAATTTTCATTGTTTTCTTATTAATATCCATTCAATTGTGAATCTAGAAGAAGTTTATATAATAATTTATTTATTTCTCTCCGCGAATAGGCAGCATTTTGTTAAGGTTGTACATTTTACAATCAATTTGTTATTCTAGAATTTTATTTTTACCTAAAGTTTCAGTTTCATATTAACAAAATATCCACTAGCACATATAACGAAATTCCGTTTTTTATGGTTTTATTGACCCCGAGAATTAATCGACCGGTTTCACAGGCCGGCCCGCGCCGGTCCGGCTGACGTGTAGCTAACCTTCAACTTTTTCGTTGTAAATAATGATTGTATTATTATATAATCCACACTAATCCCACGGCACAGAATTTAATAAGGCAAAGAAATAAAGTTGAAATATCCGTTTGAGGTTTTATAACTATTCGATTTCGTACTTTTTTTCTATCAGTAAATAATTCTCAATCAAATCCAAGGCTAGGACAATTTTTGTCGATCGAAACTTACAACGTTTGTAGACAGCGCCCTAGGATCAACATAGTTTTTTACCCTTGCAACACTTATTGCAATCTAGCGGTATAATATTCATCAAAGGCAACTTCATACAACTTCAGAAATGTTTCCAGTGTTCTTCAACCATTACTTTAATTTTGTACTTATTACAATCCTCAGCGGGAAAATGTCCCATTCTGGTATATACGCATAGAATATGATATCTAGGCGATTTTTAAAATGTTGCAATCGAAAGCGGGATCGTGGTCGGTCTTAAAAACGGGATTGAAACCAGAATCGAAAGCGAAACCGGAATTAAAATCAAGCATTGGTCCGGGATCACAATCAAAAATCGATATCAGAATGAAGATTGACAATGTGGACAGAAGGTAAACTAATAAATATCGTTGTTTATATTTCACATTATGATTGTTTCAAAACAATTACGGTTTAGATGCTATTTGTGTATGCCTTATATTTTTTTATGCTGGAAGAAAATATGCCTTCGTCGAATACACAGCGCCATTATTTGTGACACAGTCACAGCATCGATATATGTAGCTCTTAGATCTGAATGTGAAAAATAATATGTTTTTACATCTGTCATTCCTAAACAGGCGCCAGAGACAGAGCGCGAGAGACAGATACGTGTATGGTTATCTTTTGGTTATCTTTATGTAACGCGTGTGGCCGCCGTCAGCTGCGCGGTGCATGCAAAATCTGATTACAACGTTTATTGTAAATTATGCATGATCGCTACAGTATTTTAAGGAACACATTTTGCATTTCAAAAATGTCATAAAATGTTCATTGACGTTGTGGTTGATTGTGAACCTAGTGTGTATTGGCTGTTAATTAGAAATAAAACGTAAAATCAAAGCCGTCTCGTAATTTAATCATCAACAGCGAAATTAATATCAAATCCTTCATTTGACCTCTGTGATGTCCAGGGATTTATTTTCTTTTTGTTTTTTTTTTCTTTTACAAAAGTAAGAAGCACCAAATTACATAATATAAAATATAAAACTATATAAATTGTGTTTGACTCAATAAAACTGCATTATGCATGAATTTCGGAAAATCGTATATTACTACTACTGTCATTGAAATCTAGGTACATATTCTTTATTTATAAGCGCTTACGTTTTGCATATGTATAATGTATCAAATACTTGTTATTTTGTAATATTAAATATTGACAGTTATAACATTGGACAAAGGACAAAAAATCAAGTTAATATATCGATCATCACATCTTGCTTTAACGGTAAAAGAATATCGTAAAAATACTTACAATAATAAAAGAAGATTCGCCAGAATTATAAAGACACATAAATTCTAACACTGCTTTAGACTAGTTTGGGGACTATGTCTAATACCTCCCTAATATCAGTAATAGTAGCTTAATTCTCGTTACGTTACTATGCATAGTAATTGTAAAACAACATCCCTTACCATGCTCAGTAGTAGTGGTCTTTTCCCTATGAAGCTGAGTCACGGAACATAAAATCTATGTTTAGTAGTGGTGTGACCGCTATCATACCCTGCAAACCAATTCTGTAACCTTAAATCGATTCTACCATTATAATAATAATAAAAATTACGTGAGGGTAGGTGCAGATATTGTGTCGCCGCGCACCCTCTGTTGACGTAATTTTGATATCATAACGATGCCGATTGAATCGTTTTACGCTTATAGAATTGGTCTGCAGTAATATCCATACAATATCCCCCCTGCCACGCTCGGTAATGGTGACCCTTCCTGCTTATTACAATTGGCCCAATAATGGAAAATAAGAGATGAATGTCAACCTTGTTTTTTAGATCCAAATAAAATATTACATTAAAATTTGGAAAACATTATATCGAGGTGGTGTTTTATTATTTAATAATGGATTTTCATTACTATGAAATTAAACAATTTATGTAAAATCATAGGAGCTTAACTTCTATGATTATTACCTAAATTTTACATTTTTGTTTTCAACTGACAAAATATTATCACCTTGTAACATTTAATCTAGAATTAACAGTAACAGTAAGATCACGGTGACTCGTTTCTTTTGTCACAAAAACAAATGCATCGATAACAATTTTATCGTTGCTCGGAGACGTCACAATGATTCGGCTATATTAATATTTTTTTAATATATCATTTACAACCTCAACAATAAACGGATCGAGCTCTGTCGTCAAGTGTAGCTGTGGAATTGTTATGTATCATTATGATTTATTTTATTTCATTGCATTTCGTATAATACCAAACAATTGATTCATATTCGGAAAAGGTGCAAGTGGTAACTGCACAGCCAGTATTCCGTAATAATATTTAAGTCTCCTTTCATATGTGTTTTACTGTTCAATTAACATATTATGTTAATAGAAAGCTCTAAATTTCAACGACTGATGTCTATAATAAAATGCGACCGGTCGCAGTAACCATTTTCATATTCAAGCTTATTTAAACCGTTAGCAGAATTTTCTAAAATATCGAAATCGTGTCAGAATTCGAGAAGAAAACCCTGTCATTTTGTGCTGAAAACATATGACGTTTTTCCTTTATTGACATTCGGTGAGCCATTTATATATCCGTGTCAAGATTAGCTACCGAAATCTATTACTACCTACTGCCAAAAAGTATACGCTGCCGTATAGTCGGACAGTTCTGGAGATATGTTGAATGTACTATAAACATGTGATAACAAGTCGTTTATTTTGTTAATTTATACTGCTCTTATGCACCGTACGTCGCGTAGCTGCTGTCGCGTCTGACGTATACGAGACGAGCTCGTTTTACGTAAATCGTCCCAGTCGTTCTAGATGAATCTTGTCAGAAACAAAATGAGAAAATACGAATAGAAGGTTCATGTAAAAATAGTCACACTGTTATGGAGAAGTTTCACAATACAGAAAGAAAATTAATTGTGGGGTGGAGGGGGTAATAAATAATAAAAAATATTTCTACGGTAAATTTAATATGGACAATAGTAATAATAAACTATATTACTCGGGTATAGTGGGAGCAATCAATCGGTCTTTTGTAATTGTCCCAAATTTTTTTTCGAACAATTTTCCATAACGAACAAAACGAAAACGAATTACATATATCCATCGTTCGAATCGTTGGTTATGTTCATGGGTTCATGCAAAAATCTCCTAAAAAAAAGCATTGCAATTTTCCAGAATTTTAAAATTTTCCGGTCTACATTTCCAATTTTTCTCTTAATAAATACCTTCCTTGGACTTCAACAAATATTTTAAAATAAAACCCTAACCGAATCGTTTCAGTCGTTTTCGAGCTTTGCGCTTAGCGCACATTTAGCGATTCATTTTTATTTATATAGATAGATAATACACGAAACATATATTAATATTTCGTCACATTGAAGGAAAAATTCAGTAGGGGGTTATTCAGAAATTGCGTAAGGCGTTTTAGGGACGAGAGTCTTCATGGTTCTATCGTAACATAGTTAACAATATACATTTGTATTGTGTGAGGTGTTAATTCGCGGAAATTGCAGGCAAGCGTCTACAATATACATTGTTTAAAAACTGTATTTGTAACAGCTATTTCCGTGCGCTTCTCCCCGGCCCGGAAGATGTATGTGGTGTGGTATCCATGGCAACACTCCCGCGCACCGCGGAAGATTTTGTTCAGTATACTCTAAATACTTCGCATCGAAACGACTGTGAAACTTCATGGCACTGATTTCACAATTAAAAAAAAACAGCACATATATTCAAGGCGAGGTCACAAGTTACACACCACATCAAGAATAATGTTGACGTTGTTGAATGGGTCGATAGACGTCGACGACGTTATTATAATAAATGAGGCGCTGGAACCGATGTAGTAGAGATGTTCCAGTGCCTGATCCGCTTGCTGAGTGATTTTTGAGCCCATGGACGGATCAAAATAGTATATAGTGAAACGATTTTTACTAAACATTAAAATTTGTTTTCATGAACAAACGTGTTTTTTCGTTTCCACTATTTTTTTATATTTTTTAATAGTAAAAGCAGAATAGAGGCTCGGATAAAATTGCACTAGTTCATGTCGTCTCAGATGATTCAGTTTTTGCATAGGCATATTCACGTGGTTTTTCTATGATTGTCTGCAATGTGAAAATGCTAAGCAAAATTATAATATCGAATTTGTTGTTACTCTCAATGTGTATTATTAAACACACTTATGATGTTTTTATTGGGATTGCATATTTAGAGGGATCTGAACTCAAATACAATGGTTTTTAGAATTATTATATGTCTATCTTTTTATTATGCCATCATAAAAAACACTGAACGCATTTCGATAAGGTTTTTGCAGATTAGTAGTTTGGGGTCCAACTTAAAATATAATGCCACGTTTCATGTATTTGCTTTATTAGAACATGAAATTAATTAATCTTATTCTGAAGTCAGTCGCATGCAAAAACTAGAAATGAAATAAACTACTCATTAATGATACTACAATATTTATAGTAAAAGTATAAACCAATAAGAGTTTGCTGCAATATCATTTCAATCGCTTGCGTACGCTTATGTGGGTGGATGAGGTACACGCCTCATTTTTAGGACACCCAAAAGAGTAATGGGCGATCATGTTAAATTACTACGGGGCTCAGTATCCATGAATTCAGCTACAGTTCACTGCAACCTCACTACATGTTCTTGTCTGTGGTTCAATGTTGCAATTCAATCTAAGCGAAGGCCGGCCGCAGGGTCGCGGGCCTGACCGAGATACGAACCCAGAGCAGTCTAGCGCGGAGGCCGCGGGGTGTCGCGGCAGGCGCTAGGACACGCCGCGCGGGCACGCTCAATGACGACGCGACGGTTCCGCGCGATGACTTGCACTATTCCAAGGGCACTCGAAACTTGTACGCGGCGCGAGGACGCGGCAGGCATTTGATACGCCTTTTGTCTGATATCACATTACCAATTTTAAATTGGATATTAGGATATCTAATTACGCAACGGTATAGACACTACCGTAAACAATTTATTTTGTAACTCTAGCAATGAATAATGTCTGCCTATTGTTCCGACGTGAAGTGCTTTTTCGTAGCTTTGGATAGGTTAACACTGGTAGTATTTTGAATAGATAGTCGTATAAATAATATTCTTTTATATAAATTATTTTGTCTCTTGTCAGTTTATTTTATGGACGATATGGACTAGTATATTCGACGATTCTGTAGTTCAATATGTGCTTAACGCATACAATTAATTAAAGAGAATCCAATTACATACCTACATTTTTTGAACAACTCTATGTCCATGAAAAACCTAGGAAGAAAGATCTAGTTCTAATAGTAAAAAATACTGACTAATAGCGCAATTGTTAGGTATTATATTTTTTTGTAAGGAAACGTAATTGGTAAAGGCGTTTTTGGTTAAAGCACAAATCGATTAGACGGTTCGTCAAGTACGTTGGTTATTTTATTTATGTGGCTCATTTAAGTATTTTGCTTCTAAGTAATAAAATCTTTTATAATACATTAACGATTTTCTTTGAAAAACATTCAATTTAACACTTAATTTTTTTAACAGGATTTCTTTCGAAAATAAGTCACCTGGCAACGTGTGTACAGCATATTTATTTACTAATTCATTTAATAATTAATTTTAGATTAACACCAGAAACAATCATTCTGTAGCTACAAAGTGTTAGACTTAAAGATAAACATACGAAATATATTTAAAGTGCATTACAATACAAATAAACACTAAAATTTTATCGAAGACCAAAGGATACTGCTGTCACGACTGCATCTACAGCGCATGCTCCGGGAAGCTAATGAGTATATATTTTAACGTGATCGTCGCCTGTATGCAGCGCATTATTATAGAGATTTACTCAATTACTCAGAATTAGTTTCTTAACAACTGTTATTAAGAACGAAAGCCATTTAATCTACAAAGCCGACTGTCACATTTTCAACATGTCTATAATATTTCATCCATGTTGTCCCCTTGGTAAATTCTAAACAAATTGTAATGAAACCAAAATCGGCAACGATAATGTGAATTAGAACCCATACTCGAATAACGCCACCTAAGAAGTTTTTTGAATATCCTGAATTAGTAATGTAGTTTTTCTGGTGTCGGACTGGTCATGTAGTCGAGGTGGCGTTTGGCAGCCGAGCCTAACCCACGCGGATCCTTATCATATATACCTTCAGGCTTACCACCTACATATGAAATAGTCCATTCATACTCAGAAAGAAATCAAAGAGGAATTCAAAAAAACGATTGACCCTGGGACCATCCCTGAAACCTCTCGCTACTTTTGTGTTCAAAACGTTTAAAAATATTTCTGATCGTAATTATCGAGGTCAAAAAAATGACTTTTTCGTACATTTTTATGTTCTGAGTTCAAAAAATAATAATTGCTCTTTTTTAAATGATTCCGAATAATAATATTAAACATTTTGTGTGGTATTCAATGCCTTTTTAGTACAGAAAATAATGTCTTTTCAAAATATATATTTGCATTATGAATTTTGAGTCAATTCAAAAGGCACTGTTTTAAAAAAAATTATGACATTACCTTTTGAGCCGAATAACCAATTTCGACCTGTTTTACGGTATTCACGTAGTTTTTTCGATTTAAGAAACGAAGTCTTTATTATAGAAAAAAATGTGAGGAAAGTTATTTTGAAAAAATACTTTTGGAAATTTCAGAATGGCGACAACTTTTAAACGAATGATTTTGATTTGCGTTTCGACATTGAATGCAATTTTTTAAACACTAAAATTATATATCCCATCTCCTCTTATGCCAGGCTTATGGGAAGCCCTTAAAATCGTAATGTCAACTGGTCCTTCTGGGTGGCGGATATGTAACGTTAACAGTGTCGCGAGTTGAACGTTTTTTCCATCTTAAAAATGCTCAACGCGCCTAAAAAGGTTTCACAAAAATATAATTAGATCACCGAGTAATGAAGTTTTATTATCTTTTATTTCTTTAAAGAAATTACACCGATTTTGTGATGTACTTTGTTTATGTTCATATCAAGCAAGTTCATTATTAGTCTGTTGTCGACGCACATTCCCAAAAGCCAATGTTACGTTCGAAGCTGACAAAGTGGTAACAACATGAGGTCTCTACAACTCATCTACGTCGCACCTGGTCAGTGTTTTAAAATATAATACAAAAATATTCACCGAAACCGATTTCAGTACTCTAAAACAGGATAACTACGTTGCGTAAACATCATAGTTTGAGTTCATGTTTTCATTTTTGATGTTTGTCTATGAATATGAAGTAAATATCCTTCTACCTTCAAAGTACACTGTTTGCGTGTATGCTCATACGTGACTAGACGTGACGTGATCACTTAATTCTGTTAAGGTCCATTAAATGCATAAAAACTAGCCGAGTACAATATATTTGTTAAAAACCGTTGCGTGTTTACAAGCGCATCTAATTAATTCTTTGATGATAATATGAGCTAAGTCTTAAAACTCGGAATACCAGATAGACCACAGTCTGTCAACGCGCATAAAACTATCATTAACTGCACCTAAACACAGTGTTTACGGCGGACAATCAATTTAGGCGCGGGCGTAGTGCACACGTGTTGTGCAACTGTGTGTCGACATTCATTAAACCGTCGGTGTGAGGTTTCCACTTGCGAAAAAAAATCCTGTAGAATTTATAAGAAAATAGAATGAGAAAACTTTTCATGGATAAGTAATTCGCCAACGTACCGTTTGAATTAATAGTGAAATGTATTGTAGTTATCGTTATTGTCAAAGAAAATAACGCATTTTGTAAGTGTTGTCAGTATAATCGAATATCTTACCGTACCCTTTGTTAACATTGAAGAGTATCATTCCCAAGTTGAACTAAAAAAAGTCCTTTCCATTGCTTTCGTGAAAATATCCACTTAATTATTTACTTACGTATATGTCAAAGAGTTTTATTTAAAGTAAGTGAATATACTAATTCTTGGATACTAGTTATTAAAAGGCGACTGGTATGAAAAGGTACGTGTCCTTCAGAATGGTGTATTTCAATTTTTTTTTTTTGTTATTGGACTCTTCATTTACATTACAATTTATTTTATTATATTATATATTATAATTTATCAAATACATCGCTAATATGAATTATTGCACCTAATAACTACATTGAGGAATTTGGACATTTCATAATTAAGACGTCCAATCGTTATTCATGAATAATGATTATTTAAGAATTACACTCATAAACACGTCTATTTATATCAAATATACTAGCTACATACCCCGGCTTCGCACGATTAGCAGTAATTATCTATAAAAAGATGACTTCTGGTGGATGAATTTGAGTAGTAATGTGACGAAGTTTTAGCAGATATCTATAGCTACAGTACCTTGCTACGTCCAAAAAGAAAATGTATTATTTTTTCGAGAATATAACACAAAATTGCTATTTATTGTGGTAGAACCGTGCTATAGTTAACTTGGCTGCAATAAGTAAATGGGCTGATTCGGCGGGTGCAATACCACACTGTCACAGAATACAGGCGTGAAATAACAATTTGCGCTGTTGTCTTTCGTTCAGTGAGTGAGGAGAGTTCCGGTGGTCCACTCCCCTTCCATCACCTCCAACCTCCTCCCACCAGATCCATTTCCTCTCCATCAGCTCTCTCCCTTCTACATCAGCTCCCTCCTTCCGCCATCATATATAGTATTCCTGCCAGAAAGGACGGCAAAGCAATGGTGACTCCTACAGAATCGTGAGTGTTCATTGACAGCGTTTGATCACCTATACTTTGGTAGCTTGCTTTGCCTCTCGAAACGACTATAAAAAGAATAAAAAATAAAAGAAGAAAAATCTGTTCAATCAATCGCTGACAAACCTCACACCTGCTGGGCTAATCTGAAAATTTACTGAAAGTTTTATGAAAATCGCTCTAGCCATTTTGAAGTCCATAGGGAACATACACACATCTAATGTTACACCGTATGGAATCGATCGTGCGTCTTTCCACAAATATTCATAATCTCCTCCTCTCCTAACTCCTCCATCTGCTCTATTATTCATGACTATTGAAATATAGTAACGTTATGATATACCGTTACCAGCAGCATCATCATGACGATTGACTTGTACTACGTGCCCGGATCGGCGCCATGCCGCAGCGTCCTACTCACGGCCAAAGCTCTCAACCTCAACCTCAACTTGAAGTTAGTGGATCTGCACCACGGGGAGCACCTCAAGCCGGAATACCTGAAGGTAATTTTTATGACATTATTGATATCAAATCGGCAGACAATCAACAGAAAACATAGCACAGAAACACTAAGTAACATTTTACTTATTTAAAATGAAAATCTTTTTGAATAACATAATAATTGCGGTCGTTTTCCATCTACAACCTCTTGCACGGCGGCGTGTTTGCCAAACTATAGACAAAATCGCAATTTTGTGTCATTGTGCAATTTACAGGGGTTATTTTACGACTGCGTGTTCTGCGGCTTATCAGCTGCATATCTATATCTCTGCAGCTACGTATAGATATCTTTTTAAGATACGGCATTAAAAAGAAAACGCGTCTTTTAAAGCCCAACCCCTGAAGCTCTGTGTCAACTTTAATACCAAAATCTATATGCATTTTAGTTATAGACAAAGTATTTTTTTTTTATTTTACAATCTTGAAATTCAAAATATGTAAATGTGCTTTAGGTCACAAACAAAGGAAAAAATTCCAGCTCCCCCATCAATGTATTTAGGCGAAAATAACTATAAAACCTATTGTTAATGTAGCAATTTGAAAATAATATTTACAATTCTCAAAATTAAAATATCTTTCCCCGAAAAATTAATTTTGAAATTCTATAAAATCATATTTACATAACATATCAGGGCAATTTCTCATTCAGCCTATAATATTATACGTGTAATAAATCAGAAAAATAAGTCGTTCTCAGACCGGATTAGCCTCCTATTCTATTTTCGTCCACACCCATCCTCCAGAAACAGTCGCCGCTCCGCCCGCAGAGATAAAAATACCTTTGGGTTAAGTTATTTAATGTTCGCATCACAGAGAACGGTACAACCATCGATTTCACTCCTTTACATTTCAAACAGAGCCGACGTGAAGTCTAGAAATCGATGAAATATGTGCAAGCATTCCGACTTCGCCCCTCCGCCGTCATTAAAAACGAATGTAGCCACCGATGGTCTCGGTTAGCGCGTGTATTAAATATTAATAATCGATATGGATTAGTAATAACACGATGACGTGAGTACTAGAACGTCTGTCTGTCTGGAGCAATCAAACAAAACGCATTTATCAGAACCCGTATAAACAAAATAACAGGTATTACTTTAAAATTAGTGTTGTTAACATACTTTTTAGATAATGACAGACGCCTCTTACGCCTCGAATCAGTAGCTAGCAATATGCAACGAAATTTCATGGGATTCACTTCAAATTTAGTTCGATAAATCGGTAGAAATGTTTTTTTTAGTGCAGGTGTATATTCTTTTGCAGGAGTACACTCTGAAAGTAATTAATCATACAAAAATGAATCGAATATATATTTTTATTTGGTTCGTCGTTTGAAATTAAGTATTAGGTATCTGTAATAAAAATTACAAAATATAGATTCTACAATAAAAATGATTGATACGACACTCACTACCTATTGAGTCGACAGATACAAAAAAAAAAACACCTAATTGTGTATTGAATATACATATCGTAAATTTATGTCGATATAATCGCTTATATACTTAGCTCTGCTATATACTTATCGAACTATGCTATATATCTAAGCATTAAAAACTATATCGTCTTGAGGTACAGGACCAACAGGATGAAATCTCCAGTTGATTACAGAACCCTGCATTTAAAACTGCTTAACACTTGACGCTTTGTTTGAAGGACTATGACAATTTAAATAAAAAATATTAATTAAAATTATTTGCATTGTTTAAATGAGAGTACGTTAATTATGTAAATAATATTGTAGCAATATAGAGTGAAAGTACTACGTAGGTAACTTTATTTTATTTGCTACCTATATTATGTGTGCGACAATAATAAATCACAAGAAAATGTCACAATTGTTTTTATAAGCAATACCACAAAAATTATTACTAATTCATAGCTAGACAGCTATGAATAAAGGTGCTAGATACAATGTTACAATGCAAGAAACGTGTTTCTAATGGCTGTGTAACAGACATGTATTTCTTGTGAAAACAAAAAGGCGTTGATGACTTTTGTCTATAGTATAAAGTTGTTGTAAAGGTTTCTTTAATCGAAGATTCATCAAACACAAAGCTGTATTGGGGATTAAGAAATGAAATAACAGGGCAAACTTGTCCTCTACGAACAGCAAGATCAGATTATACAATACTTATGTGAGTAAAGAAGTGTGCGATAACTTAAAACTGACCACATTAAAACTTACATATTTGTTAAAAATTAAATATTTTTTTCATAAAGGGGAAGCTTCTTTTTAACGGGTACACTGTTCATAATAGCCGAAACGGTTTTATTCAAATTGTACGTAATGGATTTACACATGTGATTACATAATATATGCAAAGTAAATAACCTAGGTTCTAACAATACAAAACTTCAGCTCGACATCTAACTATATTTAGTTTTTTTAATTAAACACTAGAAATGTAGTGAGCTTGATCACTACAATATAGATATACTTTTTCATTTAGTTACAACTTCTAAGATGTTTATTCAATACATTATAAAAAATATTATTCATTTAAGAAGTGACAAACAGCACTCTCCCGCCATTTTAAACGTAGTTCATAGACGACGTCCATATTTATACCATAGTATATTTTAATAAGGCGAATACTCACCTTTTATATGTACATACATATCATCTTTATCTTTAGTACAACGTATCCAAATCAAAGAAATAGAACATTTATTTAATCGCTCCGTCATTTCTATTCTAACATGACTTTTATGGGAGTTCCAAGTGACAGGAATTGTTATAAAAAGTCGGAGAAACAGTCTAAGAAGGTAGTATACCTACAATACAAGATTTTAATTAAGCAAATAATTGATATTTCCAAAACCGCTAAGGGTTTTCCTGAAACGATTAAAGTTCCGCGTCTGTTTTTGTCCTCTTAAACGTTGAACTAACAGGAAAATACACGTGCGCTCTGTTATGTGGTATAAAAAATCGATCATAAACAAGCTCTTCATGAAACACAATAAAAATATGGATACGTAGCTCGTTAGCTTTTAAATACGTTTAATAAACATTTGCTTAATATCACACATAGTTGAAGTATCTAACCTAATAATGGAATTAAATCTGCGTATTTCTAGAACTGAAAAAAATGGATGTAGATATAGCTTATTTAACAAAAGTTACGAGTATACATAAAAGCTGAAATGGTTAGAATACGTTTGTCAATCGGTAAATGAATAAAAGCTATTTACGACTAACGTCTAATGGAACAACGACTACGTTCGTATAATCAGTATGACAATGGCGTGTCGCGTTCAATTTTTTAACTTACGCTAACAAATTGTAAAAACGGGTCACTTAATACAGTAATTGCCGTCTGACTTGTCCTGCCATAACAATTTGTCTTGCTATCAACTAAAGTAAATAAGCGGAATTTGAAATGTTACCGATTAATATAGTGGATATAGAACGAAACTTCATCGTTTATATCCATTCCTTTTTATTCTATCTACCGGTTACATTCTCAATGGAACCCGATCCTAAGTATCGTTCTCGGTTCCAAACCGGATCCCATATTTATCCGGAATTCATTGTTGTAGGTATTCTTGCACGACATAAAATATATTCATTCTAAGTTCAATGAGTGTTAAAGCGACACAAAGTAAAAGTGTTTTATTTAGAATAAGTATACTAATAATTATATAACGAGTTTTGGTCAAATCTAAACGCTTTATTTATCGAATCAATTATTAAAATAAATTAATGCAAGCAATTTATACAAAATATTTGAACGTTTCAATTCGTGCAGTTAATTAATATGTGATTCGATCACGTATTGTATAAATGTTTCTAGTTAAAATTAAATATCACCCTCGTTTATTCATACAAGTGCAACATAGAACACGAATGAATTGTGCCCTTCAATTGCATTCGTGTCGGAATGATGCAATGTGCGGCCGGAATTTGTGCCGTTGAACTGCGGTGAACGTAGCGTACGTCTCCATTATCTCACGTTATCTATATTCGAGTCAAATAATAAGACCCTTGTCAAAATAACAAAAGATTACCCATGTACTAGATACTTAATAATAATTTTCCATTGTAATTTAAGTAAGCATTTTGGTAATCCAAATATAATTAGTTGTAATCGTAGTCTAATAGATAAAACCAATCGCAATAAATCCAATTTAATCAAGAAATATTGTTCGAGGACTATATGGTGTTTTCTTTTTTTAATTATTAAAGGAATCAATTCACTACGTTTGAGTTCACATTATTCAAATAATTTTATTCACTTTAGATTCCCTCAAAATCTAAACACGTTTTGTTTATAAAATCTTGTGCAATTTATAATTTTTTATTACAATAGAAGATTTTAAGTAACTTAAGATTCTCAAATCGTTCTTTTCCAAAATCTAACAAAATTTCATCGTCAAAAACTTTCTGGAATGTCACACGGTTGTGTAATGGGTTCATTAAAATCGATCACATTAATTGAGATATATAGATGGGTAAAATAAAAAAAAGGATTGTTTTAAAAAAAATTCTAGACAAATCGATCGATGAATATCAAGCTGGAAAATATATATTTGTTTCCGATTTATTATTTGTTTATTTATAAAAATAGTGGGAAATTTTGAGAGTTGATCTGAGGGGGTCGACTGTTTTCCAAATTGTTTTATTACTATTTAACAATTGTTTTACACTAAATTCTAATATGATCTACCTAAATTATTTTCTATGTCTTATATTTGTGGTGGCATTACTTCTGTTAAATTATATGTTTATATCTACGAAAATTGTAATACTAATAATAAGACGTGCGAGTATGGAAACATTTTTAATTATTGTCGGAAGGTTTTTATCGAAAGGGTTTAGGTATTACTCAATACACCGACCTCACGAGTTTTGGTACTTGCAACAGTACTCTCGGAAAACAATTATTTAGTTTTTATCTACGTTCTTCAGTACTGACGCTGTTTTTGATGCCATTTATTTTTTATTTATAGTGATGCAATCAAAAAGATATCATACAATAACTGCTAATAAAAAACATCCTTAGGAATTTTAAAAATATTGCATGTACTCGTCTATATTAAAAAGAAGCATAAATGTATTGGCAAAAAAGTATTTTTGCTATTTTCATAAATGTTTAAAAATAATGAAATATGCATCTTAAACAATAAATATATATGACGGCTCTTTTTTTTTTAAATAATGTCGGTCACATTTTCCCTTTAGCCGTCACCGCGCGTGTACTTCCGGGTGTAAGTCATGGCGAGCAGACAAATTCAAAATATCTCGCAATTTCACTGGACCCGAAACACATCATTATATCGTACATTTCCCGGGCCACGGGCAACCAACGATGGCCCGCGATGTTTATCGGTTTATTGATCCACCTAGTGGGAGACCACCCCACCCTACGATCCATGGTTGGCGTGCGATACCTTTTCTCTTTCATAGCAGTCAAAGGTTTGGACAAGCGGTGTCGACTTTAACTTCCTGGTTTTATGGCCTATGCCGAATATGTACTCTTAATTTTTTTTATTTCCTCGTTGTCGTATCCGTGATGATATTTTTATGCCAAAAAAGTTATTTACACATAAAAATACATACATAGCAATAAAAAGATCAATTTAATACACCTACCCCGCAATTAGCTCCATGGAATGTAACACTGAAACTCGTTTATGACAAAAATATGAAAATAGCGCTTATGATAATTCACTCACAGCGGTGTGCTTTAAATTTTCATTTGCAATAGTTAACTGCTAATTGTTAAAGTTAACTAAACATAGGTAATGTTAGAAACATTGGCATTTGTGACATTGGCATGTCATCATCTCTAAGACTAACTTAGTCTACTGCCAAATGTGAAATTAAAACAACGTAATATAATGTGTTTATTTTTTAACTTTAAAACAGTTGACAGTTAATTATTTCAGATGAGAGTTTGAAGCACACCGCTGTCAATATATTATTATACATAGGGCCATAAAATTGCTATTTATGTTGCCGTATTGCAGCTCAACCCCCAACACACTGTGCCCACCTTGGTCGACGATGGCTTCTCTCTGTGGGAGTCGCGTGCCATCATCACCTACCTGGCCAACAAGTACGGGAAAAGCAGCTCCCTGTACCCCGAAGAGCCCAAGGCCAGGGCTGTGGTTGACCAGAGGTTGTACTTCGACATGGGAACGCTTTACCAGAGATTCGCTGATTACTTCGTGAGTCATAATTTATTTAGTTGTTTCTTCATATAATAAACTCCTAATTTGTGTTATAAATTATTCTTTTTATCCAGAAAATCATAAAATCGCAATAATTATTCTTACAGTACTCAATTAGAGTTTTACATTTCCGTTAGCCGACATCAACCCTGAGGTTTTCAAACATTTTACTGCGGGCCGACAATGAGCTTTTCCTAAAATAATACCGAACTGAGAGACGGTTGGTGTTTTTGGCCTTTCGTCCACGACTTCGTCTGCGTGGGCAACAAAAATAAATAATACATGATTTGGGAATGGAAAATTGCCGGTTCTTTTTTTTTATTTCAATGATGGTCTCACAATCGTTTTCGATTATGTCCTCTTTTTCAATCCCGATACCGGTCCTGCTCTACATCCAGGTTCCTTTCGTTTCTAAAGCCTGTTTCGCTTCTGATTCTCCGCATCCCGATTTCATTTTCATTCTCAACCCGCTCTCGGTTCTCGATACTATCGATTCTGATAGCGATTCCACCCTCGATTCGCTATATCAAATATATTTATTGTTTTTTATATCCATATTTATTACATTATAAAGATAATCTGGGTTCAAAACTAACGGCACCTCCCATGTAATCTTTTACATCTTAGATCACCTCTTTAAGGGTCGCATTTTTAAATTCATTCTAGCATATATTTTTTTATTTTTAATAAAGACTTCAAATACTTATTTTTATGACTAACTTGAAAACTAACGGTACTTCCGAACAAATTTCACTCCCTTTTTAACCCCTTAAAGGTAGAATGAGAGATTTACGGACAGCTCTAGAAAAAATGTTCAAGAAGACTCAGTATATGGCGGTAACAAAAGCCATAGTACTATAGTAAGTTAATAGACTAGTTTTTACTAACGCCATCTATCAAATAGGTTGAAACCAATTTTTTTTGCGCCCGAAAAATCTCTCATTTCCGAAAACACTTTTGTGCGAAATTTCAAGTTACGGAACCCAGCCGTTTTGACTGTAGGTTGATCAACCAATTTCTGTCATAGATATCTATACTTCAAAAAATACCAAGTACTTCAGAAATGTTATGTCGTAAAACTTTTCGTACTTTTACTCTAGAAAACATAATTGGATAGTTACGATATTTGCTCACGTAATAAAATAAACAGCCGGCGGCGACGCCTGTTTATTTTATTTCGTGAGAGTAAGTATCGATTGGTCTTTGCGAATAAATTATAATTATTTAATTATCAAAAATAACATAATAGGAATATGATAAGTATTTGATATGAATGCAACAATTCGTTAAAATAGATAAAAATTCTATGGATTTTGCATTGGGTACTTATTCCTATAATTTTGGCAATGTCTGAATATTCAAGTAAACACATAACTCTTATACTTAGGCAATTGATCACTATGGGGGCGACACCTCTCGCTAACGCCAGCTGTATTAACTAAACAAACTAAAGTGGAACCACCGAAATATTAAAAACATTACTTATAACATATATCTCGAGGAAAGCTGTATCTTCGTAGGGAAACAAAGTATATTTTAAATTCTAAACCATAGAGTAGTTTTACAGTATTTCAATCCTATTTACAGTATCCACAACTGTTCGGAGGTGAGTCAGCGGACCCGAAGAAGCTGGAGAAGATCGAAGATGCCCTGAAGCTGCTGGACGGCTTCCTCGACGGGCAGAAGTACGTGGCCGGGTCGAACCTCACGGTCGCGGACCTCAGCCTCGTCGCCAGCGTGTCAAGCTTCGAGGCCACGGATGTCGACTTCAAGAAATACTCCAATATCAAGAGGTAACGGGTCAACTTGCATCGGATGTGACGCCCCTACCTGCACCTGATTTTTTTTAGTCTCAGCTGTAACAATGACGGTGTGTCTGATCTTAATTTAATAATAAAGGATTATTTGAATTACATTTCGTTGCAGCTACAGTAGAATCTTTATGGAGATTAGTTCTGGGGTTTTGGGTACACCGATCCCACTGACTATATTATACTCGCCTGATTTTTTTAATGTTGTTTAGATGATATTATCTATGTAATTAAAAAATTAAATATATTTACAGATGGTACGAACACATCAAAGCAACCGCCCCGGGTTACCAGGAGGCCAACGAGAAGGGTCTGGACGCGTTCAAAGCTCTTGTCAAGAGCATGAAAAAGTGAAAATTTTAGACTGATCTAATCAGCTTATTTTGTTGTTTTTGTCACTAAATATTCCTTGAAGTTCACATTTTACACACTGTTGTCATTATATGTGTCACTACACATTTATTTCCAAGTTTTTCTTTCAAAGTTAAAAGATTGTGTTGTTTTGAAGATATTAAATAAATATTGAAAATAAAATATATGTTTATTCTTTTTATTTAATTAAAGGGTTAACTGTATAACTTCTATTTCACCTAATATTTCTCGCTGAATACGACAACTACGATATTCATAAAAAATAATTCATTTAAAGTATGATTTACTGTTAATACAGAAATCATACGATATATTAAATAAATTATTCTTTAAAAAAAAATGGCGAAATAACGTTACTAAAAAGAGTAATACTAAATATTTCTTACGTTTTAATGAGCCAAGTCTTCATAAGGTTTATGTTTGCATTAGCTATTGTAAATATATTTCGTTAATACTCGCGTTGTTAGGGTTCCGCGGTACGGTGCGCGTATAAACCCTGACTCGGGAGATATGCTACCTTTTGCAACATGTACGCATTTCATGCGGCATAGTCTAAATCTATTCTTGCTTAGGATGTACGGAAAAAAATGCTTGGTAAACTCATTTGTATTATGGCCTCAAAAGTGCCTTAGAAGATTTATTAAAGCCAGTGGTGTGACTCGTGTCATGGTCATCTACAGCAATAACACAGCAAGTAGCGTGTGATGTTATTATTCATTGCATAGTAAATACTTATAGTTTTTATGACTTGTAAGCTCTCGTCATTCGCCACTTGGCGTTTCACGGCACGCAAAAACGTTGCACTGTATAAAAATCACCAGAATTTTGGTACAACTCACTGCCACATAACTTACACCACGATTTATAATACATATGATGTTACAAGACGGTATTTTACAACCCCTACTCGTTTAATTTAAAAAGCTTGCTGGAAATTTGTAGTGTGATCCAAATAAAGAATGTTTTATAATATAGACTAATTAATGTCGTAACAAAACTATGATGTTTTAACGATATGTCGTGGCAACAATAAAGCGCGTCGCAGATCCAAATCGGAAGTAAAAGGCGACCGAGCGACAGGTTAGCCTAGATTGTATGTGCATAGCGTGTAGTTCAGCTACTGTAATGATATTAAATTCTAAGGAGATGTTAAGTGAGATGTAGTCTATCTCTTACACGTCACGATACAAGTAAAAACAACTAACTCTATCTCTTATTTTGAGCTGGTATGCGCATCGGGCCTAGTTCATACCATACGGCTTATAGTATGTCATACTTAAAAATATCAGTCAATCCTAACCTTAAAAATGGTATTAATTGTTATGAATTTCTTGTTGTACAGTGAACGACTTTGGTTTATAAAGCGTTCAACTCTGTACGGGTAATGTGTTTGTGATCATATGATCTTATAATTTTCTTTTTCTTGTACCTTCACACTATATTCTTATACGTCTAATATTTCTTTCATCATTTGATACTTTTTATAGCTCAATTATAAGTTTTATGCAAACAGTGAGGCGACATTAATAATGTATTAGTACAAATGGGATGATACATTCACCCTAATATTTTCCAGACTACCCCGATATTTCGGTTTTCTTTTGCGACACTGAACTATCACTGGCGCACATAAGTATAAATTCTATTAAGGACAACCAAACGTGCATGTCACGAAATAACTTTGTTATTCAAACAACAAGCAAGGCCCGTTCAAATCAACTCCCGCATATCCTCTTCCTTTAAATCTCCATTATGCTTATCATTCGCGGCTTCGTTGTTTTTTTAAGGGGCAATGGAGCATGTGGACCACCAGAAAGTAGATGGTCACCTCCGCCCATGTACATACATAACCTCAGGGGAGTCACTATTGTTTATTTAAGAAAGTTAATAGTATAGCTCGGTCACGCACACGTTCATTGTTTCTTTTTAATGCCACAACTTTGGTCTCGTTTAATAAATAAAATAAAATACAAAACTCTTTTATTTCTGTGCAGTGTTAATTAAAAAAGCCATCTTATTATAATTACATATACAAATGTTAGTTTAGTTGTTTTTAGAATAAATTGAATTGATTAGAACGAAGGGTTTATTTTAACTTCAGTGAAAAACCCTTTGTTCAAATTCCCCGTGCTCAGGCATTTTCACCACCTGACCAGATGACCACGACCGTAATAAGTACCAATAAGTACTTTAAATTAATTGAAATTTCTTTGATAAGGGAATAAAAATTCGGCAACTATTATACTCGTATGTAATACACGAATCAATTTTTCCTTTTCATTATAAAGAATCTGAACATTTGTAACAACATTAGAAAAGTTTTTTAAAAATTATAAAATATATTCTGAATGTTTTAGAATAGATATATATTTATTTGATATACGTACAGAAATATATATTTGGATATAATTGGATATCCAATAGATATCCATTATATATCTATTGGATATCCAATAGATATCCAATTTGAAACACAAATTATTCTTTTATACCTTAACGATCATATTTACACATACTTATATTTTTTTCTGTCCTCAGTACTATATGCAAAAAAGTGATGCATTTTTTCCATACAAACAGACACGCAAAAAAACACGGACGTTAAACTTATCTTCTTAAGAATGAATACCCTATTGTAATTGCAATATTAAGACAGGAAAAAAGGTTTTTCGTATTTCATAAGTAAAAATTGCAGTAAAATTTCTTTGGTTGTGCTGTTTGTATCTGGTGTTTTGATACCATTAAATAGATGAAATTATAAAGAAAGAAAAATAAAAAGTACAAACGTTGTCCTGCCATTTTTCTATTGTTTTTTCTGTCCACTAAAATGAATGAATCTAACATAGAAATTTGATGTATTTTGAAGTTTTATTACAAAAAAAAGGAAAAATACGACACAAGCCGTCACAAAAAATTGGGACGTTTATGGACCTAATAAAGTGTAGGTAAGAGTAGCACAAAACTGGTTCAAGTGTTTTCAGTCCGGTAATTTTGATGTCAAAGATGAAACCCGCTCTGGTCAATCTGTTACGGGTAAAGTCGATGCCATTTTGGAAAAAGTAGAGCAAGATCGGCATATTAGTTATTACGAGATAGCTGAAGAGCTAGGAATTGACTACAGAACAGTTCTGACCCAATTGAAAAAAACTGGAAATACGAAAAGTCTCGAAACTTAGGGCCCACTCGACTTAACAGAATGAAATCTAATGAATAACTGTAATGTACTCATTTGCAATTCTCTGTTGAAACGTAATGAAACCAAAACGCTTTTGAAAAGATTGATCACTATTGATAAAAAATGGATTACCTACGATAAAAACGTGCGAAAAAGATCATGGTCAAAAGGCAAGCAAGGTCCACAGACTACAGCGAAACCCGGATTAACTCGCAATACGTTGATATTACATAGTACGGTGGGATCGGAAGAGCATTAGTAATTATGAACTTTTACTGCCGGACTAAACAATCAATTCGGATCTCTACTGACAATAACTGACGAGACTCAACCAAGAAATAAAGAAAGAAAGAAACGGCGTAATTGATCAGCAGAAAAACTGTGATTTTTCACCATGATAACGCCAGACTGCACACATCTTTGGCCACTCCGCAAATGTTGAAAGAGTTTGGTTGGGAAATGTTAATGCATCCAACCTATATAGCCCTGACCTTCCAACCTCAAATTTTCACCTGTTTCGGTCTCTTCACAATTCTTTAAGTACTGTTATGCTAACATCAAGAAAGTACTGTTAAAACCACTGCAGTTTTTTGATCAGAAGCCCCAAAATTTGAAAAATAAAATATAATGAAAAGTTTTCTTGAATTTGTACATAAAGTGCGAAAAACCTTCCCCAACCCAATACATCACATTTTGATAATTTCGCTGGTGCATTAAAACAGAGATTAATAATACATAACATTCCTTTATTAATAATAAAATTGTATTGATTTTACAATTCCGTTTTCTTCAACGAAGCTACCATATCTATAGTTGCTTGGACACCTTCCCCATTAGCTTTCTCGTAATTGGGCGCCGTCGATTTTACTAATTCGTACCATCTGAAAGAATTTTAGTATGGTAATAATATACTTTAATTGTATTAACTTAACGGCAATTACTTAAATTCATTCCTAGAATAGAACAAACGCTAAGTATATTTAAGTAAAGCAATATTTTCATGCTTATCTATTTATCTGTAAACAATAATAAAAACTATATATAAAGACGAAGAAAATGATTTTCTCCAATAATCTGCGATGATTAAGAAAAATCTAAATATTCACCTTTTAACATTAGGATACGCCTTAAAATCCACATCAGAAGCCTCCATGGTGGAGACCGTCGCGATGAGACTCAAGTCGGCCAGAGTGAGATCAGATCCGACTGCATAAACGTGACCTTCCAGGAACGAGTTCAGAAATCCTAACGCTTCTTCTACTTTCTTCTTCTTTTCCGCGTCGGCCGGAGCGCCGCCGAACACCTGCGGATACTGCCGGTGACGGAATGATGAGAACGAAGGAATTTCAATCACTAACATTTTCCAATTAGAAAGAAATAGACTACATCAACATACTATGTTTTCAGTGTGTAATAGAGACGTCAAAAAATTTACACCGTATATTCGGCGTAAAATGGAAAATTAAGATTTTTTTTCGGACAATTTAAAACATTTTCATTGTTTTTCCGCAATTAAAGTAATAATGAAAATCATGTCAATATTTTTAAACGCGTGGCGCGGGGACGGGCCCGGTGACGGCGCGCCTCCTGCAAGCCCCCGAGGGTGCATGTGAATTTAGTTAATTATATTATTTGGTTTGCAATGTGCCGGAATGTTGCAAGTCACACGAAGGTTTCATAGCGGTATCATTGATATGCGGAGCAATAAAACGGATTTCTGAAATTTTTGTGCTGGAACAATTTCAAAGGTTTTGGATGTTTCTTTGTTTTGTCAAACGTATGTTGGAAATGACAGAAAAATTGGTAGTTAATGTTATTCAAAACTAAACATTTAAAATTATTTGGTAGTTTTTGTAAAGACCAAAAAAACTCAAATTTCAGTATTTTTTAGAGTTACACATGTCTCATTGTAACAAAATTTTGTTGCAAATATACGTAATGCGAAATCACAGCAACTTCAGAGGATTCTTCTCCGGATTGAGTTAAAGTAGTGGAAAGTTCTAACGTGACTTTCACAATTTTCCCGGTGTGCTGAATTGTTGGAAATCCAAAATAACACTTTTAAGCACTACTCTACCCATACCATTAAAAATATCTCATATTCAAATTAATATTGGATGGGACTATATCTAACTGTAACTTTTGAGTTCGAGCGCAAGGGCAGATAAAAAATGTCTTACGAAATAATCCCTAAATCTTGGATACAAGATGCCCAGATCGAAGTCCATCCTTTGGTCTACCATCGCTCGAACCTTCGGATCTTCAGGGTAAAGGGAACTGTCCTTGCCGTATTCGTTCACCAAATAGCGACTGATAGCACGAGATTCCCAAAGCGTAAAGTCTCCGTCCACCATCGTCGGTACCGTGTGCTGTGGATTCATCTGAAAGTTTTTTTTTATTAAAATGTTTAGAGTTGTCGAGAAATTGTATGTGTGGTGGCGATTTATGCGAAAAAATGTTAGATTTTTACTTTAACTTTGCTAAACGATACACGATAGAAAGCTCAGAGAAATACTGTAAATAGGTATACATTATCGAATTCAGAACGCATCGCTACTGTTGTTTGCTCTTTGATATCTCAATAAAATGTAATGATGAATCATGTTATCACTAGACAAGAAAAAATTTTGCGTGCAAAGACAAAAATTAAAGACGCATCATGACAGTTACAACATTATCAAAATGACCTCATTTATGTTACACGAAATCTTTTAATTTTACACTAATACGACATATGTAAAGGTAAAGTGGATAAAAGCAACGAACAGATATGATTGGCTATTTAAAAGTTAAGAACTATTTGTTTTTATAATTTTTAGAAAAATTGTAATTTTTAGAGTGATTTCATCGTAAAAAAAGTATTCGAAAATTTTCTGAAATCGAGGCAATACCGGCTGAAAAGAATGAATACCTATTTGAATGCTCAGGTGACGTCAGAGAAAGAGTTAATGAATAGCACCCAGCGGGTTGCATTAAAAGAAAAATAAAAACGGCCAAGAGCATGTCGGACCTTGCCAATATAGAGTTCCGAGGCCGTTACTGCAAAGAAATGCATTACAAATGACAAAACTACGTTGTTATAATTTCTTCCATGTTTTCGGCACTTAATAATAATAATTATTATTATAAATATAAGCACTTTAGTTACCTGTAACTAGAGAAATAAGTAGGTATGTCTATTATCGCTGTTAAATGAGTGTAAACTAAAAAGCACCAGCAAAAGAGCGTATTTTCATGGTACTTCCGTCCTTTTTTAAGAAACGTAATTTTTCCGCAATAAATGAAAACGTTATACAGTTCACATTCAAAACAATTTTCGTTGAAAGTATTTATTAAGCACTACTTTCATAAAATTTTTCATAGTTTTTGGATTTACAATTTAAAAAATGGGAATATAATTTATGCTACTTTCGGAGCGATTGTTTGCAAAAATATTCGTTCGATAAAAAAAATTTAGAGAGCTGTCGAAATGTGTGTCACGCGTTGATGTTTGCTGTAAAAAAAAATATTTTTCAGTTTTTGTGACATGTATGGAGTGCACCCGTAGTAACATTTGTTTTTGTTATTAACTTCCCGCTAAGAAAATTGAAAATTTTATAAAATTTTCACGAAGTTATTGGCTTCATCCCATTTTGCAAAAATCGAGTTCTCATCAGATCTCGACGTTCTGAGGGTCTAGGAAGCTTCCCTGATCATCCCTGAGATGATGTCCATATGTGTGTGTGTGTGTGTGTGTGTGTGTGCGTGTATGTGTGTGTGCGTGTGCGTGGGTGTGTGTGTGTGCGAACCTCTCCTTTTAAACGGCTTCACCGAATCGAGCTCATTAAACGGTATTCCAAAGAGTTTCACCAAACTTAGATTTTCTGAAAATTTGGGTCGATTTGGATCGGTAGATTTTGAGAAGAAGAAGAAAAACTAAGAAAAAAATATTTTTTAAAGTGGTTTTTTCAAAATAACTTTAAAATGGCTTGACCTATCAATTCTAAAATCTAATCCGCTCTTAACCTATTAAAAACACGTCGATTACCGCAAACCGGGTCAAAATCGGTTGATTCATTTGTGAGAAATCGTTGTCGAAAGAAACCGAAAAAAACAGTTTTTTTGGAATAACTACAAAACGGCTTGACCGATCGATTTCAAATTCTAATCAGCTCTTGACCCTGTAAAACACGTCGATTGCTGTAAACCGGGTCAAAATCGGTTGATTCGTTTGCGAGAAATCGTTGTCGAAAGAAATCGAAACAAACCGTTTTTTTACTCAAAAAATCGCGTCAAATCCCGTATATTTTCGAGTGTTTTGAACTCGAAAATAGCGGGAAGTTTCAGGGTTGGCCTACAGGGTTAACCTATTTTTTAATTACTAAACTAAGTAGTGGCTTATATAAGACACCTACATTATAAATTTAATTTTTCATTATATAAATTTCAGTTGTAGTTTTTGAGTAAAATGCCTGTGATATACGGACAGACGGACAGACATGACGAATCTATAAAGGTTCCGTTTTTGCCATTTTGTCTCGGAACCCTAAAAAAGCTATTCGTAAACGTTAACCGTAAGAATTGACACATAGTTAATATACCATTTGTCGTTTTTATCGTTTAGTGCAATTCGCCGCAAGAACCTTAATTTGTCGCCTCAACGTGCAACATCCAAGTTATTATAATATTAAAATTTACGGAACTTCATAGGACTGGAATTATGTTATTCAGCGACATAAGGTTTTACTATATAACAGAAATCTTGGTTTCATCTATATAACAGATTTTATTGTAATATAGATGACGGACATTTTAAGTTCGTCATCGAAATGCGTCAATATACATACGTTTATAACTTTTACTAAAGGACTCCAAAATGCTATTAAAAAGGTAATTGGCATAGGATTCCATAATATTAACAAAAATATAACTGGTATTTTCTACCAAGGACAATCTTTTATACATTTGCATGTCTTTTATTTTTTCAGATATAAGTATTACATAAAATAATATCGATACATTATTACTTCCTGAAGAACTACACAAATGAATGACTCAAAATTGTCAGAATTACAAGTCTTTTGCAAATGTAACTATCTATTGAATCCAGACTACATTACATTATGTTTTTTTGTATTTAAAAATCATTACTGTTTAAAAAAATTAAATAATATGAATTATTTTTAGGATGCCAGCTTGGTGCTATGTTTTGGAAGACAGCAGAATTACTATCCTCTCACATATGAGGGTTAGTTAATGAATCGGAGAGCTACAGTTACTAAATTTCCTAGAATAAAAATACGAAATTTTCTAGTTAGAGTACAACGCACGAAACTCTGCCGCTGTGTAGTTAGCAACGAAAGCGTCGCAACGGCGTAAAATAGGAAAGCGAGGGAGAAAATGAACGAAGGATCAGGGAGCGTATAACGCTCCCTGATCCTTCGTTCATTCGGTATAACGCTTCCGCTCATCCGCATTAGATCATTATCGCAGGCAATTCAAAACGGCAGCTTCGTGCGTTGTACTGTACTTAAGACATGATCTTTTTGAAGTCTATTTTTAGCGCCGGCTTATTACTAGTAGTATTTGAACACTGTTCGTGATAAATCAAATTACAAATTACGCTGTTTAGAAAGTTAAAAAGCGTTCTAAAGATTGGCATCTGATGGAATAACAAGATGATGCAATAAGATGACATTATGACGACGCAGCAGAATCTCATGTATGACACATTGTTTTTAGGGTTCTAAGCCAAAATGGCAAAAACAGAACACTTAGGTTTCATTATGTCCGTCCGTGCGTATGTCACAGGCATTTTATTCAAAAACTACAAGACTTATATTGATAAAATTCATAGTGTAGGTGCCTTGCATAAGCCGCTACTTATTTTGGTAGTTAAATAACAAAAATAAATATTCCTAGGAGGGGCAGTTCATACGTGTAAAAGAAGATGAAAAAAAAAGTTTTAGTAAACATCAACGTGTGGCACATTTGTCGACAGTTTTTTTTTAATTTTAAGGCTTTCAAGCAATTTTCTGATTACGTGAATAATTTTGGATATAATAGTTCCGAAACTAGCAGAAATTATGTTCCCCCACTCTACTTCTAAACCGTATGTCCAAAAAATATGAAAAAAATAACGAAAGTAACGCTCAATAAATACTTGCAACGAAAATTATTTTAAACATGATCCGATATACTGTTTTTGGGTCATTACCGAAAAATTGCGCTTCTCAACAAAAGGACGTAAGTGCCGTGAAGATACGCTCTTTTGCTAATGCACTTTACGCTAGTTTAATAGTAACAATTGACATATTTATTAATTTTTATTTTTATAGATAACTAAAGTGCTTATAACTATTCTGTGCAGGAAAAAATTAAAAAGTGTTATGACGTACTTTTTTATTTGTAGTGCATTTCTTTGTGATAATGGCTTCGGAGCCCTATAATGAGCATGGTGTCACATGCTCTTGGTCAGTTTTTTTTTCATTTATGTAAGAAAAAAAGTAAGAACATACATATATCTCTACGTAAAAAAAAGTATATAACATTTGGACGAAAGTAGCGCTTGCGTTCTTAAATAAATACTACCATAAATTTGTTATTACTGCTGTATTAAGTTTTATATCGGACACGTAGCTATTGACAACCATCAACACCAATGTGTTTGGAATCAACCGTTAACATGCCCTCTGAGGTATCGACACGAAGCAAGTAGTTCAATATGATTTTAATTAAACGAATAATTATGTTTATTACATTTTCAGTACATTGATAAAATATATTCACTCCTTTTCTAGGCAAGTCAAGAGGGTTACGGCCCTTCGCAATAGGCTAAGGGAAATAATGAAAGGTTTGGAGTTGTTTAAAACTTATTACTCAACGAGCCTGAAATCGGGAATCGAACCCATTCGATACCGAATCGAAAAAAAGTGCTGAAGGCCTTTACAGCTCATACCAACAAATTAAAGGAATGAAAAAAATATATTTGCTTATTACCGGTCGCTTTTAAATTTTACTTTAGGCAAGGCAATAAATACTAAAATTCATTTTGGAGCACTTTTTAGTCAATAAAAGTACCTCATACCTTCAAAAATTCAGGTTTCATATGTTCTCCGGCCCTCAAGTTCACGAGGTTTAAGTCAAGGTGGATGTTTAATGCGGCAGCGGTCAACAGCACAATACGACACGGTGCTGACCCGGGTAAGTAAAATAGTTGGATCGTCATTGTAACTTCTACAATAAAAAATATATATATAATTATATGTGTAATTCAATACTAATCATCTATTCAAAATGGACATATAATACTAATTATCCAGAATTATTTTAATAATACAACATCTACGTTTTCTCAACTTGCAAATTTTAATATGAGAATTTCCTCCCACTTCCGGTTCATTTGCGCTTTTCCCTGTCATAGACAAAATTATTATACGAATGGCACAAATTATACTCACTATCGCTAAATAAATGCATGAGCGTAATTATATTTTAAGCGGTATTTTTTATACTTACCTACCTATGTAAACATTGAAATTTATTGTTTGTATCTTTTCTAAAATCTATAAGAAAAAATATGAAAAAAATGACGCACGCCCGGCACAAAAAGATATCTAAAATAATTACCTACGCTATATAAATTCGTATCTATTAAAATTACCTAGTTTTTTTTTTCTCAGTGTATGTCACTTACAGTGTAATTACTATAGCACACCGAACTCGATGCTTATCAATCAGAAACTGCAGAAGGCGTGCGGCGTGAACCGGAATACACTTAGTACGTTGACCTTGACTTCGGCCTCGATGGTATTAGTAATAAAGCAATCAAATGCTTTTCTATACCGTTGTTAAGCTTACTGGTCGCGATTTTTAACGCGTGCATAAAAATTCTATTTTCCTCCTGCCTGGAAGGGGCGGAGGTTATAGGCATCCACAAGCCAGGGAAACCACGCGACCTCCCTGCCAGCTACAGACCGATCAGCCTCCTGAGCGGTCTGGGCAAACTATTCGAAAATTCTCAAAACTCGCCTTAGCGATCACCTCCTAGGGAAAGGCCTTATCATAGATGAACAGTTCGGCTTTCGCCCACCATTCTTGTCCACAGCAAGTCCTCCGCTTAGTAGAGTATGTCTCGGAGGCTTTGAAACTGAACGGCACCGTAGCTGTCTTCTGATGTAGCCAAGGCCTTCGATAGGGTATGGCACGCAGGTCTGATTTATAAAGTTATATTCTCTCCAAGTACCAGATCGCCTCATAATCACTATTCAAAATTATTTCAGCGAACGGGCATTTTTGGGCATGAGCGCACTCCGACAAGACGATAGCATCGGGCGGGAGTTTCCTCCGTAACTCATAACCGACGCACGGAAGCGGTGGCCTCGATCGTCAATCCATCGTTATTGACACGATCGGTTCCGCCAGTGACGGATAAGCCCGATTATCGCAAAACAAACAAATGGTCGATATCGTCGACAAAAACCTCAATCTTAAAATGTTGGATGCGATCATTCCGTGGCAACGGAGCTACAAATACCAAGGTCACGCTCGATAAAATCTACACTTCCGAGATCATATCGAGCGTGTTAGAAATACTACACTTTCACCACAAACAAGGCTCGGGGCCGTGCTCGGTAGAAAAAGTAAACTATCTAGACGTAATAAACGTACCATATACAAAAATGTGCATTAGGACGGTGATGACATACGCGTCTCCCGTTTTCGCTCACGCCGCTCAAAAGCACTACATAGACTACAGGTAATACAGAATAAATTCTGTAGAGCCGCAACGGATGCACATTGGTGTGTTCGTAATTCAATTCTCCATAGGGACTTAGAACTCCCCACTATTTCCAAATATATGAAGGACGCATCGAAGCGATTCTTCGACATCGCGGGATCACATCCCAATGCGCTCCTACGCGGCGGTTGACTATCAACCGCCGCATCCCTGTATCCGTAGGCCACGAAACGTACTTACCGATCCACCTGACGCTCTTGGCGGCAGTTGAAAGCCCCAATGACGTCAACGACATGCATGACTGACTTAGAGTAGGTCTATCCGTTAGTCAGGTCATCGACCTAAGTTCTCTACTCCACCCGGCCGCTAACCGCCTCCGGCCGGGCAGGAGGGAAGGGAACCGACCCGTGACGGTTTCCTGCGACATCCTATGCCGAGACGACTTCCACCAGGCGTCGTCCATAGCGCATGTCACGCGCCGTCGGCACTCGCATGTGCCGTCCGGCCACTCGGTGAAGCTATCAAAGTCGTCTGACTTGTCATCTGACCGTCGACCGACTAAATAGCATAGCCGACCCAATCACTTCACTTTCAGGAGGAATTTTTAGTGGGTTTCAGTCCCACTACCCACGCGTACGGGCGCGAGGGTGTGGGATAGACATTTTTACCTCCTCCTCGTCGCAAGAAACAAAAAAAAATGACTTCGATCATAACCAAATCATTTTGTTGTTTTAATTCATGGAGTCTTATGTTTAGAATTGTGTTGACGCTAAATATATTTTAAATTCAACCACCATTTGTGTCTTGTTTAGGTATTTTATTTTAATTGAACGAATAAGTTTTAAATCATTTAAAATGTAAAATACATTATAACATTTTTTATGTAAATTCATTTTATGTATTGGCAATCATTGGAAATCACATTGGAATACCACCACTATCATTTTAATAATCAGTAAAAAATACAAAGAAAGAACATAGACAAAATGATAAAGGCAGATAATGTCTATTCATTCTGATCATAAATTAAGACAGTTGAGCATTCGGTAACTTTGAAGTGACTTCTGTTTTTTATTTCGGTTAATTGTATGTATAGAATAATAGATTTAGTAAAAAACTACTTAAAACGAACTCCCTAAACTCACTGAATGCGCTCACTCCAAAGTTTATTAAAAAATATCACCAGACTGCGCCACTAGACTGTACGGAAATAGTCCTCCATAAGATTTAATGCCCTCTTTCGTAATAAATTTCTTAAATGGGTTTTGATTTAATACACCGTGACGGCAATCGCCATGACGCTCTCTTATCGTGACATTCTCCTCAGTTCTCCAGTCCCACTCCCCGTTCCAAACCGTTGTTCCTGGCGCTAATTACGTTCTAGCATTTGGTTTCGATCTCTGTTACTCTTTCAAATCTAATAACAAGCCAGCTCTCAATTCCAAACCCAGTCTTACACCCGATTTTATCCTAGAGTTGTCATAGTTTTTTGAAATTGGTAAGAGACGTTAAGTGCCAAATGAACAAATGAAGTGAAAAAAGCAGTTAGTAACTGTTTATTATCGTAAAATAACTAATAAAAGGCAACGAAATTAAATCAATATAACTCCCATTAAGTTTAAATTAAAACAAAATTATGTTTCTCTCAAACAGGTGTTGCACGAGGAAAAAGTTCCTGTTTTTTCGCTCAGTTATATTATTTTAATGTATACTTTACTTCATTAATGATTTGTTTCGATTCCTTGACAATCATAAAATGTATGTCATTATACAATAACAAAGATAAATAAAAATTGCTTAAAATGCCTCTACTGCCAACCTATTGGTTTTTTCTGAGATAACCGTTCACCTTCGCTTCTCGCTCCGAACTTTTACATCTATTTTGATGAAAGATGGAACATATGTGGAACTTGATATTCAAATATGAGGAGTTAGGTGTACAGGACGTACGGTAACCCGTTCAAGCATTCGAACGTTATTCAATCATTCAACTTTTTACATTTATAATCACGCTAGCTGTTTCTGCTTGTTTCACTGCTTAAATTTAAATTTAATAGTAATTGTTTTATTTTAAGATTCAAATTTGCTTGTAATTTCCGATTAGTATTTTTCTGATATTCACATACTTTTTGTGTATAAAAAGTATTTTATGTCGTATTTCAGGGCCTAATCTACCTCTATACAAAATTTGATTAAGATTCGTTTAGCGGTTCGTTCGTAATCGAATGACGAGCTGTCAAATGAACATTCTTCACATTTGTAATACGTATATATTAAAAATTTAATTTAGGTATGTAATTCCCTACTCCCTCATAAGCCTCTTAGTACAAGTTCTTGTAAAGGAACAACGATCACGTATTGCACGTAGCATATCATCAATTTAATACAGATCTACTAATAGAGTAAGTGCCCGTGAACCAAAGAAGTTCGTTATTTTATAAAAGCTAAAAGTTTGTCAGGGCATGCTCCAACACAGGTAAGAACTTGGACTATCATGAAGTTTGGGTTATCGTGGCTTTGGCAGGAAACAGTACTAAAGGTGTGTAAAATACCAACCTAAATTATCAAATAATAAAATGTTGTTTTTTTATATTTCCTTCATAATATTATTAAAAATCATGTCATTCATTGCGAGACACTTAACATATGGCAACCCCTTGCCAGACACACATAACATTCATTTAATTGTAATTATACTTACTTTATAATATAAAAGCTAATTTTTATATATAATACTTAAGTAATAAGTAGATGATGTTTCCTTATCGCCAAACAGTTTTGACAGTTCCAACCCCTTGCCAGACAAGAATATAGGGTAGCTGTAAGAACGAGCGCGAGGCAATAGCAAACAAAGCAATAACAATACATGTGGGTGAGTGCGAATGAGATAGTGAATTAACTTTGTCGCAACCATTCACTGCGCATGTATTGTTTATTAATCAGTACATGTTTACATCAGCTAAAGTAATCTTATATGCTGTCGTTAAATATTAATAATTAAATATTAATTATTCATTAACTATTATCAAATATTTCATATATACTATGAATATATTTAATATGATCATTTCAGAAATGTTAACAGTATAATTATACGTGCATTATATGACTACAATTGTATTTTATGAAATAAAAGTGATTTTGTGTTAAAAATCGTGGGCTATATAATAATTTCCGTTACATTGTGTTGATCAGAAGTTATAATTTCTATACATTAAGCTCTAAAAGTGAACTTTCAACTCTGTATAAACTCGGAATAAATTACTAGTGCAGTGTATTTTACTATCAAGCAACACTATTTTAAAAATTAGGCATTATGACATTGTTTTTGGTTATAAGGAACATGTGAATAATATTCACATGTTCCTTAAAATATTCAATATAAAACATGCATTTTGGTTATATATAGAAATATATAACCAAAGCCTTTGGTTATAGAAAATTATAATGATGAAACTAGAAAAAAATGTAATTAACAAATCACTTCAAGTGGCATCTAATAAACTCTATTTAATAAAAACCAAAAGCAGGAAACGCCATGTTCAGCCACAGAACAATTTTTAATCGTCTCTACACAGAAGCACTGCACAGAAGTGCAGTATTAGTAGCTTCACTGTGTGTTAAATACTCATTATTAAAAATGAAAGTAGTAGCCATGTCGTCAACATTATAAATAATTGCGTTAGTAAAAAGGTTTTAATGTTATTTTAGTGAACACTGATTAAAGGATGTATTTTTTAAAATGATTATTGCTTTCTTAATTGTTAGTGATATGAATAAAAAAAATAGTAATCTGATAATCGAAAAAGTAATTTTCTCACCAATAAGACTTCATTAATTGCATAGAATATTTTTTCTGTAAATTATAATGAAGAATCAGTGTTTTAATGCTAAATAAATCAATTATATCATTTCAATTTTGTTTAGGTGGCTCACATTTTAAAATATTGGAAGGTATGACATTGTAGCAGTGTTCCCATCATGTTTTTAAACTGTTACGGGTTTTAAAAAACAACAATAATATCTATAGACCAATTGTTTTCTTAGCCCAATATTACATTTTAAATTAGGTTGGTAGATACCAACCTTCTTTAAAGTTACCCATCATTGAATCCTTGTACCTACTAGTATTCGTGTTTAAACATTATTTCACAAGCATTTTATTTTGCTTATAATAGTGTCTAATTTCAAACACCACTAAAACATTTTTTTTAAATGCTCCATAAATAACAAAAAAACTTTTAACACGTTTCTGAAGAAAAAAAAAAAAGGTTAATTTTGGTTTTAAAATTATCATTAGAAGATAAAATTATGGTAAAGAAGAAATCCTTAGATAATACTATAAAAATTAAAAAGTTATAGTTAAAAATAAGTTTATTGTACAGGTGTTTGAAATTTTAATCGCAGTTTCCGAGGCTAATGAATTGACAAATTACATTTTAGCGGGTTTTGCCATGAACAAATTGAAAGAAGTGGGTAGTGTTATGCATTGTATAGGAGTGGGAACTTATAAAAAAATATTTTAATTAAGAATGCATATTAAAAATATTTACAAAATTTTAAAAGCTATGGTTTTTCTTAATACTTAATCTAGATACATAGTTTAAATTTAATAATTATTCTGATTTTAACGGTCAATTTTTTGGTTTATGTTTGCTTCTGGTGACGTGTGTTTTTATGTGCAAATTAAATACTACTTTTTATTGTTTCGTTTTTCAGATAGCTACAAATGTCATACATGCAAACTAGTTTCTTCAAATCCTCCTTCACACAGATCACATTTGTTTGTTATATTTCCATCATCTTCTGTTTCTCGAAATTGCATTCTATCGTAGTTGGTTTTCTAATAATAGAAATTTGATTTCTAAATCCTTATAATCGTTGCCGAAGTGTTTAGACAACAACTCTAAAGCATTTTGTAGTTTTGCTTGTTTCAGTATAATTCTGTTTGGTAAAATCAATTTCAGTTGTATCATAGTAATTTTTTGTTCTCTTTTCCAATAATCTTTTCTTCACCTATTTGACTATTATAATATTTCGTCTTGTACCAAACAATCATTTGTCTTTGTTCGCGTTAAAAAAAGCTTTTGCTTTTCATGAATGGGGAAAGTCAACTGGTGGTATAAATACTGTTCTATAATTTTTTACCAGTCGTACCAATGAATTGAAGCAAGATTTATGCTGGTCACGCTTTCTTCCAATATAAATGAATAATCTGCAGGTGAAATTATGACTTCCTTAGTTTTTAAAGTCTTCTCAATTTTGGCTAATACTCAGGGGTAATGAACCAATGGCCCACTACAGGGAATATTGAATCAACTATTTTATGTATTTTGGTACTTCAGTACAAAGCCATTTTCCAAGCATTGCAACCATTCTCGTGTTTTAGTTTTGGCCCAAACAGGCATCAGATCAGAAATCTTAAAATTTGGATGCGTTCATCAAATATTTGTTGCTGTTTAAAATTATAAAGTGCACTTATAATTTCGTTACTTCTTTTGGCGTGCCATGTCTTATCCCAGTAATATGAGTGAACATTGCTTTTCGTTAATTTTGTTTTCCAATTACCCAGTATTATAGAAAAATTATAAGAATTTAATTGCAAAGTATAATACGTAGACTGGTCAGGCGATTTCGGTAATGCTTGGTTTTATTAGCAATCAAATGTAACTATTTGAATGTGTTCATTTCAGAATTTTATAAAATAATTTATATTTAAGACGATGAATTCTTTTTGCAATTATCAAATAATTCTTTTCAGATATTTTAGACTAACATTTTATCGGTCATCTAATACAGTACGTTTCGAACAAACGTCTGTTCTAGGTGACCCTAACCGAATATTGTAGTATGTCTTAAAGATTCTTCTAAAGAAACTTTATTTAACTTGGAGGTTTATATCACAAATCTTGTTATAAAGGTATCACATTTTACGTGTGTTTATTTCCGAATAAAGATGGAGCTTTCGAATGTTTTTCGATCGGCAATAATGATTTTCCTGTTTTTTAAATAATTTTATAAACTATTGTACTGATATTCTTTTTGCTTCCAATTTTTCACTTCCTCTATCACCTCCTCTATTTTTTACTGGCCCTTCACCACCACTATTAAAAAATCTATTTAATACTCATTGAACACGGTCTTTTTTAATTTAAATGCTCCAGTAAACATTTTTTGACAGACAGCAATTATCGCTCCGTCTTTTCCAAGAATACTGTATTTTGCTGCCCTAAACCTTTTCCTATTAACTTTGCTAATTTTGGCTTTAGTTATAAACCAGTATTTTAACAAAAAAAAAGTCTTTCAATACTTTGTTCGAACACCGATAAAAACTTTTATGGAACCGTCTGATATCTTGATACTACAGCCAAACACTTTTTGTTCATAACTGTATTTTGAAAACTAAGGTAATCCAATAGGTTTGGATTACCTTACAATCAAACAAAAATTCGTGAGTAAAATAAACAACAAAACTCGAAATTACAGAATTAAGTCTTTAAATTGTTTTCTAATAAATAAAAATATATGCATAGATATAAAAAGTCACATTCAAATAAATTAATATTACGATGTAAAAAAACGATCATTCACTGGGGGTAGTTTAATTATGACAAGAAGTAAATACATTATAATTAAATTTTCTATATCAAACTATAACTATGGCAAAGGTTTAATTATTACATACCTTTATGACACTAACTTACCTTCGTATCATAATTATAATTTTCTAGTGCCTAAATCGTATTTTTATTCAAACCGTGTTTGAGAAATAAACATTTTATGGCTAAACATAGAAACTACAAAATACTTTTTGTCATTAGAAGTATTAAGTTTTCTTATTTTTAGTTTTGAAATTCATATTTTACTTTCTTTATTATGTTTGAATATCGGAATCGTTAACTACAAATTAATATATTGCAAAAATATTTACAGCAGGTTGCACTGAAAGTGAAAACTTATTTCGTAAATGAAATCTGTAAAAAGTTGGCAGATATTGTGTATAGGCAATCTGCCAAATCTTACGGATTATGTTTACGAATTATGTTTTTACTTTTGGTGCAATCCGCTGTTAGGCTTAAGACAATAGTAATAAAATGTATTTTAGAATAATAAAGTATATTTTTAAACGTATTTTCTTTGTAAAATCCGATTAAAAGTATAGTCCAGAATTATGTGTGTCTAATAAATACAATATGTTTACGTGGGAGTGTGGCGACACCGGTTTTTAAAGGATAATATTGGCTATGTGCATGACATTGGCGCCATCTAGCGTCCGCAACTTTTCGGAATTTATTCAATATTTGCTTAATAATGATATAACAAAAAACATGAATGGACAGTGGTTGGTTGTTATTATTAATGAATAATACTGATTCTACAATGTAACTTTAAATAAACAGCAACATCGTCTTGTTTCATTACACTTTTTATTTTCGTGACAGTTTATTTGCACTTTGATCTACAATCAATTTAAGTTATTACATTACATTATATTACATTACAACAAAAATTATCTGCCTACATCTCTGGCAATTAATGATCGACTAATATGTATTTTACTGCCAACCGGTTATTAGTATTTCTTTCGCCAGACACATTAACTCGAAAGAAATAATACCTTCTCCAATAATAATGATGACAATGTTTGATGTGGACCTCTTTGTGGAATAGGAGTAATAAATAATACAATGATCTCTACTGTTGTTGGAACAATTACAGAAAGTATTAATTACGGATATAACATTTTGCCTAGAGCTGAATAAGAAACTTAAGCATTGTGGCTTGCATAAGATAGTTTGTCAAAAACACTAAATTCTTTATGGCAGAAGTTAAAGTTTTGTAAAATTCATCAAACTGTCTTTGAAGTTGTTATATGGTTCTATAAAGACCGAACTCTCTCTGTATAACCAATGTGCCCTCACATTTATATCGTTTTAAAGATATTTTGAATAATTCAACTTTTTGGTTTACTTGGTTGTTTGTTTTATGGTACTTGTTTTAATAAATATCGTGCTTCATTTCGATAATACTTATCATTTTACTGAAGTTTCACACATAGTTCATTAGAAATGTACTTCGTTATATATTTTTTTCCACAGCTTACGCTGCGGTTGAATATACTTCTCCCACCACGCACTTCGCATGTAGCGAATATGACATCTATTTTCTCCTTATTAGTCTTCGATAAAGTTTAAAAAATATACAATCGAAAATGAGATATGCCAATTTGTTTTATCTGGTGTTATGAAACACACTACTTCCAAACAAAAGAACCTGGCATAGATTCTTTCGAGTGTATAATGGAATACATTTTAATAACAATGATCTAATTTATCTTAAATATTTTCAAGTAATTCGATAAAAATACGAAATTATGAAAAAAGTCCATAGTGATTTTTATATTTTATCGATATTAAATACAACGAATTATTCAGTTCAGTGTTTTTAGTAATATATCAATTTGTATGATGATATAGGTATTGGAATTATTAAATTCATGTAAGTATTTAGAAAATTAATATTTTAACTTTATTTGAATTGATATCAATAAAACATTTTGAATCTTGACTTTTAAAGCTGCAAATATTTAACTGCTAAGACTTTTTCTTCCATTACTTTCTTGAATCGTACTATTACAAGCACAAAAATAATATGTATTTAGATATTAAAATGAATTTGTATTTTTTTTTAATTGGCATGTATAGAAATTAAGATAAGTAGCTATCAAAAGTGTTATAATCTGGTTTACTCTACTGTGATATTGCAATACATAATACACATTACTTTTATGTAGAATTGATTTCTGCACCAATAACAATATTAAAACAAAATACTTTGAAACCAAATAAATGATGTATGCATTATATTTTTGACGTAAATTAGGTGCACATCTTTTCCTTGATTCGTACGTTCATCTCAAAAAAAATATCTCAATTGAGTACATTCGACAACTTTATGTGGTTACAATTTTGTACTACAAAAGTAAAGATCCATGCGGTGATTACATAAAACATACATTGGATACAATTTCATTTTTATTTGATTATATTATAGGTCTTGCAAATGACCACTGAAAATGAGATGCTGCATGGTCACTACTCAATTAAATGAGCTAATTTGGAAACAACTAAATAGAATGGAAATTAAAAAAAAAACTGCACTTTAAATAATACAATAAATACTAAATTTTGGGATTAAAACTATTTTTTTACGTTAATTACTTCATGTCGTAAATTGTAAATGAAAATGACGAAGCGGATATAAATAGAAATTAAAAATTTAAGATTGAATTCCGTTTGCGAACGATCAAAAGCACTTTCGCGATCGGAAAGAATCATCTTTAAAAAAGAAGACCCATTAAAAAAATCGTCTTATAGCTCATAGGTGGAAAAAAACAGTGAGTGCCAACAACAATCAGCCCAATCGGCCCAACCTCTTCATATAGATTTAAATATGGCACCAGTGTAACGATGTTAATATATTTAGGTTGAGATACATATCTTATTCGCATTTTATAATGTCGATACAAGTACGATATTATTGTCTTGAGTTTGCTGATGCGATATCATAAGATACATAACTTATAAAGCAAGTGTAATTCTTTTTAAGACTTTCTACATAGCATTGTAATTTTCCAGTTTTTTCTTTTAATTCTTACTCTGAGACTCTATATCCAAAGTATTCTTAATTAAATTTAACTTCTCTATTATCCAAATGATATTGACGATCCAACGGAAAAATATAATTGAAATACTTAACGTTAACATAACATAAAACGTTAACATAAAAAATGAAATATATATTTTTTGGCTTTACTTAATTTTATTATTTATTTTGGATATTAGCGATTATTTCGTAAAAATCATCGTTTTGCGAAATGATAAAAATATATTAGTAGTATTGATACATTCTGATTTTTTGGTTAGATTAGTGATATTTTATTTTTATTCGTGATATTATATTATTATTCGTGAGCTGTGTGATGTCAATTATTGATACTTCAAAATTATCTGAATATAGTTATTATTTTAAATCAAAATTATATGTTAAAATTTATATACCTAAAAAGTATTTCACTATATTTTTTATGTATTTTGGAACGAAATTATTATTGTTTTATAATCTTAGTTCTTTGTTACAAAAAAAAAAAATAGTTGGTTCGCATATTTCTCGTAAAGTGGCACCACAGATTTGGTAGTTCTTATAGATTTCACTAGAGGGAGTAAATTAGTTAGCCTACTTGAAGCATCCGGGACCTCGCCATAGTAAGTAGACATGGCGGGTACCAACCTGGCTAAATGACGAAATAAATTTTGTTTGCTAATATAAGAACGTGTTAATTTCTTAGAAAAAGTGTTTATAGTAAGAGACTAATTAAATTGTATTGGATTAGGACAAAAATGCAGAATGTCAGACAGTCCGAAAACCGTAATGTCGATAAGGTGAATGTGCAACTCGATGTGGTAAAATCGTCCACTCCTCAGAGTTCAGCTTCGAGTCCTGCCAAATCTGAGACCGAGACGTACTCGGGGGCGCCCGCCAAGTACATGACGGACTCTTCTGAAAGCGAAGATGACTCCGTTTCGGAGGTAAAACGCTTTTTGTTTGCAGCGAGAGGCGGTGGTACGGGAATGTGATTACCCGTCCCGTACCGCTCTATATATTGTAAGGGACATCTTGCGTATATGTCTCGATGGTGGAATCCCACGATATAATCGCAAATTGCACTTTTGTCGCCCTCGATTACGTTCGTCGTAGGACGTTCCCGTGAAAATAGACCATTTTCCATTCCGTAGTACTTGTAGTAGTATGCCAAATAATTCCGTAAAACGTCAGAAAGTCACAAGTACGTACTGACTACTGAGTAATGCATGAGATTTTTAATGCCAGTCGTATTTCTACTACATTCAATTGGTTAATCGTATATATTCGTAATGTTTTGCTATTATATAAGCTGATCACAATGTTTTATAGTGTTTTGAGAGTTTGTATTGTGGTGGCCATATTAGTGATTCACATACTTTTCGAATTTGGATGCTTCGTTATTTTCTCATCAATCACATTATTTGGATTTTAAAAATATAATAATAGTTTTTATTCTTAAATAGTTACACTGTAAAATTATGATAACAATTATTTGCGCGAAATCATTGAGTAATTCGCGCACAAAAGTTGGTTATTGAATTGCAAGGACCATTTTTAATGTTTTTATGTTGATCTCAGCTCATTGGGAGCACATTTGCGATTGTCTCATATATTTTCATTGATGTTATAGATCTTGCTGGCTTGTTTGTGCCTTAGCAGGCCAGACCTGTTGGTAAGTCGAAGAAAAAAAGTCCTGAGTGGATGAAAGCTTCAACACCATTAGCTGTTGCAATTTGCATTGTTTTAACTTGCATAATGTGTGAAAAATGTTGGTTTCATATATTTGTTTTATATTGAATGGTCCTTGTGGTTCTAACATCTATTTGGTTTTCTTTCTTTGTTCTCTGTATGATTATTATTGCATTAATAAATGTCATCCATGTGTTAACAAAACTAACAATCTTTCATTTTTATTATATAAATTTATTAGCTATGGCTCTTTTTATTAGCATGGGTATGCTGTCATCTGTTCAAAAAAGTTGTTTATTTTTAGTATTTCTAATAAAATGTATTATCTGTAAAAAAAAAAGATGCACCACATGTTAGGTTTGGCATTGTTCATTGTGGAATAATTATCACAATTGCTTCACTATGATATATTTGTTAACAATTATTTTGTTGCAAGAACTATGTAAATATTTATTGTTCATTTATATTCATTTGTTTCTGAACTTTATATAAATAAGTATTTAAAGAGTTGTACAAAATAGTTCTTCTAATTGTATATGCTGAAAGCATGTTCTTTTTCTATTCACCATATTTTCTATTCTAAAATATTGTAAAATTGTGCATGTCTTTATATATCATATATTTTTTTATTTAGCATTTGGTAAGTCTGTTTGTGGCTGTGTTAAGACCATAAATAACAACATTACACTAATCACCTGCTTCCGTGAATGCACATGAAATAAATACAATTGTTTAAACCCATTTACATGTTTTTGGCATTCCTTGTCATTCATAATATAAATGGATTGCTTATAAAAAATAATTATCAAGATACTCTCATACACTTTAATTTGTGACCAATTTCTTAATATATATGAAATTATTTTCATACCTAAATATAGGATTCTGCAGAAAAAAAATATTGATAGCATAAAACAATGGTGCTTCTCAGGCGGAGATGGAAGAGGAAGGTGGTGGTTCTGAATCCAAGTTCATGTTGGCCCATGATGATTCTGAAAGGCCAGCTGACCCTGAAATGCAAGCTCGCCTTGAAGCACTGCTTGAAGCGGCTGGTTAGTATTAAATACTTATCATTTTATATAATTCCTTTGTTTGTGTTGCCTCAAAACTAATGACATTTATATATTTAATATGGCTATGTACACTCAATATTCTAGATGATATAGATATCAATTTTTTCATCAATCTCAATCAAATTAGAAATTGTAATTTCTCCATTATAATTATGACTTTTAAACTTTCTTAGCTTTCATGCAGAAAATATGACTACACATTAGTATTTATTTGATTAAATTTAATAAAGGGTTTACCAAAAGATTTCTGAAAGAGGTCTCCAGTTCATAACATTAGTGTTTTACTTTTTATGGTATCAATAGGACCATTGTAAATGACACACTATTTTTGGTCGATTTTGTTGATAAAGTAATATTTATTGTGGTTCATTGTACATGAGAATTTTTTATATTAAATATGGATGATACAGCCGAATGTGTCAAAATTTGTTTGATGTTTGATTTCTAAAATAATGCCAATTTAAAAAAAAAGTTATGTTTTATAAATTATCTATCATTATATTTTGAAATTTAAAGTAGGAATGTATTAAAATGAAATATTACAAAACTGGACTGGTGGTGGATTATTTGTAAAGACCTATAAACTTCAAGGTTTATACTTCTAGTTTGTGATAATGACAACAAACCATTTAGAGAGATGAAAGATTTTTATGTATTGCTGAGGATTCCACACCTATCATGTTTTTTTTTTACATAGATGTATCCTTCTGTGTCAATATTGGCCTAGGGAAAGAATTATTTAGTACATGTTTTTTAAATAACTTTTTTTTTGGGTGGTCACATAAGTACACTATGCAATAAAAAACAAATGCTAGGTTGTCTCATAATTTTACCCTATGAGGTTAAAATTAATGATGTTCAAGATTAATTCCTTCACCTGTTACAAAAAACTGCTTTTGATGCCAAACAAAATTGTAGGTCACTCAGAAACACTATGGATTTCAATGATCCTTTTGCAAGTAGGAATTTTAGTATAAAAATATGTATTGAAAGGTTGTATCAAAAACTTCTTTTATAATTTTTTTACATTAATTGGTTGTAGCGCTTATTAATGATTAATCTTTATTAGATGCCTCAAGCCGTCCATTTTAATAAAACCTCAATTTCACAAAAAAAATCATATTTTATTCTTACTATTATTAAAATCTTCAACTCAATGGAAGTATACCCTGTTACTTAACTTAATGTAAGTACAGCCCATTACTTACATCATGCAGTTCTTGCCTGCAACATGTATTAACATGCAGCATGCAACCCACCGCTGACCCTCGAATCTGCCTCTCCACTACGAATCTCTATCCAAATGATTGAATATTGATTCCAGAGGATTGACAGATATCGAACACCTATAGCAAGTGTTATTTATTACTATAATTATCTAATTCCGCCAACTATTAAATTGTTTAGTTCTACGTACGTTTCATGCCAACAAGGCACATCTTCAGGAAATTGCCGACAGTCACATCCACCAGGGTGCAAGGAGCGTTAAAACAACCAACACAACCTCGTTAATATATGTTGTTATATGTTGTTGCCTGCAACATGCATGTTAATACATGTTGCAGGCAAGCGTCTACTATGGATTTCCGCGAATTAACACCTCATACAATACATGCAGTTCTTGTTTGCAGCTTACATACTCAGCCTGAAGACATTGCTACATCTTTTTCATCAAACTTATTCCAGTTTAATTGGATTACAAACAGCATTTTCCGATTTTTATTCTGCTATTCTTTTCTGGCTAGTTCTGCCCCCAATAATGCTCCCTTTTCTCGTTCTGGCCCTAGTTTAGTTTATATTTTGCATTTCACATACTAATATGGTATCTTATTTATAAAATTTCATTCAATATTATCAATATTTATTTTATAGTCTTTTGCAGCTTTTTCTTATAGGACATACTTTATTACATCTCACACACATCATCACGTCTTTTCCCAGACTTCGTATGACTTATCTTCGAAATTTCCCCAAAATTGTTTTGTTAATTTAATTATGAAAATGATTTCCCAATTTGTTGTAGATTGTGTTTAATGTGTATGAAGTGTAACCGTTATTATACTTTTTCATCAAATTCACTTTTGGTCAGGTTTCATAAAAATAATTACTTTAACTCAATCACTATTTTGAAAATATTTTGTTTTTTAGAAACTGTGTTTTGTCATGACGAAAAAGACATTATATGCTCTATAAACTTTATCTGTTTTTAAATTTCATAAAGATCTATTAGACTTGGTATGCTAGTTTAGCCATGAAGATTTAATTAACAGTAAACATTCAATTTACAGTTTATGTGGTGGCATTGATTAAATCATTGTTTTTTTTTTAGATTAAAAATAAGCTATATTTTCAGCAAAAATTGTATTTGTTTAAAAATTTTCTCCTTTGCATTCCATGGGGAATGGTTTTTTAAAGGTATTTTGTATGATTATGAAAATAATTTTCTGTTTTCGTACTTTATTTTGAAGTGTATTTTTGCACAAAATTGGTTAATTAAAACACATAGTTTCAGGTAATACAGCCCTATGGTAGGTTAGGTTTTTAGGGTTCAGTAGTTAATAGTCAAGTCTTAGTTACATTCCTTGGATATATAAGATTTACCCTTATATAAATTTAAGAGTATTATTAAATGTAGCGAGAGCGAATATGCATGATGAAAAGGTCAGCAAGGGTCGCCCAAGAAAATCCTATGCAGACCACATTGATGGCATATTAAAAAATGGCCAAGTTTTAAGCACATGAAACTGATGAGCTTGCATGAAAAGATTGATGGATGTCAGTGTCTTCACATCAAGATCGTACCATATGGAAATCTATAGTCTCTGTCTACTCTTGTAGGAAATAGGCATCAGTTTATATTATTATTACTATTAAACAATCACTTAATAAAAGAGGATATTATACAATTTACAAATATTTAGAAGACAAATATCTTTGGTCATAAGCAGCTCAACTTTTTACCAGGCTCTTTCATTCTTCAATGGTTTTGAATTTGTTTTGGCTATACACTATGAAATTAGGAAAGAGCTACCCTTAAGTTTCTCACTCATTGTTCTTTAAGGAAAACTGTCTTCCGAATCAGTGGTATAGTGTAATTTCACAAAAACTCATGATGTATTTTTATTGTTGTTTTATAACATATAAAATAAATATTTTTAATTTAAATAAGAAACCTTTATAGTTTCACCATTTTCATCTATCTGTCTATCTGCATTTAATTTAGGGACTTTTAGTACTTGGGAACTATAATTTGGTGTGGTTGTACATATTAATCATACCGACAAAGTGGCAGAATGAAGTCTTGAATAGTTTTTTTTTGGTACCTCTCCCACGTGTAAAGTGTAGATGATTTTTTTTTATTTTTCGTCTATCTCATAACGTGGAATGTTGTGGATAGCTCATTCAAATACATTGGAGGTCTGAAACTGAAACCATTTATCGATTTAAGTTTTCATTTGCGATATATTGAACTTTAAAGTGCTACTATTTGTTACAATCAAGTGTCCTCTTTCCCCTACCTGTTAAATGGATATTTTTGGATATGTGAAAAAATTAATTTCAATAGTATATATAACATACTTAAAAGGAAAACAATCACAGCTAAGTAGGATTTAGAAGTTAAAGAGTAATAGTGGACCAGCTTATGAAATGTACTTGGAGAAGTAAAAAGAATAAGTTTGTTTAAATTCCATTGAAAATTACTCAGATGACACTATTGTTTGTATAAAGTAGCTAGTAAATATGAGTTTATGTAAAAGTATGGAAATATAATCATAAAATCCTTAACAGTCATCCTATGCGGCCCTGTTTTTACACATTATTAATTGTCAAAGTATAAATTAGGGTTTAATTAAACGAAAATACTTAAGTCCACATGTTGTGTAGGACAACTAGGGTACTCTACACTGTCCATGACTAGACTCACACTTGGTCCTTATTTTTATATGCTTTTTCCTTTGCACCATTATTGTAATGATTGGTAAGAATATATCAAGTATTGTATTTAATAATTATTTTCAAAAGTGCATTTAAGTATAACATTAATAAGTGCCTAACATTTTTATTCTATACAATCTTCCCCATCTCTTTGATCAGGATTCAGGGCAATAATTTCGGCTCTAGAGTTAAGTAATTTACATAAACATAGGTACAGACAGAACTTATTAAACATTTTGTTTGGTTTGTGTATCTAATATGTCAAGAGATTTTTTTTTCTTTCTCTCAAGTTCTGAAAATAAAGACAGACCTAATTAAGGCATTTAAAAAAAGGACCAAATTTTAAGCAGCCCAAACCAATAAGCTTACATGAGATTAGTGGTGAAATATGAAGTGAAATATCACATGAAATCACATGAAGTGAAATAAGGGATATAATATATACATAAAGATTGATTAAGTGGAGATATCTAGCCTCTGCCTGTCCCCCTGGGATATGGGCGTAAGGCTATATTCTTACAATAATAGTTTAATCAATATGATATATGTGTTTTTTCCAGAAAATTATTGCCTAAATAGGACTTTTAGAAATTACTCTTTTTAATTTGGTAACGTAATGTAATCATTACCAGACAATGTACCAGCCCTTATATATCTTTTAAGAACATAGTCAGGACTTGTTCTTGTCAGGACAAGACCAAGTTGTAGGTTACATCTGCTAATCGCAGAATACGCACATCATTCCTGCGTAAATTTGAGTTACCTGAGCTCACTTATTCCCAATGTTTGTCTCGGACGCTAGTGTATAATTTATATATTCCCATCTCTTTATTTGATACTAGCTTTTGCTCGCCGTCCGCCTGTATGGACATATAAAAAAATATTTTATAAATGGTTGATAATGTCTATAATGTTGTCAACCATGTTTCCAATCTCAGTCTCATTCCCGACTCCATATCAGAAGAACATCTCTCTTTTAAGTTCTTGATCATGATCCCAGTCCTTCTTGCAATTTCAATTCCACACCGATGTTTGAACTTGAATTTTTCTTGAACAAACTTTTGTTATTACCAATAACCAATCAGTATAAGTAAATATATTCGTTCTACTATCGAAATAGTGAACAAAAGTTAGTATCTTTTTAAATCATAGCCTATATGTTATTCTAAAGTATAAACTATGTTTTTGTAGTTTCAGCTAATTCTGTTCAGCTGTTAAAGCATGATTGAGTAACAAAAATCCAACATTTTACATTTATAATATTAGTGGGATTATAATTCTGCGTAAAAGTTATAAGAAAAATTGTGAATTATTTCTAGTAATAATAATAATAAATGGATCTGCCTGCCCAAAAACACTAGTCTAAATTCGGATTTTTTCCCCATTTCAACAGAATGACATACTTCTAGATATAACCTGGTCACTTGGTACCTGATAGCTAAAAAGGATAATTTGCTAAAATGTTGCCTAATCAAAAATTAATTCTTGTAGCTTAAGCAAAACGTCTTATCTGATAAAGTTTGAAAATTCATATTTGCACTATGAAATAATATAACATCGCAATAATATATATAATATATTAACTAATTTTAAAGATATCCTAAAATTATGATGTATTTATTTTGCTAGCTTTGTAGCATACTAATAATAATTTGTATCTATCCAGGCATCAGCAAGTTGTCATGTGAAGGAAAGCAGCTGGCGGACCCTGAGGTACTCCGGCGTCTCACGTCGTCAGTCTCGTGTGCCCTCGATGAGGCGGCGGCGGCGCTCACTCGCATGCGCAGCGACCAGCCCGCCCCTCCACACCCCCACCATCACCGTCACCACCATCAGGATAAGCCGTGAGTTTTTATTTAACTAATTTCCACACCACATTGATTCCACTGTATTATGATTATACATGTAAAAATCAAGCACATTAAAGAATATTGAGACTGTTGTGAGTTTTTTTTTTAATAAACAGAACCAAGGTTCTGCAGAATTAGTTTTTCCAAAAACAATTACCATTAAACAAAAATAATCTTGAGTAGATGAGTCAAGGCTTATATATAACAAACGATAAAACTCCTTAAAATCCTTACTATATTAAACATTTAAATGTATCTAACTTTAATAAATTTAGGTTGTGGTAGGTGTGAGATTAATTAACATAAATGTGAACTCACGATGGTTTTTTTATTGTTCTGATAAGTTTTTGACGTGATAACGTCTTATAAATCGATAAACGCCGACTGCACGCACGAAAAAGCATGACTCAATGTCGCGTTCCGCCTGAGTCGAGCGTGCGAGCGAGAGCGCGGAACAATAGAGAGGCACGATCGGCCAAAGCGTTCGGCTTGTGACGCATCTATCTCTTTACTGTATAATTTAAGTAGAAAATATTTCAATTAACGAGTGCAAATAAATGTTAATTTATCGAAAACATTGTCATTTTCAATTATTTCGTTCTTTGTATTATACAAAATAATGATAATTCAGTGATAATAATTCAATTCATAAAAGAATGCAATTCTTCATCAATGTTTTTTATGACATTTATTATGTAAAATTATCGTTCATAAACCGACTTTATTTTTTAGGGTTTCATCATGCAATTTGTTATATGCAAAAAAGATTATCAAATGTAATCAAAAAACTGTAATATAGCTTTAGTTGTAGATGATTTATCAGATACACAATTCTTTGTACATCATTTTCATTCAAAAAAGGATCTTATAAAAATATGTAAAATGAAAAGTAATAATTTTCTACATTTCAAATTGATTTAAAGAATTTAAATCCATGGTGAAAAGCTACAATTGTCATTAAAATGAATTTAGGATACAGAAGATGTTTCTTGTATAGATACAAGTTAGAGGAGATTGTTTAAAATAAAATAAAAATTCCATCTAAATTGTATAAGTCGCTTTATATTTTAGGAGTAAGTTTTCTGTTTTTTAGTGTTCTGTACATGTAAAGGCGGCCAACTGAATTCTTATTACTAAGCCTATGCCATTTATCTATCTATCTGTCATACTTTTGAAGTGTTGTTTTGTTTGAATCATAATAGGTTCATCAATTAGGTAAGACTAGTTAAAATCGTCACAGATTATTTTTTATGCTGGCAGATATCCTATCAAATAATAAAAAAAGGACAAAGTGAGCAATGGTGAGGGTTCATATAAAAGAAATTGACATATTTTCTTTTTGTTTTTGCTCTATTACAAAAATGTTATTAGGAGTATAAATAAATTTTCCGCTGTTTTGAGACAGATGGCATGGCACGGGGCTTATGTTAGAATTCATAGATGATACCCAGCTTGAAAATTAGGTTGCTCATTCAAGAACAACATAACCCTACCATATTATTAACTACATATTAGCGGCATATATTTTTTTTTTCCAAAAATTTTTAAATTGGAGCCAAATAAGTGTCATTTGTGGGAACTTTTAATTTACTTCTTTAATTTAAAAAATCTGCAGCTGAGGCACATCAATTGCTCGTAGAAGCATATAACGAGGCTGCCTTGAGTGAGAGAATGTGTCATGAATGGTTTCAAAAGTTTAAAAATGGTGATTTTGATGTAGAAGACAAAGATTGCAGTGGTACGGCAAAAATTTATAAGGATGCAGAATTGGAGGAATTATTAGAGGAAGATTCGTCTCAAACACAAAAGGTACTTGCACTTACTTTAGAAGTCCCTCAGCAAGCAGTCTCGCATGGTTTAAAATAGTTAGGAATGATTCATAAATTCAAAATTGGTTGTCTGTAAAGTTGATTTACAGGCGATAATTTTACGTGATTATGTTATAAGAAAATATTGATGAAAAATGTATTCTTTTATGAATTGAATTATTATCACTGAATTACCATTATTGTGTATAATACAGTGGAATCTCAATAACTTGATTGTCAAGGGAAATGCAAAAAAATTCGAGTTAACGAGTTTTCGACTTAACAAGTATTTCGAGATACATATGACTGTGTCGACAAGGAACAAACATAACATTCACAGCTGTGTTACTTAGAAAATTTCATGAATGTATTCATTCATTGCACATGTACAAGACAAAAACAATAGATTAGAAGCCCCGAACAGGAACATTATTTTGGAATTTATTGCTATTATTTCGGGGAATTCCAAGTAAGACGTCATTATATTTTACCAACTACAACTTACGAAGTCTCCTTTTTGAAATTCGAGTTATAGAGTATAAATATGTATTATCAATACTTCATAGGGAAATAACATTTTGTTCGAGTTACAAAGTCTAAATAATTCGAAATACCGCGTATTTAGGGGTTCATCGGAAGGGAATGGCAATTTTTTTGACTTACTGAGGATTTTGACTTAACGAGGTTCGAGTTATTGAGTCCACTCGCACGCTCTGCTCAAGCGAAACGCGACAATGAGTAATGCTTTTTCATGCGTGCAGCCGGCATTCATCGATTTATAAGATATTATCACGTCAACAAGGTAATTGGGATCCATATAAATTAAAGCCAAAAGATGTTGAATGCTGATTATGCATAAGTGAAATGCTGCTAGCTAGGCACAAAAAAAAAGTGTTTTACATCAAATCAACACTGGTGATGAAAAGTGGATGGATACATTATGATAATCCAAAAAGAAGAAAATCATGGGGATTACCTGGCCATGCGTCAACATCCACAGTAAAATTGAATATTCATGGAAAAAAACTCATGCTGTGTATTTGGTGGGATCAGATGGGTATGGTATATTATAAGTTGCTTAATCCAAGCGAAACAATCACTGGAACTCTATACCGAACATAATTGATGAGATTGAGCTGTGCTCTGAAGGAAAAACGCCCTCAATACTACTCCAGACAAGACAAAATTATTTTTCTACATAGTGCTCGTCCACATGTAGCGGTTCTGGTGAAAGACTATTTGGAAACACTTGATTGGGAAGTACTACCCCACCTGCCGTATGCACCAGACACTGTGCTGTCCGACTATCATCTGTTCCGGTCAATGGCACATGCTATCAGAGCAGCAGTTTACATCATATGAAGATACCAAAAATTGGGTTGATTCATGGGTAACCTCAAAAGACAAGGAGTTCTTCAGACTTGGAATCCGAATGCTGCCTGAAAGATATAAAAAAGTAGTTGCTCGTGATGGACAATACTTCGATTAAAATTAAATTACCATTCTTTCACAATAAATATTTTATTAACAAAAAACGGCGGAAACTTTTTGTACTCCTAATATTACTTACAAATTCAAACTTGGTGTGATGCAATAATTGTGGTACAAATTTTAAAGAAAAACAACAAGCAATAAAAACAAACTAAGTGCGAATAGGGTTCATGTCAAAGATTTTGAATTGAATGAAAAGTAATACAATTTTTTTCGTAAATACATAACCAATAAATTGTATGGTGGTCATATTATATCAAATCCTGGGTGCAGGATACCAACTTACCGTTTTTCACATAAATTTTAATTATAATACTATTCACTTAATTGTCCACGATATATGCATACCATTTAGTGATGTGTGCATCACAATGTACCAGTGTTCTTACTAAGTCAGGATTTTGGATATTTTTATAATGAAAGCCCATCACTGCCCATATTCAGCAAAAATATGCTTGAAGTGCTGACGCATCATGGTCGAGCTGAACTGAACCTGATCAGTGCAGAATGGAGGACTACAAAGATAACTATATATAAAACAATGAGAATATGGAGGGCGACTGAGAAATAGTCAGAGATACAAACTGCATTTTCAAACGGCGTTGCTGAAAAGGCATACCTACTAAATGCGAATAAACTTGTTAGCTACATAAAAACATGAAGGGGTATATACATAAAATCAATGTTATTTTCTTGCAATAAATTATGTTCTTAAAATAATTGCAATTGATTTTGTTAGTGATATAGATTAGTATTATTTCAATGTTGGTTTAAGAAAAAAAATTATTGTATAATATAACTAGTTTTACTATTATTCCTTTTTATGATTACCTACCCTATGGTATTTCTACTATTCTAATAAAGCTCAATCAATAGCTAGAAATAAATGTTTAATGTTCTACTCATAGGTTTTTAGGATGTAATCATATAAAAATCAGTTTTAGTACCTGATAAATCAATATTTTACAGAATTGTTATTTACTTATATTATGTTTAAACAAATTCTACATTTAATAGCTGATGAAAGCTTATTGAAAAAGTAAGGTATTTTTCATATTATTGTATAAAGAATATTTTTTAAGCTGTGAATATAAATTCACATCTTCAAAAAAATGAAAAATATGATTTATTTTATATAAAAAAAACTTATAATACATTTTTTGAACTTGAAATTTTCTATTTAGTAGTTTGTAAAGTATTTGTATTGATAATGTGTTTGATTATATTATATGCATGCCATTTCAAGTAAAATGTGAATCTAAGTTAAATTGATCATTTAATTTTAAGCAAAATATTTTATGTATTGAATTGTTTCAGAATTCACTTTAGAAAATCATATGTATGTCAGATGTAAATCATCTGACATACATTCGAAACTTGTGCAAGAGAGCCACTATGCAATAATTGATTACACCTTTACCTGCCAAACAGTACTTTCATGATGATAATCCGAGATGGAGTCCTTGAGTGCATCATTGATTGAGTCACTAGATTCTCGATGATGCATTCGGACTATGAATTTTGAAGCTTTGATCTTATCTGATTACTACATCTATCATATCAGATTTAGGATTATCTTAGAGTCATTATATTGATTAAGATATTTGTCACAGGAGTCAGTGTGGTACAGCGGCTAACGGCGCAGCGGCGGGGCTCGGTCCACCTGTGGGGGCAGACGGAGCCCCGTCTTTAGCGGAGGCGTGCTCCGATGGGGATGTTGGTACCGTGCGAAAGCTCCTCACTGAGGGCCGATCCGTACACGAGACAACGGAGGAGGGCGAGTCGCTGTTGTCACTCGCGTGCTCCGCCGGCTACTACGAGCTCGCGCAGGTGTTGCTTGCGATGCACGCCAACGTTGAGGACCGCGGTATCAAGGTGAAAACTTTAACCGATTATGAAAAAAGTAAACTTAACATACACTTAATAGTATTACACATTGCATGCTTGTCACCCAAAAATTTTTTATAGCAGTAACCATGTTATGCTCTTCCAGAGATACACAAAAAGCTGAATATTCAATTGTATTTATGAGGACAATGAATGTTATTAAATCGCAGTCATACATAGCTTAAAGGCCAAATGTAAGTGTAGATTAGTTTAAAGCCAGGAATAACCAAATGTTTTTATAGGTTATATTATTATTTGCAATTGTATGGTACTCATATTGCAACGTTCAACAACATCTGTTATTGTGAGATTCATGTTTGACGAAATATTTATTCAGCAGACCACTCTTTGACACCAGTGTATCTTCGACGCGTTAAAATAAATTGTACTCCATTATTGTGTTAATTATTTTTCATCATACGATGAATAGGTTAATTTTTAAATTGACGACGAATTAATGTATGTGCATAAAATACAGGGTGACTGCACGCCGCTGATGGAAGCTGCGAGTGCTGGCCACGTGGATATAGTCCGGCTCCTGGTGGCTCATGGCGCCGACGTGAACGCCGTCTCGAGCTCAGGCAACACACCGCTGATGTACGCATGCGCAGGCGGTCACGAGGCTTGCGTGCAGGCGTTACTAGAAGCCGGTGCCAACGTCGAAGACCACAATGAAAATGGCCACACGCCGCTCATGGAGGTGAGTTTTATATAAAATTATTTCTTAAACTGATCGACTAATTGTATAGATGTGAATAATAACGAAAGCAACATCCTTAATCTTTATGATTTTCATAATAGAGATTATGATTGATGGTATAATCGATCAACTGCCTGGAAGTTGAATTGGATTGTCGAAGTAAAGGTTGTAGGAATTCTAGAATTGTGCTTGCAGTCATAGATAAGAGCGATTAAAATGTAATTTAAAAGCCATTTAATTTAGTTACCATCAAAAAAAAAATACCACAAAAAACCTAATACCTAAGAGACAATTTGTATGATTTCGCAAGGACATAAAAAATGAGTAATATGTTTTCAAATTTGACCAGTGGAGTAAATAAACTTACAAGTAAAGTTTCATATCAAAGCTGACATTTTTTTTGTTCTGTAATTTGTTATATTTGCTATTTGAATAAACTTTTGCTTTTTTCCTTTTTTCCTATAATTAAGGATAGATATATAATTATATAAACAATTTTTATTTTGCATTTTTAAAATAGACCTTGGAAACTAACAGATAGTGGAATGTAGTAAATGGTCAAACATTCACCTAATGCAAATAGTATTAACACACAATTAGAAGCACATGTACTGTAATATTAATTGTCATTATGGATGAACATATATAATTGTAGAATTTAATAACATATCTCTCTTTCTCTCTCTCTCTCATAGGCAATAAATACATTAGTTTATAAGCTTACAAAAAAAAGAAAACCCATTTTTTTCAATTTCTATTGCATAGTAATCTGACATTTATGTCGATTACATATTCAAATCTTTGAAATGAAGCTACTTAATATCCACGAAATTTGCATTGAAATCTTTTCAGAAGCAAATAGTAACATGTAAAAATTGGCTTTAAGGAAAATGTATGCATTTTTTATGTGCATTTTAGGCAATTGCTAAAATTGTTATATCAACAATTTTTTTAGTATAATAATTTAAAGGCTTTTCATTGTTATGTTGTACATGCATTGTTTTTATGAAATGATGTTAATCATCATAAGTAAAAACTTTTACATCTGTAGTATTCATTATATACATATAGTTTTTTACCTTTAGTGGCCAACTGCTAATATACTACAGCTCAAATGCAAAGATCACGTAATTCATTTGCCCCATGTCAATTGCGAAGGAATGCATAGTTTCTATATGTTTTTAATTCTGGTTTCTGATTAACCATTATCCTTTCTTTTTAACTCCTATATAGAAAGCAGGATGTAAATTTAACAACTCTGTTTATGTGTTGTCTGGCTGTGGAATATGAGTCAATAATTTGTTTTTTATGTTTTTTTTTTCAAAATAATATTTTTCAAACTTATAACAGATTCTAGACAATTATAAGTACTTCACTTTCAACCTGAAATCCACCAGTTAGGGGCTCAATTATGTTAACTTAAAACAATGTAGCCAGTATTGTCAGATTTAGAAATTATGTCAACATTTTAAGTTAGCATAATAGTCCCTGTTAGTAGTGATTAAGCATTCAGTAAAATTGAATAAGGTACAGTAATCCAACCCTGTCTACATGTGAATTAACCAATGAGTTTGTAACTTAAACCATTTGCTTCATTTTTCAGAAATCATACTGCTGTAGGTTGTTTGTTAACAGTTCCGAAACTGCACTAGGCTAACATGGAGGAATTAACTCTTAAGATCCTTATTTGTAATAAAATATTGTGGAAGTATAAATTCCTCAATAGAAGGATTATGAAAATTTCATACATTTAGATATATGGTGTAGCTCACTTGGTTTTGTGTGTGCTGAACCATGGTTTCATAATGATCAGAGAAATCACAACAAACTTTGCTAAAAAAATCTATTTTGGCTGTAATATCTCAACAGTAATGGTGTTTAGTCTATGACCGGATACTTCATGTACTAACAACAATAACTAGGAAAATATCAATGTAGTCTTAAGTCTTAAGCTTGGGTTAAAATATTTATTTTGTTTTTCCAGTCCTATTGGAAAATAATTCACGATATATTAATAGTCAAATACATTCCATTATTCATTATTCTGAAGAGATATTGGTAACTATTAATCATTTTACATTTTTAAAACAGTTTAATGTGATAATGCTTGCCTGCGACATGTAATAACATGCAGTATGCAATCCACCATGGATCTTTGAATTTATTCTTCCACTATGAATTCTTATCTATTTAGCAAGGATCTAATAATAAAATTTCTGTGAATTGACCTATACAATAGAATATTGTAATTTGGTTATTTTCTTTCAAATTTTAATGTCCATTCAACAAAAAGAAAATACATCACAACCAGATCACCAATTTAAATACTGCAATAATACAAACAGTCTGATAGATCAAACTAAAATATTAAGATTATAATAGATTAGCATATCCATCCGATTTATTTATCAATAATTTTTGTTTAGGCGGCATCGGCTGGTCATGTGGTCGTCGCCAAGATCCTGTTGGACCATGGGGCGGGCATCAACACGCACTCGAACGAGTTTAAAGAGTCAGCGCTAACCCTCGCCTGTTACAAGGGCCACCTGGACATGGTGCGATTCTTACTGGCGGCCGGTGCCGACCGAGAGCACAAGACCGACGAGATGCACACCGCGCTTATGGAGGCGAGCATGGACGGACACGTCGAAGTTGCCCGCCTGCTGCTTGACTCCGGCGCTCAGGTACTCGCACGTCGCAACTCGTAAACATCGTTTATTATTTTTTAGTAATAAATTTGCGTTTCTAATAATATTGTTTTCAATCGAAGGTCAACATGCCTACGGACAGTTTCGAATCCCCTCTCACGCTAGCGGCGTGCGGCGGGCACGTAGAACTGGCCATGTTGCTTTTGGAGCGCGGCGCAAACATCGAGGAGGTCAACGACGAGGGGTATACTCCTCTCATGGAGGCCGCACGCGAAGGTCACGAAGAGATGGTCGCCCTACTACTGGGTCAGGGCGCCTCCATCAACGCGCAGACCGACGAAACGCAGGAGACCGCACTGACACTCGCATGTTGCGGGGGTTTTCTCGAGGTGGCCGATTTCCTCATCAAAGCTGGTGCTGACGCCGAACTCGGTGCTTCCACCCCGCTTATGGAGGCCTCCCAAGAAGGCCACCTCGAACTGGTACGGTACCTTCTCAACGCCGGGGCCGATGTGCAAGCTCAGACGCAGACCGGCGACACCGCGCTCACTTACGCTTGCGAAAATGGTCATACCGACGTCGCCGATCTCCTTCTGCACTACGATGCCAACCTCGAACATGAGAGCGAAGGCGGAAGAACGCCGCTAATGAAAGCGTGCCGCGCTGGTCATTTATGTACCGTACAGTTCCTCGTTGGAAAAGGTGCTGACGTGAATCGCATGACTGCAAGCGGAGATCACACACCGCTGTCTCTCGCTTGTGCCGGGGGCCACACCGACGTTGTAAAGTTCTTGCTCGCTTGCGATGCAGACCCTTTTCGTAAGCTGAAGGACAACTCGACCATGCTGATAGAGGCGGCGAAGGGTGGGCATACCGCTGTTGTGCAATTGCTGCTCGACTATCCGCATTCGGTGATGATGGCACGCAACGGGCCCGCGGCTGGCGCGCCCGCACCCGCACCCGCCCCTACACCTGCTCCGGCGCCCACTACCGATGATCCTCTTAATCCTACTGGACTGAGCGCTGCACAGGCGGCGCAACTAGGGCTCAGCCACGTTCCTGCGCCGGGCGCGCCACATCAGCGTGCTATCGTGCCTGCGACTCCTGCTCCCACCTCTGCCACCGGTACCGCGCCGGCGCATCCTCCTCATGGTCAAAACAACTTCGCCAAATTCAACATGGGCTACATGGATGGTGAGTATATTTATTATTTTGCATAAAGACATTTTTATTTTAGTTGTACCCAATTTTATTGCGTCTAATTTCATTAAGAATACATAATAAGAGAGCACAATATGCATTACTATATCAGCGCATAAGAAGCAGCAAGGCGGAATGGCGCAGACAGCAGCATCGGCGGCAGGTACCAAGCACAAGTGTCCGCGCAAACAACGCGGCGTACCTCCGCAAACCGATCACCACCTGCCACCGCCCCCTGATATACATGACGACCAGGTAAGATTTTTTGTTATAACTTGTACTTTATGTCTTTCAAAATATTTTTGTAACATGATAAGTTTTAAAATGTTGATTATTGCAGATAAATAAATGTTAAACTAAAATACCTAATTTCATGAGTTTATTTTTATTTGCCAATAATATTTTATCCATTTAAATTAAATGATAACAATGGCACAGAGAGTGGAGATGATGATGACACCTCAACAAATCAACGAAACACTACCTGAAGCTGAAAGAGGTCCTCTAGAGCATGTTGAAGCTGCTGGTAAGTTGCTTTTCTCGTGAAGTTAAAATATTTTCTAAAATAAATTTGATTTTGTTAATTCAGTTAAGTATTTTATTACATGATATCTTAAAATTGAATAAGTCAGTATCATTATTCAAAACTGTACTGACCAATTCTTATCCATAATGTATCTATAACAATGTTTAAAAATACATAACTAGGCTACTTATACATAATATGATCTACATAGGCGTTGGACATTGAAGAGATGTCGAGAATACGCCTTCCAAGCTATAATAAACTTAAAATTTTTCTGTGTGGTCAAAGGCCCGCCGACGTTGGCAACGTCAGCACTTCACGCCCTGCATCTGCAGTTCTGCGCTCAAGGCATGTTACCCATCACTTTATAGACTATATGTCACTATGTGGTTCACATATGAAATATAGTATACAAAATGTGCGGACAGGCATATAACAAAAAACTAACAAGATTCCAGTAGCCCTGGCTTGGAATATTACATTAAAAAAAAGATAATGACATACACATACGAACTCTAGGGACAAGAAATGTCACAAAATTTAGTATTGTATAAAACCTTGTGATCTCTAATGATATTTAACATTGAAATTATACCTGTTTCGTATGTATATGCCATTTTTTAATATCAATTTATTGCATATTCATTGCAAGGACATCCATAATGCATTCCTGTATCTCTGAATAGCAAAGTTGTCTAATCAGTCGTCTTCATTACATCGCAAAAGCTATAAATGTGAGCTACTCTGTCTTGCTGCAGCTTGTCTCCATTTCATAGCCAAAATTGTAATCCCCATCAGGATCCACAATTGTATTTGGTCAAGATTCTTATCACACCCGAATGTTTGGTGACATCAAAATGTTTGAAAATAAAATATAATGTTGCGTGTTTTTTAAACAGCTTGTGCACTTTTTTGATTAAGAAACAGGAAGGGAAATATAGAGAACTGAATGATATGAAATTTATGGTTGAATTTAGTTCACGTTTCTGTATTACAAGAATAAAATCTTATGTACCATGTGACTTAAATCCTTGAGTTCCCTAAAAGAATTCTCTGAGTCTGGCACATGAAAAATCTGAATTATTTTATTACATTCTTTGAAGAAACTGTAATAGCTGCATAATATAAGTGATTACATTGACACTAAATTACACCAAATAGTAAAATGTAGTATCTGTTTTGACTATAGGATATACATTTTGGAAAATTGTATGTATACTCCTGATTCCAAAAACCATTTAACTAAAAGGAGTAAGTCACGCTAAGTACTTTTTTTATTTGAGGAACTGCCCAAGTCTTAGTGATTCTAGCTGAAAGCTGGTGATTACAGCCTTTGCTGTAGTATTATGATGAACTGGAACAAATTTGACAAAAGCTTTACAAGATGGTTGTATTTTGTACTTTCTTTTTTTAAATAATATTTTTTTTTCTCAAATGTATATGTATCATGATAAAATAATTGCTTGAAACATAATTTTAAATAAGGTCATGTATAACTTGTTTAAACAATTTTAATGTTTTAAAAAAACTTGATATAAAAATTTATAGTGCCTTTGAAATTATAAATGCAATAAAGTATAACAAGACATACACTATCGTAACAGGTATAAAAAGAATTATTGGTGCTTTCATATTTTGCTAGACTTTATATTTCAAAACTGAAAACCATTTTTTTTCTATAAAGACCATTTCAATAATTTATGTAATTACTTACCAACAGGAGTGACCACTACTCACCCTTACCCCCAGCAGCAGCCTTTCCCTCCACAGCAGCTTGTCACCAATGTTAGTCAGGTATGTTCCACTCAGAATTCCGTATGTATAATATGTACTTATTTTTATTGTAGTCTATAATTTCGTCAGGTTAAAGAATATGTATATTTTTTGTTTGTTTTGTTATATACTTGTATACTAATCAACTTATTTAGCTATCATTTTTTCATTTAATATTCTAAAGTTATGACTTAATAATTAGAGTATATGTATTTAGTATATAGTAAAATATAATAAAACAGAAAAGTTGCAGAGGTTGTTAATATATATTTTTATTATAATTTCATTGTAGTATGACAAAATAGATATTTCATATTAATAATATTAAGTCATGATATTTTTATTATAGAAATTAAACATTTTAAGATTGTAGTTTTCTCTAGAACATTAAAACTCTGTGCTTTTATATTACTTTACTATTAGCACCTACTACATAAGTATAAGCAGACAAATTTTCTGGAAAAAATTGTATCATACAATCATGAAAGAAGCAAAAGAGTAAAAGCTTGATACGTAAAACTTTTTAATCTCTTTCTTTCATTTGCATATTGACAATATGGTTTTAATATTATATATTATCTTTATTTACACTAATTAGACATTGGTGTCATAGACAATTCCAATACAAGATTGGTCAAAACCAAAAATGTCAAGAATGTTCACAAGAATTGGTTGCAAGTTCCTTCTTTCAGAAGCGTTGCAGAGACTTGGTCAATATATTAGGCATTTAGCAGGGTATGGGGCCGCCACGGTAAATCAAATGCAAACGATTTGTAGAGTTAGTTGGTTAGTTTTGCAAAATGTAACAGTTTAATTAATTAGTTTTAATTGGAAAAGAGACTTAAGTATTGCTTTGTATTGGTCGGAATAAGCACTGTTGATCATTGAGAAATGATTGATTTGTTGATCAAATTAAAAAGTAGATTTGTGCTAATATAGTTTTAGTATAAACAAATTATTCTGTATCAAGTCATGGATAGAATAGATAAATATATCGGATTATAAATTTTTATCAATTATTCATCATTCTCATACGTGAATACTAGCACCAACTACAAGAGTTGCAGCAACAGCAGTTGCAGCAACTTGCAGCTCAGAAGTTTAGGCAGCATTGTATGGACCAACATGGGCAGTATGACCACTTCATGCAGATGAGGCCTGATGCGTATCCAGTCCAGGTTAGAATATTTAATTTTTTAATCCATGTGTACTGTGAAATTCAACTGAAAAAATAAGATTGTTTAATTATTTTTGTACCTACAAATTGGACTTAAATTACATCAAGAACAGGTCTTCAATAACTCATACATTGTGATTTTTCTTATGCAAAACAAGTCTATAACTTATATTCTATAAATACTGTTTCTAGTACACTGGTTGGGCATAAAATTTTAGCACTATCACTTTCCATTTACCTTTTGAACTTGGATTATGCTGTGTGCATTGGACTGTATGTAGGGCTTCATACATCCACAGTCTGTTATTAAAAAAATATTGCTTTATTTTATTTTTAATATATTGCGATATAAATTGCATAATAAGAGTAAATATGGAACCTATGGCGATCCTCAATAAAGTATTCTAGCACATTGGGAATTCAGAAAGCTGCAATTTCCTAGTGCAATGATTGATTCTATACAAGACCGATTCAACAACCTTATTATACAAAGCAAAATCAAATTCTGCTGTAAATGCATTTGGGGTTTAAACTTTTACTAGGTTTCAACTGTTTGACTGTATAATGTTCATGACGTTTGTGTCATGACAGTACATCATTTCACTTTACCATATTTTAAGTTTTAAACAGATATATCCAGTTACATTATTTTTTCAAACAGATTGTATTGGTGTACTTAATGCGGTGTTTAAGTTTTATGTAAGCAGGCTGTAAGGGGGTTAATTTTTTTTTTTCTTTTGCTGAAAAAGGGTGTAAGAAGATATTTTAACCAACATTAAAAATGTTTTCAAAACGATATTAATATTTTAAATTACTTACATTATTTTTGTTATGGTTTACTAAATTCCTATCACATTTGTTATTAGTAATGAATAAGTCTTTTGAGAATCGATAGAAGTCTCCATTGCTATGTGTGGTAGCCTTTTTTAACGATCCAATGTCTAATTTGGGGGATCTCAGATGTAATATTAATATTTAACAAAAGGTTTGAAATTTTATTGCATCTTATTATGAGGGGAGGTTATGATTTCTAATGTTCACTAATACATGAGGAAGGGGTGTCTAAAATCATTTAAAATTTGCGTACATAATACTCGAACACTCCCAAAGTACATATTCCTAAGTTAAAAGGAATGTTTTTATAATTTATTTACATTGTGTCAATTATTATTAGTAAAAACTATGAAACCATCATTCTATGTTAAATGACAAATTAGTCTTTAGCTTATAAAATCCTTTTATTATGTTGACACATTTATTTAATCTTTGAAAAGAATAGATGCTGTGAGCATTAAATCATTTTGAATATACTTTACAAATGAAACAAAATCATTTCCGTCGCTTCATATGAACATTATGCTTGAGATTTTGAATACAGTTCTTTTCCAGAACCATGAAACTAGACCAATACATCAATTGTATTATAAGTTGTTATGTAATCATTTTGGTAATAAGTAAGACTATCATTTGGACAAAAGAAACATATTTATACAGTTAGATCTTGTGTGGGTAATATGCATATATACCTCTATACCTATCTCACTTATCTGTCAAAGCCATGATAGTGTATATTTTTATTGTAATTAAAAAAAATATATATGGCCAATCACTTGGATCATACAACTTAAATATTCTAATATGGACACTTTAAATGCAGGCATGTATATTTACTTATTTAAGTAAGCAATCACTGTTAGCATGTTGACATCTAAGTGAGATATGGTTTGAAGAGTTGGAGTGTGATGATAGAGTGGCACGGCGGGCGGCGGGGGCAGTGAGGAGGTGGGCGGCGGCGCGGACGCGCGCGAGCTGGGCGCTGTGCTGGCCTACCTGCAGCGAGAAGTGCCCTCGCTGTTCGCGCTGCCGCCCAACGAGTTACGCTCACTAGTGCTGCAGGTCCTTATATCATTGTACTCTATTTAATATAAAAATATGCTGCAGGCTTCAATAACTATTCATTTGTTGCTGATTTTTAATCTAATACTTAAACGACAATTTTAGATAAACCCAAATCAAAATTATAATGAAAAAGAAAAATTATTATTATTTACATTTGACAACATATGTTGAAATGTTTTGACTTACCTTAATCTATTACAAATAAACGAAGTTCACATAAAACATTTGCTCTACACATTATATTGCACGACAATAATGTTTTAAGTTGATGGACAGGTTATGCAACAGAAATCACATGAGATCCTGTCTCAAAAGTGCACGGAGGTGCCTGCCGGTATGGGAGCCGGCGGTGATGGAGTTGGGACCCAACTGGATGCAGCGAGCGAGGAACAGGCGCGTCGCATGATGGCTGCCGCCGCCGCCGAGGGCGTGCTCGCCGACTGGCCACAGGACCATCAGCACCTAATGCCGGTATATTATTCAAAGAACTCATTGATACTAATTTTCAATGATTTGTTTTTCAATGAGAGTGGAAGCTTTTACTGCCTTTTATTTTTAATGATATCTTTAATATTTTACTATGTAATAATAATCACTCATACTATTTTATAATTAAAAAACAGTAATTTTTATACATTTCTTAAAATGCATTTCAAACAAAATCACCCTTCATACTATTTTCAACATTGAGCCTTTATATAATATACAATATATGTGTTTAAGTAGCACCAACCAATTTACTACATTTTTTTGGCATGGTATTGACATTCTGCTTGTTTAGGTGAGTGGACATGGTGAATGCCCATATCGATTGCGGCCCCCATCACCGGCGAGTGCACTCGAGGCGCCCGCATTGGCGTTGCCACGGCCACCCGAAGACTCGGAGCCACCGGCAGAGCCCGTGGCGCCCTTCGTCCTCCCCACACCCACCGTGCCCTACGATGTCGCTTATAGGTATGTTTGCTACATGGTAATTCTATTAGGTCCTGAAAAAATTAAACTATTTTTCGAAAGTTCGTTTTATATAGCTCTTGTCAAAAATATATGTACTTATTTTTTATCAAGTGCATCTTATAATTAAAAATTTTATTATATAATATGAATTCTCCTACCGAAAAATAAATATTTTTTTTTACAATTATCCCATAGACCCACGACGACGTTTGCGCCTCCGCTCGCGCCCGCGGGAGCGCCTGTCGCCGCGCCTACGCCAGCACCGCCTTCACAGCCCCCGCACGGCAAGCGCGACGTCGCTTCCAGTGCACACATCAATACCTCGCTACCTGCTAAGAAAAAGGTAACTTCTTATATTTAATTGTATTGTATGTAATCAATGAAATGAACTCATTAATAAGTAAAATAGATTTTATTTTAAGTGTCACTTTATTAATGCTATATTTTAATCTTTAATTTATATATATATATCCAGTGTATTTATGATGATTATTTTTTTTTATGTAAGGAGTTAATTTATTACATAGTCATTGATGTTATACTATAAATGATTAGGGTCGTTTCGCAACGTCGCGTAGCGGCGGTGGCGGAGGCGGAGCTGGGCGCGCGCCTGAGCCCGCCGCTGCTTACGCGCAGCCACCACATCCCGCGGCCGCAGCAGCAGCTACAGCCACCTATCCCACCATCGACGTGGATTGCGAAACCGACTCCAACCATGACACGGCGCTCACGCTTGCTTGTGCTGGCGGCCACGAGGAACTCGTCGAGCTTCTGCTATCGCGGGGCGCTAACATTGAACACCGGGACAAAAAGGTCTGTATCACATTAATCTATTGTATTGATTAATATCCACTGTTTAGAGAACAGTTAATACCAATTGTATATTTATTTAAGATCTATCTATATAAAAAAGGAGCTATTATGGCTTAGACAAAATATGGTTAACATTAAAGAAAGTTTATGAGTTAGAATAAAGTATTTGAAGATATTGTACATTTTCATGTACAGTGATAATATTATCAAGTAGTTGTATCATTTTGTTTGAGTTTCTTTAGTCGGATTTATGTATTTCTCTTCTAATTTCAATTGCCTATTTTTGTTTAGTACTTACTGTAATTAAGTATGTTAGCAGCTATTATGATTTCAAAATGCTTTAAGCAGATTATTCACTCTCAATTATGACTGACATCAATCCAAGCATATATCATATGTATAACATAATACTGACTAACCATGAATTTCATTGTCTAAAGACAGCAGATGTTGGATTCATTAGTTGTAGCCAACGGGCTCAATTTCTTCAGTAGGTCATCAACAATATTCTCCACCTAATTATGAAATGCGCCAACTTCTATAAGTACAAGTTCTTAATTAGTATGGCAATATAAATTAAAAACGCTTTCTAAGCGCCGCACTAGTGCACAAATTTATTACAAAATTAGAAAACTGTAAAATCATCAAGTACAGATTTAATGTGCATTAAGGTGTTTAGTAGAATTAACAACCTGTATTGATTGAGACACTCATAGTAACAAATGAGGAGTATGCCAGAAATCATCTAACATCATAGTGAGATGTGGCACCGGTGTTTATGAACTATTAAAATACACACATTCATTATCTACACAGGGAAAAAAATGTAAGCGCCAACGATAGACAATAAGATTAAAATATCTAAGCTTTGTATTTTGATCACAAAACTGTTTTAAAATAAATTTCCTTTGAAAGATGCTTTATGTATATTTCATTATTATTGTGTGTTTTAGTGCCATTTTGAATAGCATAAAGGTTTTGTTAAAGGTGATTGCATGGTGTAATTGTATCAAATGAAATTAGCTTTATTATGCTTTGAAAACTAAAACAAACATATACCCCAAAGAATAATGTATATGTTTTTCATTACATTGCCATGTTTTGTTCTACTGGGCCTTTAAATTGAAGTGTAAAATAACTGAAAAATTTGAAATGTATATACAAAGTTGAATTTTAATCCATTCATTTCTCATAGAAAAAACAATGTAGTTATAACTGGCAATTACAATGCTTTCAAAATACTATTTACTTAAATTTTGCATTAATGTATTAATTTTAATTTTGTATAAAGATTATAAATTAATAGAAATAATTATGTAAATTTCAGTTACTTTGTGCATATAAAAGATGAAATTGTTTCAAAGGAATATTAAACTGATTTTTTTATCTTAGAGATAAAGAAAATATAAAATTATTACATATTCAAAATAAACTATTTTATTTTTCAGGGTTTTACACCTCTAATACTGGCCGCCACCGCTGGCCACGAAAAAATTGTCGAAATCCTATTGAATCACGACGCCGACATCGAAGCTCAGTCCGAGCGCACCAAGGACACGCCCCTGTCGCTGGCGTGCAGCGGCGGTCGCTACGAGGTCGTCGAGCTGATCCTGTCGCGGGGCGCCAACAAGGAGCACCGGAATGTTTCTGACTACACGCCGCTTTCCCTCGCTGCGTCGGGGGGCTATGTCAATATTATAAGGCTGTTGCTACATAACCAGGTGTATATTATGTTTATTTTGTATCTGTTTTTGTTTAATGGACATTGATATTAACTATTTACAGGTTTCTTATAATTTTCATTTCAATTTCTTAAAATACTAATCTACAAAGTTACATCTCATCAGCATGCCTACTGCACAATTTTTGCACAAATATTTAGTAAATTTGCATAGTTATAATTTTAATAATTACATGGGATACTATATCACATTAAATTAAATTGTCTACTTTCTTCGTCTATATACTACTGTCTTCCTTAGATCGTTGTATCAAAAAAATAATAATTTATTATTATATTACTGCTACTATGTCGTACTACAAAAATTTGTCCCAATGTTCAATGGAAAAAAATAATGTATCATATAATACTTCTATATATTTATAATGTCATTATAGATGAAATGAGCCTATTTGTGAATTTCTATCTTTCAAGCTGTTAACAAATCTATAATTATTGATAACTAACAGATATAATGGTAAAACTTTTTTTTTTTTATCGGAATTGACCATATTCCTACAATTTAATATAAAAAAAGTCGTAAAATTTATTTTCGACATAGTCTATATCCTATTGTATTTATTATAATATTTTGAAGCAATGACCTATTTTTTTTCATAGGCGGAGATAAATTCGCGTACGGGATCAAAACTGGGCATATCGCCGTTGATGTTGGCCGCTATGAACGGGCACACGGCGGCGGTGCGCCTGCTGCTCGACTGCGGCTCTGATATCAATGCGCAGATCGAGACCAACCGGAACACCGCGCTTACGCTCGCCTGTTTTCAAGGTATTTAAAACCTTTCAACACCTGGTAAAGACCATTCTACAGGTTATACATTCAGATTCATTAGTTTTAGCTGTAAAATATGATACTTCTCATTCCTCCTTATATTCTCTAGTACATCGACTTAAGTCAGATATAAATAATTAATAAACATAATTATAGGCTGTTGAAATAGAAATTTCCATGAAAATTTCACCCAAGGGTTTTAGAATATTATACATCTAAAGCGCGACAACTCTATAAAAACCTTTCACTCGTCCAGGTCGACACGAAGTGGTGAGCCTCCTATTAGACCGCAAAGCTAACGTGGAGCACCGTGCGAAGACCGGCCTCACGCCGCTCATGGAAGCGGCGAGCGGCGGCTACGTGGAGGTGGGGCGCGTGCTGCTCGACAAGGGCGCCGACGTGAACGCGCCGCCCGTGCCGTCGTCGCGCGACACGGCGCTCACCATCGCCGCTGACAAGGGCCACGTGAAGTTCGTTGAACTGCTCCTGCAAAGGTTCTATCTCTTTCTTGCCCTTTTGTTTTATTATGCCTTTTAGATGTAATCGTTAATTTATTGTTAATGGGGTGCTAAACAATTTTTATATTCAATTAATGAAACCTTTTGTATTGAAAAATAAGAATTAAAATGGACCTATTGTTATTTTGTTCTTATTTTCTTGATGTTGTCGCATGTAGAAAAATAGACAATATGACGTCTATTTGTTCAATATATCGTTTCTGTGTGGATATCATTATCTTTAGTCTAAAGACCTCTCACCATGCCTCATCAATCTTATCAGTCTCAATCAACGGCTACTAGTTCCTATTTTTTAACAAATTGAATAATCAATAAGTGAGCCGCCGATTTACACTTATTTAATTAAATTTAAGAGTGCATTGTGAAATAGGCCTTTAGGTGTCATTTTAATGTGTCTGTCACCACTGCCTCTTTCTCAAAATTATTGTACATAGGGAGATATTTTTTTCTATAAATATGTAACAATTTTGGCAACTTTGCATTAACTAAAATCGCGAGTCATCAGTAATATGAGGGGACTTGGATGACATAAAATAAATTATTTTATGTCATCCAAATTACACTTCAATCAAAATTCGCTTTGAATACTGAAAAGATTTTTCAGTATTTAGAGTGAATTTTGATTCGCTTATGTCGCTTCAGGGTCAGAGTACAGAAAAAGTAGATAGGACACCAAAATGTAAAACAGTAATAAAATTATTAGATAATGCCATTTTGCTTGAGTCAACCCTTATTAATCTAGAAACAGTTAAAGCAACAGAGACTTGGTTATACAAAGTCAAGATTACGATCAAAGTCACATCACGGCTATGTATTTTCAAAAGATTAATTTTGAGGAGGGAAATGAAAAAATAAATGAAAGTAAAAATTAAATGACATCAAATAGACTTTTAAATGAAAGCCTTCTTAAATCATATTAAAAAACATTATATTGTTACTTTGTATAAATTTTGGTATATATTAATAAAAAATCTCAGACCTATCCTTCATTTTATTCAGTTATCTCCATAATTGCAATTTAGGAATAGTAAAAAAAATCTTGAATCTATGTACATAAAAAGTGATGTGTCAGTTTATACTCAAAAACCACTTGACCGATTGAGCTAAAGGCGATTTATGTTATGTATATTTTCCGCATAGAATGCAATTCATCAAAATTTTGAATAGCCATATCATGCCAAATACTTTGAAAACATTTATCGGGATGTAATTTGTGTATTTAACTATTAAATACACATACTGAATAGATATAAAAAATAGTTTGAGCAGTTAGTTATGCATGTTTTAATGATTTTTTACTTACAAAAATAATCACTGGGAAACTTGGCATGGTTTAGCTATTATTATTCTTTATAAGATGTAAGTTTAAATGATAACTATGAGAAGCGCATCACATTGACTTAAACTTTCTTTCATAAAATAAGAACTTCATTTTTTTTTCATCGTGGGCTCAAATGAAAAGAATATGTCCTATTGAATGCTAAAAAATATGTTGAACTTGATTGTTGCATATAATAAACGTTTTTTTCAAACAATTCATAGTAAATAAATATGAATAAATAGTGTCGTTATGCAAGAATTAAAACTCTAATACTGCATATCAAACAATTTCATATAATACTAATGACTGTAGAGTGCAGTTAACAGGTATAGACAGAGATATTCTTTTTAAAACAGTGCATATTCCTCATTTCATATTCATAAAATGTTTAATTGACTTTGCAGACGCGCGGCCGTAGAAGTGAAAAACAAAAAAGGCAATTCGCCCCTCTGGCTGGCGGCCAACGGCGGGCACCTCGCCGTCGTCGAGATGCTGTACGAAGCCGGCGCCGATATCGACTCGCAGGATAATCGGAAGGTATATTTAAATAGGTTCTAAATAACGAATTATTAACCTGTTATTCACATTTATCTTAATATTTTTCGTCAGAAATAAATGAATATGTATTGTAGTAATAGTACACGCATATTGCTTTATCAATTAAAGAAGTGTCGTGACCATATAATATTTAATTTGATCAACCGAAACCTTATTGACTATAGGTATCGTGCTTAATGGCGGCATTCCGGAAGGGTCACACCAAAGTAGTTAAATGGATGGTGGATGTCGTCACTCAATTCCCTTCTGATCAAGAAATGACAAGGTAACTTTGATTCGATTGTCATATAGTGTTTCATAAAATAAAATAAAATGTGGATCATAAAATCATGTAAATTGTTTCTTCTTACATATGTTTCGTTTGTTTAAGTAAGTTATGTTTGCATCTCATCAGGTACATATGTACAATATCGGATAAGGAACTACTAGAGAAATGTCAAGAATGTGTGCGCGTGATTCGAGCGGCGAAAGAGACACAAGCGGCGCGCGCTTACCAGAACGCTACTATACTACTAGAAGAATTAGACGCGGAACGCTGTCGAGAAGAGAGCCGCCGACAAGCTGCTGCGAGGCGTCGTGAACGCAAGAAGAAGAAAAAATTAGAGAAAAAGGTAGATATAATTAAAATGAACAATGTTTTGGAGATAATGCATTATTGTCCTTGTTATGTATTCTATGTAACATTTATCGACATATTACTCTACTCACAATAAGCATTTGACCATTTTGCTTTTTATAAAAGCTGACAAAAAAGACTTAACGCATTTTCATCTCGAGTGTAAGGCTAAACAATTACATCACTGGATATCTCAAACAATAATATACAAGATGCTTAATAATTTGATGTTTCTTTTTCTTGCAAAAGAACATTTTCCTATAATTAAACGGTTGTTTAGCTCTAGTTTTGGTGTACTATATGTTAACCTGTAAGTATCTTTAGAAGTGCAAAAACAAAAAAAAACTGGTCATGAGCATGTCGGGCTATGCACATTATAAGGTTCCGAAGCCATTATTACAAAGCACTACAGATGATAAAAGTATGTTGTTATACTTTTTTCATGTTTCCCGCACAGAATAGTTATAAGTACTAGAGTCGCCTATAACTAAAAAAACAAATGGGTATATCGACTTTTACTATTAAACTAGTGTAAACTGAAGTGCATCAGCAAAAGAGCGTGTCTTCAAAGCACTTGCCTCCTTTTATTGAGAAGCGCAGTTTTTCAGCAATAACTAAAAAACAATATCCAATCATGTTTGAAATAATTTTCTTTGAAAGTATTTATTAAATTGTATTTCATTATTTTTTTCATATTTTTTTGTAGTTCCAATCTAGAAAATAAGGGGAGGAAGCCCAATTTCTGCTACTTTCGGAGTGATTATTTCTAAAATTATCATGTACTCAGAAAAGTTGCTTAGAAACCTCAGTGTTTTTAAAAGAATATGAAAATATGTGCCACACGTTGATGTTTGTTGAAAAAAAATTATCAGCTTCTATTATATATATGGAGTTCCTCCCTAAAAATATCTATTTTTATTTAACTACCAAAGTAGCGGCTTATGCAAAACATCTTACTTTAAATAAAATGCCTATGACATATGGATGGACAGACATGACAAAACTATAAGGGTTAAGGGATTTGGCTCAAAACCTTAAAAGAAACAGTCAACAAAATACATTTATTGTTATATTGTGATTAACACCAAAATGGTTAGACAAAGGTTTTATAAAGATGGTAAAACATGATGTACAGGAGCGTCGCAAATTGCTGGAGGAGAACGACAAGAACTCGATGTACTCGGAGAAGGCATCAGGCGAATGCTCAGAAGGCGGCGAGCCCGAGGACGAGCCTGCGCACACCAAGGAGGAAGGCGACTCCGGCATCGACGCGAATTCGCAGGTACACGTGCGATTCATACTTCCACCTAACGTGTACACGTGTGAATATTAAATATGCATTAAAATGATTAATTTACGTCTCGAAAAGGGATCGTGCTCGTCGTCAGACGCGAAACCACCGCCGGCGCAAACCACCAAGGCTAAGAAGAAAAAGAAAGACGCGCCGAGTAGCGGCGGAGCACCCGCGCCCGCCGGCGCACCCTTACCGACACCGGCACCTTCGCCACATGTGACCAAACTTCCTGATAAGGTGAACACAAATTTAATAGTTCCCAGCACAAATAGTAAATTATTTGTTATGCAAAATGCATTTAAACGTTTCACTATAAAAAATTCGAAAATGAATCACAACCGCTCGTTAAGTCTTGATAACTCAAATAAAGATAATACAGACAGAAAATTTATGGTGCAATATTAAAATTACTATCTTTCAGTTTGATTATCTTATGATACTATGATATATAATTGTATTTCGTCATTTATTGTTGGAATTAAACTTCTGCATTGATTAATATTCAAACAAAGATTACTATTTCGTCCATGTTTCAAAAAGGGGTAGGCTGTTATTTGTATGGCTGCAGATGGTTTGAGCGTGACTACATCTGCTTAATCTGGATAAGGGGTAACAAAGAATTCTTTTGTTATTTTATCTCATCATATATTTTGCCTTATACTTTTCGTTTTGCAAAATTTTGTCTGTAAATGATTAACATTTATTTATGTATGGAAATGTTGAAAGAAAGCTATTATTTTTAATTTTTGAAGTTCACAGTGTTTTATTAACAGACTGTCCATACACTATGCTTTCACTTATATTTGACAGATTTCAAACAAAATAATAATGGATTACTTAATTTTTTCAATGCACCTACTTGTTATGATAGATCAAAGTGAACTGACTACATACCTTTATAGTAAAGGGCATGCACAGATTATGACTCTCCCTCTTGTCGATGGGACAAGATGAAGAAGAAGATGATGTCTTGAGCTGCTCAATGATATATATATATATTTAATATGACTTGTATTTTGTAAACAATAGTCAAATGTGATTTTCTCAAGTTTACTTATTTAATTTGCTTCTGAAGTGAGACATGTCTCATTCAAGGTCATAATATTAGAGGAACTTATGATATTTTCCTCTGAAGTTATTGCATAAAAAATATATTGAAATTTATATATATATATATATATATATATATATATATATACTGATAAATATATCTAGTAAAATTGGTAAAGATTAGTAGTTTCATAATTATATTACTCATGTAAAAAAACCTGCCTTTAGGTTAATATCTCTATTTAAATATTTGTTATATTTTCCATATCGTCCTACTATTGAGGCTTACCTTCTCAAAATCTTCAAATTTCAGATATAATGGTTCAGTAGCCATACTGGTACAGTGTGAGTTGGAGGCTGCTAACAATCATTGTTTACAATATGGTGACAAAATCTGGCTTAGCATGTCCCTTTTATACACAGACCAAATACTTTTAATCAAGTTAAAAAGTCATTAGTCAATTTGTCTGTCACAGTCAGAATTCAGACTGGGTACCTTATGATTCAAAGGCTCTCTACAACCACTGGCTACTATTGATATTATAATAAAAGTATTGTATTCCCGCAGGCAAAGACCAAAATAGAGATAAAACTAGAAAAGGACACGTCCGTAAAATCGGACAAGAAACAAGAGAAAGAGAATGTAGCACCGAGCGAACCGCCGAGTACGCCCGCCCGACGTGAACCCTCTACCCCTGCGCCTGAGAAGCGACCCGCCGACAAGAGAGACAAGTAAATACTGATCTAATATTTGTCGACATATTTTACCATGATAGATAGAGATGTCACATTTCTCTACAAAGTATGGAGACAAATCTCACTACTACATTGTCTACAGCACGATCTGACCATGTCACTTGATGGTGATATTACAATGTACAAAATTTATATAGTATGCATTATTTTCAATTCAGTGCTGAAAATATTGAGATTTGTTACAGTGTTGATTTCTTAAGTGACGTAAATATGGCATTCATTTGTGTGCAATGAGCTATGTGGAGTGAGATTTTAGTCCCAACAATTATAATTTGGGTAATGAATTATATTTTAATTTAGAATCTGTTTAGATTTTTTTGTATCAATTCCTAAATGATAATACTATATTATTTAAGAGGAACCACTTTTTAAAAAAATCTATAAACAATAAATGCATATTATTTGATTTTATTGAATTGTAAAATTCATTAGCCAAATTAAAATATGTTTGAATTTAAAGTGAACCATATTCTAATTAAAGCTAATTCCTTGCATGCTGAAATTAAAACATTATATTTAAAAATTGCATGTTTTAGAATAAGATACAAGTAAATGGTTTGGTGAATTTTGTGTGTGTGCGCGTGCGCTTTTGCAGAAAACCCGAGGAGGATAGCTCTAAGACTATAATGGTACAAAACGTTACAAACAAATATGGAAACAGCTCCCGTAAGAGCCAAGTATTCGAGTCCACTCGGCTAAATGTCGACAATGATGATCCAATAGACAAAAACAAAAAGACGCACAGCAGCCACCAGTAAGTGGGACCATAAACTAGATGAATGCACATACACTAGAGCATATAATATAAATGTTAGTGTTATTGAAAACTTGTAATTTCATCAATTTTACAGAACAGGCGCTTATGAATTTACACTAGCAGTCATTTTAGGATGCATGTCACTAAGATGTTAATCTAGTAGTAAAACATGCATGCATTCTATTATGGTTATAATCAGTATATCATACACATATTTGCTATTGTTGATCAAAAAACATGTATATATTATGTTGTTGCACTTTAAAAAAATCATATCATATCTTTATTGTTTTATATATGCTTAATGCTTAAGCCATAGTGAATAATTGTAGAATAACATCATAGATTAGATTTTGTGTAAATCTGGAACAATGCTAAAGCCTTTTAATATAATTTCCTTGTTGAATCAGTTTTTTTCACAATTCTCAAAATATTAAACATTAAAGGAAGATGTTACTGCTCAAGATAATAATCAATTTACAAAAATCGCAAGATATATTTCGATTCAATTTTTAATTACATTTATTAACATTATGTAATTACTATTTTAAGTTTCTTATAATCTAAGAACACTGCAATGATCGCAGATGGGAGATGGCTGAAAGCAAAAGCACGTCACCGGGTGCAGCCGCCAAGGTCGGAGGCTGCGCCGGCGGCCGTCGGGAGGAGGGCTGGAAGGAGGTGGTACGAAAGTCTAGCGTGCAGACGCTCAGTACTGTTGAACCGGGGTCAGTTATTAATCTCATAATCTTACACTACAGTCCGTTTATATAAATTTCATGCTTCTATTCATCACGTATTGCTTCAGTAGCTTGCTTTCATGTAATTGGAAAAGTAATGATTCCATTTAATAGATGTAAATAAAAGATTTCACCATAATTGCTTTGTCTTTACTTGCTTTTGTTGAAACGAGTCACAGTCAAAATTATTTTTGCAAAATTTCTGTTCATTATGTTTATATTTACCAGAAACTTTAGAATCTATCAGATTGTCATAATAGACATTTATGTATTTTCATAAACATGTAATGTTAAACAGTTGCAAAAAAGTATCTGTGGCTTCACACGCGATATCGCGTGTGATCGGGCGTGCTGGCTCGAATATCAACGCCATCAGATCGGCGACGGGCGCTCACATCGAGGTCGACAAGCAAAGCAAGGGTCAAGGCGAAAGGATCATCACCATCAAGTAAGGAACACTGCATGATTTTGGGATAAATAAAAGTTCTTGGGATCAAGCAATTGATTAATTTAATATACAGAAATATATATTAAACACTTGTTGAAACAAATAAACCATTTATGAACTTTAAAATCTCTTAATGTTTTCCAATAAATTCATTTGTAAATTTATTATTCTTTAAATATGAAATGCCCAAGGTTCATATTCCATATTCAGACATTTATATTATACCTCAGGTATTATTATTAAATGTACCGTCTGTTTGAATATTATCACTCGATACAGATGTTAATGTGTGAAGGATTTTTACACAAATATGAGTGCTGTGTACAGAGGTTCTGCGGAGGCTACTAAACAGGCGGCCAGCCTCATCGCGGCCATGATACGAGACCCCGACGCCGACATCGCGCAATTACTGCCACGCGGGAAGCTGCCAGCGCCCGCTCTACAGCCACTACAGCCCAAGCAGCCAAAACAGCCCACTGCAAAGGTAAAATGTCTTCTAGTTATGGCAATATCTAGTAGATAAATGTGTTTTGTTCATTATAAGTATATAGCAAGAAAAATCTAATAATATATCCATGATGACATTGTTAATACAGTCCATTGTACAACCTCTGAATTGCTTACAGGCTGTGGTCATACAATAATTTCATTAGTTGTCTTTTAGAAAACATGATTTACAGTGAATTTAGAAACTATTAAAAAATTAGATTGCTACTTATAATGAAACTTTTATGTAAAAAAAATTAATGTTAATAAAACTGTTGAATAGTGAATTACAAATATGTATTTACGATCATCATTATGTGTATTGTCAAATAAAAAAATACAACTACAACATTACTGTGATGTTTTGTATTATTTAAAAAATCATCTAAAAGATTTATTTTTGGGAAATGACCTATTTTTATATAAAACTAGCTTTTACTCACACCTCCGCCCGCATGGAAAAATTAATTTTCTTCATTTTATGTATCGACCGATCACTCTCTCAATAAAGATCCTAATCGCTATCTCATTTCTGATTCCGAGTGTGGTCCAACTCTCAATGCCAATTTGTTTCACTGTTGATTGTGATCGTGGTCCCGGCTTTGATTCCGACCCCAATCTTGACCGAAGTAACTTCTGATTTCACTCACAATCCTCTTCCCGCTTTTAATTTTGGTTTCAGTATTGCTCCTGATTCCAATTTAGGTCAATTTCTCGATTGTAATTTTGGTTCCACACTCAATTTTGGCATTTGTCTCATTATTTATTTCAATCCTTGTCTCTATTATCGATTCTGCTCTCTGTCTTGCTTGCAATTTTGTTTCTGGTACTGGTTACAGTTTTGATTTGGAAGAAGCCAGATCGAAATCTAATATCAAAATAAAATTTAGGCTATATTACTCGGGGATAGTGTTGCTTTATATGAGTGAAATCTGTAGTAGCACAAATATGAAGATGAAGTCGAGGGGAAATGTTAATAAGTGAAGAAATTTTTAGAACCAATTCCATAAATTGGTTCAATAATACAAATACACAGACAATATCAGGTATAATTTTTTTAGAAACTTTCCCATTCATGTGTACTTGTTTATCATCAGTTTCATAATAATCAGTTGGATAGTTTAGGCACACAAAGAAAACAAACAAAATATACACTTATAGAAGACACTTTATTAAAGAAGTAAAATTTGATCACAATTCATTCAGCCTTTTTTACGTTTAGGATTAGCCCAGACAAACAAATAGACACTTTATCAAGATAATATTATACACTCTCAATTGCACAAATGTTTGTTCTTACTGTATCATAAATTTTATTAAGATTGCTTAAGTCATTCTTTAATTATAAGGGGATATACCAATAATCGGAATAAATAATTAAAAACAATAAACAAATTTAGGTATGTCAGGAAATAAATATTTATGATAATTTATAAAAATATCATATGTACAGTTTTATATATTATTATAAATAGATAAATAAAAAATATCATACTTCTCATTCCAGAACTTGTATCCTATTTCTGTTCAAAATTTAATAACAATTTGTTCAGCCACTTCAAAGGTTCATTCTGAACAAACAGACATATCTTATAGTAACATCGTACATAAGCCTATAATTTTTTCAACCACATTTTCTTAGTATAGCCCAAATTTTACCAAAATCAGCTAAACCATTATGAAGTTATAAAAATATGTACAGACAGACAGATTGATAGACTGGCAAATATTTTAAATTGATAAAATTGGGGTCAATGAGGCTTAAAACAAATATTTTTATTTGAAAAAAAAAATATGAACATCTGTATGTCTATAATTTTTTGTGGACATGTAAAACATATATGTTCATTTTTATATATAAAACATATGTGGGGTACAGACCCCACATATGTTTTATATATAGTAGTAGTATAGATGAGTACAAAAAAAATATTGACATCAATAGTGTTAATGGTTTTGATTTTAAAGCACCTAACATTAATAGTTTTTGCTGGCTTGATTTTCCATGACATTTCATCCCTTATTTCACCCCTTAGAGCTACTTTTCCAGAACTGATGTATCTTTATTTTTTATTAAAATATATAACTAAAATTAAAATTTTGGCATCAATAGCTTCAATTGTTTCATTTTTCTATATAAATATTTCAACTTTAATTTAATGCTTTCAAGGTTATTTTAAATAAATAATGCTTATAATTGTTTTTTATTAGTAATTATAGTTAAAATAAGATTTTTAACATCAATAGCTTAGAGTTAATTTTGAAAAAACAATATACATTGTTTTTTATTTGTGTGAGTTATTAAAATGTAAAATTTGACATTTGTAACTTCAAAGATTTCAACTTTCCATACAACAGGTTTCCATATTTTTCATGCCTGCGGTTAGTTGAATTTCCAAAAATCGTTTATTAGTGTTTGTTTATGTTATAACAGGAAACTCTATGCAAAATTTCAAATCTAGGTCCTGTATTATGGGCTGTGCATTGATATATCTGCCAGTCAATTAATCTTTAATATATGTAAATTGTTTGTATAATGTGTCTAACTAATGCTTCATAATTTGTAAGGCATCTGTTGAACAGGGGGCCAGCGCCAGTGGAAGCGGAACCAATAGCGGTGGGCGCACCGCCAGCGTGCGGCCGGCCACCAAGCAGCACACTACGCATACCACCACTCGTGCGCCTCCGCCCAGGTTGACAGCACAAGGTAATATTATTGAAACAATAACATATTTCCATTTATTAAATGAAGTCAAAACAAGAGGGCAACAATCTATAAAATCCTAACTAATGAAATAAAGTTGCTCTCCGCGTCTGTCTATTTGTTTATGCCTTTAGGTCTTCTAAACCACGTACTAGATTTTGATATGGTTCTATCACCTAGAAAATTTCTTCTGATTCGTTAATACTGGTTAAATCTTATGAGACATTTCAATATAATATTCTATAGAATCAGATATATTAAAAAAACCTATACAGAAGTCTATTTTTATCTTTTAAAGATAACCCACAATAATATTTCTATCTTTTGCATATACAATAGGTTATACTTGTAAAGTTATTTTGACCTAAATAATATTAATTTTCCAATTGAATATGTTAGTTAATTACATTAGACATTTAAAATAGATTAAAATTTCCCTTTACACCATTTTAAACATGTAAAAATGAATGTCTGTCATTCACTATGCATATTTATATTATTCATCAAATTGATTTGAAATTTAGGTGATATGATTAGACACTTATTATCATTGTTTCATGTTTTCCTTTAACTGCTAGATTGGTGTAGTCAGTAGTGACCCTATCTGGTATTCTGGGGGCGTGGATTCAATTCTCACACAAGACTGGCATTTATTTGACTGAAAATTAATGTTTGTCTTAAGTCTGGGTATTTCTATGTATCATATGTATATGTTTATAGAAAAAAATTAGTATATATGCATTGTATCAACTATCTGACACCCATAGTTCAAACCACAATATTTAGTTTTGGGATGGTGCTGCATGTGTGTTTGAAGATAATTATTATCATTATTATACTGTTTTATATTTATGAGATGTTTCTAGTGTGAGCTGAGATGAACTTGTGTATTCATCACAAATTATTAAAATATGATTGATGTGTTTAGTATTTTACACAACTTTTCTCTACTTTCAAAATGTATACAAATGAGATATGTAGTGTCTATTTTTTTTATACTTGTTATTCTACAATTAATAACATCCGACATTTGTAATGGCAGTGGAGAAGCGCATAGTAACGTCTACATCAGCGACGCCGGTTTCGTCCACAGCCAAAGCGAACACTTTGACTTACACTGGCGCCATCGTGGGCACGCGCTCACACACTTTTGCGGCAAAAGTGACCGCTGCCACGCGTGTGCTGCATCAACAGGTACGTATCACCAAATGAGTCAGTTAGACAAATAGGTGAATACAATAGAATCATAGTTTTCAAAATGTTGAGATGTAAGAAATAAATATGTTAAAGGACTTAAATTTAAAACACCACAAAAGAGTAGTGAAATTGTGTAATAACTGGAAAATATAAATATAAGACAATGACCTAAACAAAATCTTAATAGAAAATAAAGTAAAATAGTTGACGAGTTAAATATTATTATATTTCATAAAAGGATAAAGCTTGTGATGACAGATTTAATTGTCCCATACACTACAGAATCATGTCATTGATATGTACAGACCCTGTTCAGTAGAAAAACATACTCAACAATCGTTTGTTTAACCATAGAGCTGTTAGGCTCGCGCCTGAATCCCCATAAATTTTTGTCTCAGTATCCCAAAATTTAAGAGATGTCAAATATTATATAATTTATAACATAATATTCTTTTGTATGGAGAAACCGAATATCAAAATGTTTTTTATAGAAAAGAGGCGCATATATATACCGTATGGAATCGATCATGCATCTTTTTGCAAATATTCATAGTCTCCTTTTTTATTAGAACAACTTAGCCAAAGAAACTTGTCATTGAAGTAGCCATTTCTGAGAAAAATTGTTCAAAATATGAACATGTAAATTCAAGTAGTATATCCTTAGCCCCTTAGCAACAGCTGACAGATACATCTTTATCTAATCTGAATCATTAATTTTGGTTATAAATGAACAAATAGAGGTTTACTCTTTCCAATATTGCAATTTTATTTGATAAACTTAGTTTAATAAATGAATCACTTGGACTGGACTATGTATACTTGTGCAGCAACCTGCCACCAGTACGCCATCCGCACCACCTACGCCAGCCCCTTCGCCACTTAAGCCGACAAGCGCGCCTGTAGCGCACGCGTCGCCACCCGCGCCTCCGCCGTCCGTGTCTGCGCCTGCTCAGTTGGACTCGGAACTCGATACTGCGCATAGGACACGTGCATTGCACTTACAGGTACATTTTCAAACTGCAGACGAATAAAATAAATTTGAATTAATGTCCATACTTCCCTAGATTTTACAAAAGGATTCAATTTACTTCACAATATTCATGAGCTTTTAAAAAAAAAAAGTTATGGATTCGATATTAGTGAATAAGATAAACTAACTTATTGTTGTAATTAAAGCTGTAGAAAGAACATTTATTTTGCAGCTGAGTCCTGAGAGTGGCAGCTCGTGGAGCACCAACGACGACACCTCCAGCAGTCACTCTTCAACGCTGCACATCAACACGTCCACACCAGTATGATTATAAAATTGTTTTAATTCATTCATATCAAATTCAGTATGTGATTAAAATAGTTCTTCTAAAATATCAAACATGTAATTATTTTCTCTTTTATGTGGCAACATGTATTTTGTGTCAAAACCATCTACCTACCATCTAGTATAACCACTATTAGTGAAACAATATTTGATAACTTTTTTTGAACTTTATATTATATATAGTCATTTATACTAATTGTTATAAATTCAGTGTGAATCCTTGGGTAGTCGTTAAAAATTAAATTTTTGCAATGCCCCCTTAAAAGCTTCCTTTTGATGAAAAAAAACTGGGAAAATTTTCCCAGTTTTTTTTAATTCAAAACAACACGTCCCTCTAGACAATCTAAGTTAATTTTTGGGTATAATAATCTTTGTTGGGAATTATTCATGAAAAATACAAGTTTATTCGAAATATAAAAAATTATAGGACTGAAATCAATAAAAAAACTAATAGTTGATCAAAATAACAATAAACAAAAATTTTAATTCAAAAAAATTAGAAAAAATTATTATACCCAAAAATTGACTTAGATCGTCTAGAGGCATGTGTTGTTTCGAATCTAAAAAAAATTGCCAATATTTTTTTATCCAAAGAAGCTTTTAGGGTCCATCAAAAAAAAAATTTTAATGACCACCTTAGTGAATTTTATAAAAAAGTATTGTTAAAACTTTTATTTTTAGATTTTTTTTAAACCTATCCATGTAATACAACATATGCTAATAGGATGCACCTTTATAGTCTATCAACAATAACTTTTCAGTCAAACAGCATGGGCAGCGGAGTAGGGGCTGTAGGTAGTGCGGCTAATAGCGGCGGAGGTGGAACTTCTGCTGGTGGCAGTGGTGCGGCGGCAGAATACGTGCTGTTTAAGAAGTTATCAGGTGCCGCTGGCGTATGGGGCGTCAACGATGCCGCCCACGACCCTGAACCTCCGCCGCCACAGGTAGCCTATCCGCTCCCTTTTTTTCCACCTTGTGGTCGAAGTGATACAAAATATTGTCTATCATGTGAGATACATGTATCGTGATCACATACCTGACAACACACATTTAAGTAGTTAAAGAATAATAAGTTGAACAAAAAAGAAAATAAATTATAAATATAGTTTTAAAATATATCTAAGTTAACAAAAACATCTATATAGTATAAAATTTAACTGGAAGATTTCTACATCCCTCTTGTTTTAATCAAAATTCAATTTTTATTAATAATTATTAATACATTTTTGAAGAGGAATCATTTCTGTCAGGTTGTTAATTACAATATGATCACAAATACTTCTAATTATAATTTTACGTCTGCAAAATCAGTGAACGAAAAAGTATTTGCAGCCATATTGTGATTGACAATCTGGCAGATTTTTATTCCTCTATTAATAATTGTCTATAAAAATAGTATTTTTATTAAAAAACAGATGGATGTAAAATTCACACAGTTGGATCTTAAATGAATAGAATGGTATGCATTAAACAATATTTAATTGAAAAAATTTAGGAAGTTTCATTAGAAATTGGAATTTATTACCTAATTTTCTTCAGTTTAACTTAAGAGTACTAGAAATCTCAGAAGTAAATAGCTGTGTTTGAGGCTTCATCTGGGTGCTTATTTTAGTTTAGTTGTAATGTTTGCAATAACAAGAAACACAAAAGTTATAACTTCATTCACGCCTAAAGGTTAATGCTATTGAACTACAATTTAACATTTATATCTTTTTTTTATTATAAAGTGTAAATTGATTTTTGAGTTAAATTTACTATTTTTATGATGATTAAAAAAAAGATACTTTTGAGTTGAACCAAATTTATACATACATAATATAAAATAACGAATTTATACAAGTTGTGATGATTCTACCTTACTGTAATGGAAACATTAATCAGTAGTAATAATTTGACCAGGTGGACGCCAGTAAAGCGCCCGGGTATCGCGGAGGAACAGGCGCTGGTGGTGGATGCTCGCCGTGCTCACGCACCTCGTCACACGGCTCGACGCCGCCACCTGGCGCCACGCCCTCCTACCATACGCCGCTGGAACCGGCATTGAAGCACCCCGCCGTACAGCGTGAACGTCCGCCGCAATCTACGCCCGCACCCGCGCGGCCACCTAGTATCGGTACATATTAGACACTCTATTGATGTTTGATGATTAAATGCAGACACTTTACTAAATCCCTTAAAATAAGTGTTCCAGTGGGCAGTGGCGGCTGATGGGTTATCGGACTGGTGGTGCACTTTACTTGCTCACCAAATATTAAAATTAGAAAATGCAACAAAACAACAATTGACATAAAATATGTTTATTTTTTATACATTAAATCAATGCGACGACATTTTTCTGAAGCGTAATGTTCAATCATCTTTTTATTAAAATCGGGTATTGATTGTATAAATTTTTTTCAATACTGAGCACAGAAAGTGCATTTAGCCGATCCTGAGACGTGGTGTTTCGGAGAAAAGTTTTGATTCTTTTGGATATTGCTTCTATACACAGAATCTAGCTGATCACGAATGTCGACCGTGCCTAACACAGACAAACTCATTACATTTTGTAGGTGTACTTGCGAAGAATCATGTTTTTTTTTTATTTTTTCACTCAAATGCGTCAAATCCTTGATTCCAGTTTCTGTCCAAATCGATTCTCCGCCAAAAATAATGCAAGGAAAACAAAGAATGCATTAAGACGCTCACATCCACACAACCATTTCTTTCTATTATACATTTCACTTTTAAAACTTCGCATAAATGTTTTATTTTTGATTTGCACTCTTGTTTTAATTTAAAAGGGCCGTGGCGGTCCGGCCAATTTTATATTCACTTTATTTTGAAAAGTCCTGTTATTTTCTTTAATATAATCAATGTTTACGCTCATTTTCACTAACACCACACAGTATAGAATAAAAGTTCTATTATAGCATCGAAACAAAACTAAAAACAATTACGATAATATAAACAAACAATAATTAACGCGTCACACATACAGTGAAACTATACTGATAACGAGTCGAGATGTCAATATATATTCATATTCATCTATGATGTCAATGATGGCCGCCGTCGCCTCGCGCCCACGCCGGCCGGCCAATTCGTCAAAATCGGGTGCTCTCGGCAATCTTCGGTTCGCACGTGCGGCGTTCGAGAACCGACTCCTTACTCGGTACATTTCTATGAACTATCTTTTGTTTCACGGTCAGACGCATTAACTCGTATCCCATACAAGTTGTATTAGCAGCCCTCGTGCGCTCGCCGAATCGCACGAGAATTTGTATTTACAGGAAAATAAGTCTTAATAGTTTAGTAAAGCGCTCAAATTGTTTCACCATAATTGGAAATTAAATTTTTTATACGTATCTGTATGCTTAAAGATAAATATTAAAATGGTAATTTTAAAATAAAGATGAAGTAATATTTTGTAATTTTAAATCTTTGAATTGGTGGTTCAGCGCACGAGCGCACGCTTACAGCCACTGGGGTTGTTGACTGATGGTGAAAACAATATATTTATTTTTTTAGATTGATTATCAAAATATGTTTAGAATACTTGGTGCAATTATCTTTAAATTGGTTGCATGGTTATTATCACTTGGGTAAAAGCTTTCGCTTGTACCAGCAGTACTTTTTTAATAATTTCAATTTGAAATGTAGTTATTATTATTATTATCTATATTTTTTTATTAATATTAAATTATTATTTAATAACATTTAGTGGTCATCGCTCACGCTGTCTGTAGCGATTTTTGGTTTTATTCATGATGTTGCAATACTACTTTAAATGTTGTATAAATTATCAATGTTAGTTTTATAATAGTTACAAAAGTTTTAGACCTTGGTGATGTAATTAGATTTGTTCACTAAAGCAAATCAGACCCAAGAACCGATACGATACCACTTTATAAAAAGGATTGGGAAGTATCAAATTTCAATATTTATATTTCTAAGAGTATAAACCATTAAGGACTGTCAAAACATCATAGGGTCGATAAGATCGTTAAGAGCCTAGGTACTAAGATTCTATTATTTACAGTCTGTATCATATCCATTCTGAGTGTACACTAACACCATATCCAAATAGTCACTGGCACTAAATAAATTATATTGCGCCGCGAAATTGTTCGTAAACCAAGTGCGCGGGCGCTCTGTACATCGGTTTTGGTGGTACTGACTATACGGACGAGTCTGAAGGAAATTAGCAGTGGAAATAGCGCGGTTCCGTGTTTTGACATTGAAGATCCAGCAACGCCATATAAAAAAGTAAACAAATTTTACAGGTTGGTTTATCATCAACCAACTCGAATCTCTTGTTCAGAATCATGTGAATCCTTTGATTCATATGATTCTGAACTTATTGAAGCCGAGTTTTCATCTTTATGAGTTTAGTAGAAAACATAAATAATGTACAGCACAATTTGCTGTCTGAATCACTCCGAAGTACCTTAAAACTTTAAAAACCAGATAGAGAACCTCAAAACAGTTTAAAAGTTGTTTTACCTATTGAAATTTCACATATATCGTTACAGTTTTTTTTAATGAGTGTACCAGGTTAATGAAATAATAGTTTCATTGTCCGAATCTTCTTAAGTAACCACCTAAACACAAAGTCCACAATTTCCCAACGCACAAACCCTAAACAAACAAACCCAAATTCACAACTTAAATATTAGAACTCTATTTCAAAAAGTTCCTCAAAGGTTCCTCAAATATAGCCAAAAATAGTGATTAATACACTTTTAGATTAGGATATCTCAGAAACCAGAGTCAATTGAGAAATTTGGACCTCGGATTCGGATTCAGTACACCAAAAACCTCCAGAATATTTTGGTTTCTTGGTAAATATATTGTCAGCCTGTGTAATTAACAAAAGTTATTTCTTTATCTAATTTTGTTGTACTTTTATAATGTTCATTGTAATTATAAAAATTATGATGTATTTTAAGTGTAATTTTGCAACCTATTAAATAAAGATATTTCAAATTTGAATTAGAATATGATAATAATCTATAACGGAAAAAAGTGACGGCATGCTGTGCATTTACATACTGTATATGCATACATTTGCATAAACTCGAAAAAGTTTTTGTATTGACAGATACTATTTTTTTTAAGGAAGAGTAATAATTTATGAATCAATTTGAGTCCCATCACTTCAAAGCGTAGATGACGCAAATTTAAATGGATCACCTCGGCGTCGTAGAGTTTTTTAAAAACTGGCGAATGAAACCCAATAACATAATCCACATTTTTTTGATTAACAGGCAACAGTGTGAGTGGAATCGACATGAGCGGGTTGACGCGCAATGGCCCCATCTACTCTGACAACTCCAGAAATGGCCACATGATGGTATGTTGAAATTGTTATTGCATTTCACGGTCTTTCAAACATAACTTATTTTTTATGTTGTTTTTTAAGCCACCTAATCCAAATCATTTTTTTTTTTAATATAATTTCAAGACTACTGCTGTTTTAAAACCATTGTAATTATGAAATCAAAATTTTACAAAATTGATCAAGACTTATAATAACAAAATGTCCATATAACTGAATTGCTAAAATGTTAAGCACCAATTTCCATGCCTGACTTGCATGATTGTGTTAAATTATAAAAATTAATAAAACAATACTTTTAAATTTTTTGCCTTTACTAATTATTTTTTTTAAACAAATTCATATTAACTCACCAAAATCTAAAGATATGTTTATTTAAAGTTTTGTATCTAAATAAAAATAATACTTCTGAGTCATTGGACTACCTGATTGGTGCTTGGTAGTGACCTTACCTGCTGCACTGTGGGTTCGGTTCTCCCACACAACAAACATTAATTAGATTAAAAATGAATGTTTGTCTCGAGTCTGAGTGTTTCTAGGTATTATATGTATATATTTACAATAAAAATATACATTTATGTATTCTATTAACTATCTAATACTCGTAGTACAACATTGTTCCTTAGTTTGGGACCAAATGGTGTTGTGTCTATCCAAAGATATTATTATTATTTGTAGATCTGTCTTAACCAATTAATTGTTCAGAAATTTATTGGATAAACTTTGAGATTTTTTATATCATATTTTAGTTCGTGTAAACAAAATTATGAAAATTTTAGTATATGATTTTGGGGTATCACATCACTTAATTAAGATGTAATAAAGTTCATTAAAAAAATTTGGTTCGTGAGTTTTTTTAATTTCTCTGGGTGATAGTGAACCAAAAGGGAAATTAAAGGTGTCTATTGGAAAAAATCATTTTTCATCTAAAATACTGTATTTCTGTTGTGCATAAATTCTCATATGTATAACAGAAGCATACATACTGTGCAGGAACAATTTTAAATAAGAGATTTCTTATTTTCAGGTATCAATGAGCAACAGTACTCAGATGGGCTTGGGTTATGTGGGTGTGGAGGGTGTCTCCCGGCTCAACCCAAGAGCGCCCGATTTCCCACCACGTACCCCCACCACCATGCATCATCACAAACCCAATACGCAGGTGCTTAATGATAATATTTTTTTTGTTAAAAGCAATAGTTTTACTTTACAAGTTATCTTTAATTAAAATATTAAATCTTTTATTAAAAAACGAAAGTTGTATTGCGTTTCTCTGTCAGTTGTCATTATAGCTCTGTATTTATTGTTCAGTTGTTCGGAAACGCGAGTTCGGGTAGCAGTGCAGGTGCTGGCGGTCCGGGTACTGCCGGCGCCAACCTGAATACTCTGCTGATGTACCAACCGTCAGTGCCGCCCAAACACATGCCACAGCCGCAACCGCATATGCCCTACCAGGTAATTATTACTTATTGAATATAAACAATATGTAAATACTTTTAATTAAGATGACATATCTTAACTAATAGTATATCAAATATTAGCCAAAAATACATTTATATTTTTTAAATATGAAAATACTAAGTTTTTAAGTATAAATTACCTTTTATTCCAAATGATTCTAACCTTTGGGCAAACATGCTGTATCGTAAACAGTTTTGATTTTGATATCTCAGTTATTCTAACCTACAAATGAGTAATCATTGTCAGATATGCAGACAAAAATATTTTTTTTCTTCACATAGAATTACTGATTTGAATTAAATATAAGAGAAAAGAAGAAAAATTTCAGTGATCAAAAATCTTCTGTAAATATATAACAAAAAATGGGTTTGATAAAATTATACACCTATTATCTTTATATATATCACTGAGTGAAGACATTTACATGAGAGCTGTTTCATTTTGAAGAAATTAATTCTTGGCTTGTGCAAGCTAACGGCGTTATATACATCAGAGCTTCATCGAAATCAGGTTTTGAAACCGGTATCAGTATTAAGAATACGAGTAGCATCCTGCTTCACCTTGTACTTAAGAAGAAATTAAAATAAATTATAAATTTTATTTGACTTACAACTCCTGTTGTACTCACATTGCTCACACGTCATACATAATTTAAAAAATATATAAGCATTATAACATTCTACCAAACATTTGCAATACATTTCAATAATTATAGTATAATATTTGTGTATCATAATGAAACTTATCATAATTTTCTTTTTGAAGTGAAACTTCTTTATCGGCGTATGGGAGAAATTTTGTAGCAATGTAACGTTTTTCTGTTACGCGCCATCTTTATTTCTGGGTAACATTTTTCCGTTACGCGCCATATTTATTCAATGTTATTAATGGCATCGTGGCATAAACATAATTGTTACTAAGGCCACCTATCACAGATACTTTCTGTCAACACCCTAGATATATTTACAGTTTGTATATATTACATTTTCCTATTATCTAAGTTGAAACCTTTTCAACCGACATACATGAACTATATCTCACATTCTTTCATTGAGTGACTCGATTTTATATGTAGCGTTCGATAATTTTCCTACAATTCTATATGGCCCTTTATAACATCGCATTAATTGAAAAGTTTTACCTATCACCCTTCTAGGTACATATACCATTACCAAGTCTCCTACATGAAACTCTGAACATTTCTATTTCTGAAACTCAGTAGTGACGTGAAAATAATATTTCAATTAAGTGATTAGCGAAAAAAAAATTATAAGGTTATTTGTATCCATGTCTATGATAATAAAAGCCTTTTGCATAAACTTTATCTAATTTAGCTTTATTCAACCAATTTCTGTGAAGTTGTAAATAGTAAATAATTTTTCGAAAAATGATGTCATAAAGAAGTTTCACTTCTCACGTGTGTACATTAATACACACACACTTTTTTTAAAAATAAGATTCTCTTTACTATATCAACTGTGATGGTAATAATAAATATAGTGCTAGATATGCTGCCTGCTGTAATGATTAATGATAGAAGTGATCATTAACATTTGATACTAACAAACTAGTTAAATTAATTTATGAAATTTAACTTTAATCTTAGACTCCTGCATTGGAACATCGTGAAGGTTATTGAATTAGTTAATATCAAAAATAATGCAATGCATAAAAAGAAAATCTCATGTAGGCCAAGTTGATGACTCGTTGAAGATCTAAATTTTAGTCATCAACAAGCTTATATGAAATAATTGATAAATGTGAACGAAGTATGTGTCTAAATATTTTTTATTTGTTATAAATGGACGCATAAATATATAACATTGCAGTATGTTCCCTAATTATTTTTAAATGTTTTATTGCTAATGGGTGATGTTCGAACATAACTATGTTCGAACGTTTCCCATCCTACACAACTGTGTAGGATGGGAAAATGTAAGCAGATTTTGGATCTCATTGTCATAACTATGTATTTTGCAGTCGCTACTGGAACGCGGGGTCGGTGTGAGCGTGGGCGGCTGGAACGGCGAAGAGGAGGAGCGCAAGCCGCGACCTATCGGTACTGAACGCGCTTGGAAACTTACCGCCGGCGAAGACTGGTCTGCCGCCGCGGCGCACGCGCACCATCCCTACCAGATGACCAACGATCATGATAGATACCAGGTTGTTTACATATTGATGAAACATGCTTCATGTGAACATCTAATTTGAATCATTATCGAATAGTATATTAACGGTTCTTTATAGAAAAAAAAAACAGAAATTATTACGTTTTTATTTTTCGATGGTGCGTAATGTCGCACAATTTTTTATGATGTTTTACCCCTTAAAAATTATGCTTCTAAAAAACCTAATTGTGTATTAATTTTTAATTACATCAATGAAAACGATAGTTTTGCATTCAGAATATAAGTGGCATGGGCGGCATGGGCGTGAACATGAGTGTCGGCGTGGGCGGCGTGGAGAGCGTATACGGCGGAGTCGGCGTCGGCGTGGGCGTAGGAGGAGGCGCGGCCGCCGCGGCCCTATCGCTAATGCACGCGTTGCCTTTACAATACCTACCGGGTGCGCCGCCCGCCACAGCGCCGCCTCCGCCGCAGATGCACACCGACCACACCAACTGGGACCATCCGCATCGGCTGGCGCCAACTTCCGCCGCCGACAAAACGGTACACTAATTTTATATTTTAAATTCTATACAAATATTAAACTCATCCTCGACTCAACTTTAATTTGTAGTTTTCCGCGGCATTCTGTAAAATCTTTCAATTAATGCATAGCATAAGAATGTTGTACAGTGCGTGGTGTTTTCGCTCAAAATAAAGAATTAATTTTCAACCATGACAAGTAGTGTGATAGTGCAGAATAAAACCTGCTAGAGCGGACACCTTACTTTGTTATATTAATTCGCCGTCAGCTTTTGACATTATAAAATATTGACACGGTTTGTTTTCAAGAAATTAAAATTGTAGATTTTAAGCTAGAACAGACATCCCAGTACCTTGTTTTCTATGCAGACATCTATTTATCTTGAATGAACTTGCAAGAAATGCAAATGAAATTTTTTTTATGATTTTTACAGTATGAGTATTTTAGTGTTTAATGTAATAGTAGGCGCCAATACGCTTACACTAATTTGAAGTCAGATGTCTTAACAGCTACGCAGATTGCGTCATATACAAATAAGATTTCTACAAGAACATCTATTTTCATTACTGCACACAGTAGCGTTAATTTCACACCGACAAAAAGAGTGCGAAAATTATGACGGTAATCGATGTAACGTTTGTCGTTCAGGGATGGAGTAAGTGGACGCACTGAGCCGTCCGCCCGCCCCGCACCAGCACCGACTGCCTTAGCGCGCCGGCGCCCGCGCCGCCGCCGCCACACACGGACGCGACCAACTCCCGACCTTGTACCATACCACATATACCGAGCCGAAGTGCAACCGCGTGCCGGAGCGAGCCCGGCGAGGGCCGTCCGCCTCGCCTCCTAACGAACGGTGTAGATATTAGTGAGAAAGAATTATATATACAGATTATTATCTATATACATAATAGAAAAATGTCCTATCGAGAAGAGAACTACTTAGGACTGAGGAGCGGGCCGAGAGCGAGGCCGCTGTAGATAGACGCATACGCGTATACGTGCGTGTAGGTAGCTTGGAATATGATTCCTAAGTGCCGCTGAGTGTTTTGCGTTGCCTTGAGCGGGCGCGCCGCCCGCGAGATCCTAACTTTTATTATACATATTTTACAGTCTATATTACGGCATAATACGATATTAGTTCCGATGCGCTCGTCCGCGGACAAGGATTATAACCGTGTATTGATAAAATTCGCTTGTACATGAGGATTAAATATCATATCTTGATGCACTGTAACCACTGGTCTTTTTAATAGCACCACCCGTTCTCGAACGACTTCTCTCTAATATTATTTTCAATTATAGGTTTATTCGGGCGATGTGTATATTTTATAAGTAAATTATTGAACACTTGAATTTGTCTCGAATATGATTTCTAGCGGGATGGATGTGCGGTAAGTTTTAGGAAATAAACCATTGATGAAACGATTGCCTTGTCTGATTCCTGTCTAAGCTTAAATCGTACGAGAACTGAGATAGCAACAATAAAGACGTCCGATCACTGAACTGGGATTTTTATAAACATTGAAAGCATTCCTGCCTCTTGGTCTGCGTTAAATTATAATACCACAAAGAAGATGTAAGTCTTTTCTTTAGTATCTTGACATGCTTATCGGCAGATTTTACTCACCTTAAAATCTCATACTATTTTATTTTTTCATAAAGATGTGTTGAAAAAGTTCAAATTTTCATGTGAAATAACTTGTTTTAACTTTCCCAATACTTTTTAGAAACTGCATGCAACTGAACATGATAAGAAGGTATATGAAATTTTAAATATGGGCTGCAATAAAAAATAAGAAAAGTATAATACACATGCTTCAAAGTGAACTACAATGGGATTTATAAACTAAAGTTGAAAGTCCACTTCGTGAAATTGTACTTTTAGTTAAAAGTTTACCAAATACCTTAGTGCTTTTACTTTGCAAAGTACAAACTAAAGTTGCAGTTACTTTCAACATTTCATTGCTAGCGTTTACTGCTGGAAATTTAAAATCTATAATAATAATAAAATGTACTAAATCAAATAAAAACATCTTTTTTATTGTATGAACTACAATGATATTATTGCATATAAAGGAACATATTGTTTGTCATCTATCATCAAACTATTCATAATATAGAAAGTATAGAATTTGTGGAATTATTAATTGATTACATTTTTGCATGATTTCATTTTTATGGTGAGAAACATCATATTATTCTGTATGAGGTATCTTTTTTTCAATTTTAAAAGGTAAACTAATAATGCTGGGTGGTACAAGTAACATACTATTAGTATGTAGCACAAGTCATATAAAACATACAACACACTGTCACATGGAAAATGTAATCTAGTATACTTAAATTTAACTATGGAATACTAATGTCAGTTTCATAGAGGGGAAACCTCTAATTCAAAAATTACTTTTTGGCTAGGCAATATTTATTTGGAAGGCTTTTCTTCAAGGAGGTATAATAGCATGCAAAAGTCTACTTTGAGAGTTTTTGATGGTTACAAGACAGTTTTTGTGTAAAGTGATACTTCATTGCAAAATAATATCGAAGTTTCATTACCGTATGAAATCGATCATGCATCTTTTCGCAAATATTCATAATCTCCTTTTTTTTAGAATAAGTTTGTCAAAGAAACCTAATCATTGAAATAGCCGTTTCTCAGAAAAATAGCTCAGAACGTAAACGTGTAAACGTACGAAGTGCAAATGCTAGGCGCTTAGTAACACGATGCGCGCACTCAAATGGGCCCGCCCCGTCATCCGAGGCGCGCACACGGTGGTCGCCGGCAGGTAATGTCTAACACGTCCGGCCCTCCGTGCACGGTTACCGACCGGACGTACGGCTTTAGAAGTTTAAGTATTTTGTTATAAAGTTTATAATTTACGATATTGACGTTATCGAAACTAAGATTATGTGTGATTAATATTGTTTAATAATAATATCTTCCACTGTTATCGAATACGCAAACATGATTTATTGTTGGGGATTTTATAGAGGTGACATCACTGCGGCTCTAAAATTTTATAGTGAAACTTATCCCGACAATCAACAACCTGCTAGTATGGATACATAAAAGGTATAGTATTCGAACGCGAGTGTGAAACGGAAGAAATGTGCTCACGCATATTACTCGCTTTTGAACAAGTGCTTTTCAAAAAGGTTCATGAACAAAACGCGTTTGTTTAAAATTGAATGGAATACATGTGGAAAATCAGACTAATTTAATAATACCGTCGGTGACCTTTACTTCACTGATAACATCAAGTGTCATTTGTAGGTAAGTGACTAGATAAATTCTTTGAAAATAATAACACTGCATAGCAAGTTCGTCACATGCCTGGGCAGGGCGCGGGGTGCGAGGCCCGCGACGCGTGAACGCCGTCTTACAGCATTTCGTAGGGTTTTCTTTGTATTATTTATAAGCATATTTTCAATTATATATTTTTGTTATAGTTACATTGGCAAAAAAAAAGAGTAGATTATGAATATTTATAGACAAAATTCATGATCGATTCCATCCTGTATAAATGTCGCTGTTAGTGCTATTAACTAAAATATTTAGACTGTTGCTCCTACGATTTTTTAGCTGCGCGAAATATAAAACCGTAAACCAAAATCATCTATTAGTTCAAGAACATTACCAACACCAGACTCTCAAACTTCCATTTAGTACAGTCATTAACTGTAAATTTTAAATTGATATATACAGTAAAATAAAAAAAAAATGTTTTTCTTTCACAAAAAGTCATAAAAGGAAAGGTATTATATTGATATATTACAAAATACCTCATACACTAAAAGTTCCAAAGTGTTATTACCAAAATGCACAGGGTAGTACCAAATGGAAAAATGCAATCTGTAACCATTAACCATAAGATTTAATAGATTGTCTATACATTGTCAGTCATATTGTGACCATTAGAATAACAGATTTAGTGTTAATTACCCTTCTTAATACTCGGACGTGCTTATATTTTACGAACCGTGCGGGATGAACGCCGCAGTGATCTGCAGTTATTAAAGAACGCTATGGACCTGAAAATTCACCATGTAATGTTCGGGTGATTGTTAACACATATTGAAATAAAAAAAAATATATTTCCTTATAAATAATTCACAAACATAGAGTTTAGTGCATTTAGTTTGGTGGACAACATGTGAAAACAAGGGATGTTGATTAATTATTTATAAAAAGGTTTTACACAATTTTCGTACTTAGTGTTTAGAGTTTAAAGAATGTATACAGTACAACGCACAGATCTGCCACTCTGAATTATCTGCCAATAATGCAATGCATAGGTACAGTCGATACCCCCATGTCTATGTTATACGAAAGCAACGCACATTTCGTTTTCTTTTACGCCAGCCACAAGTGCTGAGGGTTATTATATATGCCCCTAAATTATGATTTAAAATTTTCTACTAATATTTCAAACTCATTAATCTTCTGTATGCAGCAAGCTATTTTTTCAAAAGGTTTTTTTGTATAATGTTTCATAAAGATTAACTGTTTCAGTGAAAATATTATCAAAAATATCTAAAACAAAGGTAAAGTCAAATTCTTTTAAACCATACAGGAATGACGTGAGCTTGTCAATGTATAACCGTCCCATATTTACGATACGCGAATTTTAAAAACAACATGTTTCGACCCCGTGCGGTATTTTAGTAAATTGGACAAAGGAGCTAATGTTTTCATACTACTGTGAAAAAATTTCATTTAAAATTTCGTTTTGTTTTTAATTATACTGAAAACTCACTTAGTTTTGCTGATGCATTGACGCAATATAGAAAGAAAACTAATTTGAAAAGAATGTTGTCCAATAACACAGTTATTGCACAACATTCTTTAATTTTAGAGCTTGAACACAGTTTTGCTCAGGAGACTCAATTGCCACGCCGTTATTTGTTTGAATTATTATTTTGGATAAGTAGTCACATTCTTTGAGAACAAGCAAAAGTGCTGAACTCCCTGAAATAGTTATGAGAACTAAATTGACATTCACATATTTAATAAATTGAACGACTGCATGGAATCCACAAAATATCGCAATATAACTCTGAGCTGTACCTTTACACTGAGATCCGAATTTTCATCAATAATAATCGCCAAAAATCTAACCTGTATTTGTTTTTTAATGTTGGCTCTATATCTGAGAGGTAATACTAGAAATTAAATCATTTTGAAGTCTATTACATAGGACCATAATACCCTGAGTGAAAGTTTGTAATTTGTTTGACTTTCGAAAATACAATCAAATTTCGATAACAAATTACAATTTTTAAATGATTTATTTATATCCTTTATTTAACGAAGAGATTGTTTCTTCATGTCCTTGCAACAGATAATTCTTGTTTACCCATCATTTCTATTTACTTTGGAATTTTATTTTTGAATGTTTAATTTATATTGACTGTATAAACTTGTTTCAATATGATTTTTACTAAAAGCATATAATTTTAAGCATGACTCCTAAGTGCTTTTGTAGCTGGTCTGTTTTTTAGCCACATTTGCCAAATTATACAAATCTACATACCCTTAATAATTCCAAATGGATTTCATAATTGGAAATAATTATGAAAACAAAACTGATTAAATGCATTTGCACTACTATTTAATTTTCATAAACAAACAATTTCATCACAAATTCACAATTGTAAATAATTGCACGACAGAACAGCTAATATAAAAATAATTAAATTCTAGTTGTTGTACAATAATGATAGCATATACAGCTTGATTCAAAAAGTTACGGACAGTCAGTGTGAGCTATCAAAATAGTCCATATTATGTGATGATATGATAAGCGATATTTGAGATTTTTGGGTTTATGTGAAAATTTTCATGTTTTTTCAGCAAATAACTACATTTCTATTTCAATTTTAAATTTTTTGTAATGATACTCTGATCTATGAGTTACAAACAAAAAATGTGAAATCCTTAATTATATTTAAGCAAAATTTTGGAAAACAGAATTCACTAGTTTTTTTGTATTAATATTGTACATTATTTTTTAAGAGGGGTTAGGAAAAGAGAAGTAAAAACTAATAATTGTCATTATTAATTTTTGTTTGTTTTGTACATCGCCTAATTGTTTCTAAGAGCGGGCATATACAGTGTATTTGACATCAGTGAGGCGCGAAGGGCACGCCACCGTCCTCAGTGATCACAAAATGGCCACGTGTTTATTTGGCGGCAGCGCAGGAGTGTAAAGGCAACAAGTGATCAGGACTGATTGTCCTTATTAGTTTAAAATATTATTTCTCACCCAGAAGCATTCATTTGAGCGAAATAGTTAATTTACAGTATGTATACTAGACTACAATTGACTATTTAGTTACTTGTTCCCACTTTGTGCTTGCTAGTTGTTATTATATGGTTAATCTTTTTAATTTTAGATTTCGGTTTGTTATTTTGTTTTTCTTGTGGTTTGGTTTTGGGCCTGGAGGGCAACATGTGCTTTAGATTTCTGAGCAGAGTTATGTCCGCACTGCCATCGCGGCCATGCCTTACACTAATGAAGTATATGCAGATATGCATTTGATGTATGAACTCTGTGAAGGTAACGCCAGAAGAGGCGCAGCACGGCGATATGCGCGCAGACATCCGCAACGACATCATGATTATGGAGTTTTTCTTAATGTACATCCAAATTTAACACTGATCTTTTCCGCCTACCGCTACGGGTCGTGGAATCGTCCGAAGGCCACGGCGATCCGTTTTGGAAAAGGAACAGATATTAGAAACTTGAAGAAATTCCGACATCAAGTGCTAGAACTTTATCAAGAAGCTTCAATATCCCTTAGGCGTATCTTGAGGAGAAATCATCAACACCGGTACCATCTATAAAAGATACAGCAACTTCTACGGTCTATTCGCGGCGTATGAACTTTTGCAGAGAAATGTTGAGAAGAAATCGAGAAGACAGCAGGTTTTTTAATAAAATTTTGTTCATCAAAGAGTCATCATTTTCCAGCAGTGGTTTGATGAACTTCGTAATTTACATTACTGGTCAATCCGCAATCCTAGAATTATGAAGACAAGTAGATTTCAAACCAGGTTTAGTACAAATTTATGGAGTTTAAGGGGTGGTAGATTAATTGGGTAATTTCAACTGCCTTCAAGACTAAATAGTCGAAATTATTTGCAATTTCTGGAAAAGTATTGAAGACGTCCCAATTGCGGGAAGCAGACACCTATTTCCAGTTAGAAGGCGCTCCACCGCCTAATGGGAGATGTGTCATCGATTGGCTTAATAGTAAATATACAAATAATAGATAGGCAATAACAGTGCTTTGGCTTGACCAGCTCGATCACCTGACCTCAACCCTTTGGACTTTTTCTTTGGGTCATTAAAATCAAAAATACAATGAGTGGAAACCAGGCAAGGGTTTTAAAAATGGTTAGACGACACTACAAGAAATTCCAACGAACCCACAGCATGCTTCAAAGAATAAAAAACCCTTTATTCGTGGATGTAGGCTTTGTGTTGTCGTTGGTGGACACCATTTTGAGCGTATTTATAAGAAACGTCATTAAAAATATTTTTGATTAAAAATTTTTGTTTTCTCTTTATAAAAACGCTTAACAATAATTTTCAAGATGAATAATATACAAATGAAAACTGTTGCCCTTCTTGTTTTTATCACAAATAACTTTTTTTTATACAACAAAAAATTCTTTACCCAGATATAAAACACGAATATTTTCAAATAAACCCAAATATCTGAAAATGGCTTGATATGTTATTAATAAAATAGAGGTTATTTCAATAGCTCATGACGTTCCAAATGCCGATTGTGTTTGATCGCACTTTTGCACGCCTCACAAGCGGAGCGTTGAGGTGATGCACTACTTTCGACATGTCGAAAAACCCAGTCTTTCGAAACTTAAATGACTTTTTTTTACTAATATAACACGTACAGGGTAATATGAGTGCACTAATATCAAGTTAAATAATCTGTCTAGCATTTATGGTATATTTTATAAACGATTATTTTGTTTAATATAGTAAATAATAACATTAAAATCAATCATTGTTGGACGTCCGTCAGTCTGTGTTTATGGATCCATGTATGTGACAGAGAAATTGGTCGAAAAATGTATCTTACCGGAATACTATTTTTTTTATTATATAAAGTTATGCCCTTTGCTGATTCCTAGTTAATATTAGCGTTCTAAGTACTGTCGTTTAATTATAATTTACAAAAAACTAAAAAACGATTGTGTAGTGCACGCCTCACAAGCGGAGCGTTGAGGGGTGTTTGTATATCTATATTTTTATACAAATGAAGATTAGCTGTTAAAAGATAAGAGGTAGAGAGTCCGTTTTTTTTAGATTTATTTATCACAAACTAAATTGCAAAATTAAAGTTATAAGTTAATGATTTGAACGCACAAATACGATTACCACCTTATGATCACAAAAAATAGGCAGTGGAAGCAATAGTACTCTCTTGAAGTTAACCCTCTGGACACTCAATTGCGTGTGGTTGTAATACTCTCTGGATTCAGTGAAGTCTCTCGTAGCTGAAACCCAACTAGACTCTGAAAAGAAGCTGAAAAGTAAAAGGGAAGACTTCTAGAATGTATTCAAGGCAACTTGCAAGTGCTAGACAAGTTGAACCCATAAACCAAGCCTTGGGTACGGTGATTTTCTCAGGAGTGTACCACAAGGGAACTTGCCCGCTACCTTGCAAGGTGAAAAGATAAACCAGGCCTTGAATACGGTGAGTTTCTCGTCTAGAAGTCACCAATAGCTGATTTGCTCAAGAAAAGATTGATACTGGCTCTAGGATGAGCCCACAGATGTAAACTCACTCACAGAAATAGACTCTGACTCTAGGATGAGCCCCACAGTATGTAAACTCACTCACAGGAATAGATTCTGGCTCGAGGAGGAGCCCCACAGGATGTAAACTCACTCACAGGAATAGAAAAAGTAAAAGAGGAAGACTTCTAGAATGTATTCAAGGGAACTTGCAAGTGCTAGACAAGTTGAACCCGTAAACCAAGCCTTGGGTACGGTGATTTTCTCAGGAGTGTACCACAAGGGAGCTTGCCCGCTACCTTGCAAGGTGAAAAGATAAACCAGGCCTTGAATACGGTGAGTTTCTCGTCTAGAAGTCACCAATAGCTGATTTTCTCAAGAAAAGATTGATACTGGCTCTAGGATGAGCCCCACAGGATGTAAACTCACTCACAGAATAGATTCTGGCTCGAGGAGGAGCCCCACAGGATGTAAACTCACTCACAAGAATAGATTCTGGCTCGAAGAGCCCCACAGGATGTAAGCTCACTCACAGGAATAGATTCTGGCTCGAGGAGCCCCTCAGATCTGTATTTCACTCACAGACATTTGTTTCACTTACAACTCAAATATTCACTTACTTAGATGCTTTACTCAATGATAAAAATAATTACTCTCACTTAGAATCACAATAAAGAACGTTATTGAATAATTTACTCAGCAATTGACAGTATAAAGCTTTTACTTTCACTTTATATCTCGATGTTTACTATAAGCGTTTGAAAGAAGATTGACTCGCAGCGCCGAGTGTGCCTGCTTATATACTTAACTGGCGGGATTCTCGAATCGTCACTCCGAATGTTCTAGATGTGATTTGAGAGTTTTCTATTTTTGAAATTACTGGATTTTACGAATAAACTGAATAAAAATGTATGAAATTATTTTTAGAGTTATTTTCGCTTTCAGTTTTACTCAAATTCTATTTTAATTACTTAGATTTTAATTAAAAAGACAATAAACTGAAGAATTACATTCCAGAAATGTCATTTGCTCGAATTTTTTAAGCGCAGGCGAAGAGTTACCTTTTCATGCCAATAGATGGCGCCACATATTTAGTTTATGTAAATTTTTATTTTTTTTTTTTACTTTAAACATTAGCCTTAAGTCATATGTGAAAAGTTGAGATCAGCGCATGCGCCATTATAAATATCTCACGAAATGGCGCGAAATTTGAATTTGATAAATCTTTTTTTGAAATTTCATTATCAAAAACTATTGAATTTTTTTATTTTAGAAGTTAATGACCGCGGTGAGGCGTGCACTTTTGGATTTTCCAAATTTTTTTTAATCAAACTGTTTATGTATTCATTGTAAATCAGTATTTAAAAACACCAAGTGTTCAACTTACAAAACAATTTAATTTTGTTAGTTATTCATTTGAGTGGCAACCTAGAATTACATCTATTTTCTGGTAGCTTGTATATAAAACCGATTTTTTGTGTTTGTAAACACAGAATTACTGAATAGCCAGAAGCATTTTGCCTAGTGTAGGCATATTGTACAGAGATGCCTAAGCATACCCATAGAGTGCCTAAGCACATCCATAGAGAGCGCTATTATTAATTAATGTGCTCGTAAGTTTACTTTTCGTTTTATATAAAATTGATTTTTTTGTGTAAGGCCTTCGATATTTGTATAATGTATCGATTTTTAATGGTTGTCAGGGTAGACGATATAAATTAGTTTTATTCATTTTATAATCACTTCTCAGCCCGGACGCGGATGTATCGCCGGCGTGCCTCCATCGCCGCCACTGCTCGATCGCGCCTGTCGCTACGCACGTCTAGTAGGACTTTATAAACATTTAGAAAACTAGGAAAAAACTACTCTGGGCGATATTAGAAACATTGACATATTCCAATGGTGTTTGGAATTTTTGACATCTCTGAATTTGTTCGAATCTTCTGCAAAAACTACCAAACACAATTTCATATAATCTACACCCCGGAGTTTATATCGATATTTTATACCCATATAGAACTTTATATCCCATTTCACATCTTTCTCTTTACATTATGCATATTCTGAACAGAACCAGAATTTAAGATCAAGACCTGAATCGGAATCAAAAGCAGGGCAAGATTGAAATCGAAAGCAAGAACCAAATTGGGATCATGGTTGAAAACATGGATCGGTCAATGTAAAAGGTCAATTAAATTATTCTATGGCCATGCGTGAAGTGGCGGGCTAATATTAAAATAAAAAGTCAATTGCCTTTAAAAAAATGTGTATAAACATATATTTGTTTTACTTATCATTAAAAGAATTTAAAAAAAAACAAATGCCCAAAACTAGTTTACACACTACATATAAAATCCACATCCCAAAGTCAAACCATTGAAGATTATTCATCAATATAAAGTGAACTGCCATTCTGGATACTTCAATTTACCAAACTAATAAGAAATATATAATATAAGAAAAATGTTGATTGATAAATTTAGTAATATTTAGTGCCTTTTGTCCATGAAATTAGTATTTACCTAATTATAGAAATATTTAAGATTGAACCATTTCAGGTCTAAATGATAGTAGATGATTTTCATTATTCATAATTATGCTTTTGTGGTATTAGATATTTAGTATGTAAATAGGTACTAAAGCATAGAGATCCAGATGAAGCAGTTGCATCCTTAGGAACATTAATCATCTTAAAATGCTGCAGCATTATGACCTTAATTCATATAACAAATAACAATAATAATTATGATGGTTCTCACTCATAGTTAATTTTATTACCAAAACAGACATGTTTATTTGGACTTAAGTCTATTATTTATACAAGTAATGTCTGTTCACTAAAATTATACACTTGTTAGGTACTAATTTTGTTCCAAAGTCCTGTTCAACATTTGTATACTCTTATAATTTATTTGTTAGTTTTGCATACAAACTAAAAGTTAGAAAAGTGGTATCCTTTATAAATCGATCTTTAAAAAAAGAGAAGATGCACAATCCCGCACACAAAAACAGCCTTTAGTACATATTGTATTCAGTGTAGTTTCGTCGCACCTTTCGTTACGACCTCGAAATATTGTGTTAAATGCAAAAATAATATGTTAAAAGCTATGCAAAAGGATGGCATTTCTTATTTTTAATGAGTTAAATTTAATTTATTCATGAATAGGTTCTCAATCATGTATTATAATGTATATTCGATAAGAGTATTTTGTATTTCTTCATCAAAAGCCGAGATATAAACTGACTTAAAAGAAATAGACCTAAGCAATACTGGTGTCATATTTCTTGCGTTGTCACATTATTCAGTCGCTTAACAATACAAACCCTGTTCTTATACTAAATAACGTCGCCTTTTCTTTCTATTATTATTTTTTATATTCATACAAATCTTAAAATTACCTGTAAAGGGATTAATATGAACCGTCACCTTATTTTATTATATAAAATAATAATGTTTTATATTACTATACTCTCACTTTAGAAATTAATAGGTCTTTCATATACATATATTTTCACCTATATTTAACTAAAGGTTCATATTAATTTAAACTCATGTGATTACTATGTTAAGCTCTATCATACATTTAACCGAAAAACAATAATGATTTAAAATTTATTTATGGCACTCCACTGTTATCTTGTTTTAAACAGCATGTGTAAATTGTAAAAAAAATAGTACTTATTTCCTTCCAATAACAAAATGATTGTTCCTTGTTTTCTTTGCATTTAAAAATGAACCTTATGACATTTCAGTTAAAATGTGAGATAATAATTAATGTTCCTTTGCTTTTTTTTTTCTTTGACATTACAAATGGTATTATAAAATGTGAGACAAAGACATCAGTACACAGCCATTTTTCGATGTTACGATAATATATAACTATGCCTCTTCCCTTTTTATAATATCTATGGTTTTATATTAATGAATACTCGGTTTAATTTTGATATGTGGATTTCTCATTTGATTAGGTATTAAATATGTAGTAATTCAGAAATACTTGAAATGGAATTTTGATCAAGAACAGCCAGAAGCGGAATTGTGTGATATATTTAACCTTAAATTGTTTTTTAAATATGCAATTTCTGGATAATAGGTACTAAATAGTAGTAATTGGGTATTAAATGTAGATTAATCAGACCCTGACCTTCAGCTGTCATTCTCATTAGAGTTTCCAAATCTTAAGTTTAACTTTACTATTAACATTTTTTATCTTTTGATGAAATTTGCTGATAATAAAACTAACATTTTACATTACTATGTTAATATTTTTGAAATAGTACTGGTATCATAATTATCTACTTAGTAATCACTGTACAAAACTTCACAAAATGTTCACAAAAAGTACCTTTGGCAAATATAATTAACTCTGAGATTCTTACTATTACTTTGAAAATATAGGACATATGACTCTTACATTGAGTATTAAGTCTTATTTTAATATCTAATAATATGAATGGAATTACATTATTACAAATCATAAAAGTTTGAAATGTGGTAATTATCAAAATTTTAAAAATATTCAAGTTACAATTTTGTTTCAAATTATTGGTATTACAAGTACGCATGAAATATTAAAACATAACTTATAAAAAAAATTACTTTGAGTCTTGCATTTTTTAGTAATATACATTTTGAACTAAAGACAATCACAGCTCAGTGTGTCGCTCCAGTATCCTGTTCTCGAGGTCTGCATGCATCTTCTCAACTTTGTGGGTGTGCTTCTTGATGAGTTGCTGTTGTTCGTCGAATGCATCCAGTTTGTCACCAGCGGCTGCCACCTGAGGAGCCACATGATACTTGGTTTAAAAAGAAGAAATGTAAATAATAAATATTTGAATTTACATACTTTTTGGAATAAAAAAGGAATAATAACTTCATTAATTATTCATATAGTTTTATGTAATATAGTAAAATTGACATGTAATTTTTTATTTATTTCTAAGCTCTGTAATTTTCAGAAGGGTAGGCAGAAACCACATATCTCTGCATAGTAGTTTTTTACATACCTCTCTTGCTTCATAGACTTCAATGGCGGATCGTTATGGTTTAGATTAACTATGAAAATAAAATAATGAAAAAAAAAATAAACAAACATAAACCTTGGAAAGATGTTTATCTCTGTTGCTTACATAGTCGGCGTGCAGATGGCGTAGCTTCAGCAGCCGTGCCTCATAGTGCTGCAACTCGACCTTAGCAGAATACAATAAGAAATGCAAATTATGATGAATCCTTGATTTAAAAATTTTCGTTTTAAAGCTATAATATCAAATAAATAATGCATGCTAGTAAAGAGAAAGAAAAAAAATCATGGTTAGCTGTATCCTTCATACAACTGTAAGTTTTATGTGGATATGACTATGTACAAGAGGATATTCGAGAAATTAAAAGAACAATGATGCTAAATATGAATTAATGTTTTAAACCAAGTTTATTACGCTAAGTCAATGATATGAAAAGAACAAAATATAACAAAATAGGATTAAATTCAAATTACATTTGAAAATTAAATCAAAATAGATATTGTCAATAGTTGTTGGGTGAGTCTGGCAACCTTCTAAATCGAACTCTTCTTATATGAAACTGAAAAGTAATTCATATATATTTGCTATACATGTTGGAAATGAAATCTCCGAATAAAATGATTGGTATTTATTTCATTGTCAGAGCCCGCTATGGGTGGAATTTTCTTCATCATTTTTCAATCGTTACCACATGAAATGTAGTGCATGTGGCTTGTCAAACCAAGCCTACATGCTAGTGAATTGCCAATATATCATACTTCCAACTTCATTCAGTTATGCACTAACACATGGTGTTAGTATATATATATATATACATATACTAACACCATGTGTGCACCTTACATACACCTTACATACCATATATATAGATATACAAGTTCCATTAATTGATGAAATGGTTAAAATACCTTGAGTGAAGCAAGCTCATCGACAGTGAAATTAGCTTGTGTCGCCACTCTCCATAGACCTTGAACTTTGGGTTCAACAAACTCTTTGTTGTTGGGACCTGCAGCACAAATTTTAGTAGCTATTCTATACTAAAATAATTATGAGTAGAAATAAAGATTTCAAAATATTATGTTACATAATTCTGTATTGAAATGGTTATTGCAGATGTGATTTTTGCCATATGATAAAGTATGTAATGTGTCATGACACAGCTTTGGCATATCCTCCCACACTCTTTATTTGCGATTGGGAGACTTGGAACTTCATATCTACAGACTAACCCTGCTGCGGATTACAGGCTGCAAATGACTGTTGGGGGCCGTCCATAAATTACGTCAAACATTTCAGGCGGTCAACGAAATGTGACAATGCGCGACAAGGAGCTGGTCAAAAGCTTTGTGACGTCAAATCCGAAATACCAAAATGAAAAAAGATTTATGTCTTTTGTTTTGTCTAATATTTAAAGTATTTTGTAAAAACTAGTGTTTTCATTTACGTGTGACAAGGACGGGGAGGTCAAAAACCTTATAATTTATGTGACGTAATTTATAGATGGCCCCTTGCTACCAATGCTGTGACAATGTTTAAAATTGATAATTTAACATTCTCTCCGAAGCACTAGCAAACTAGCGACTTTATTTGACATAGTTTAAAATGCATTTGTCAATTTGCCTATGATCGGAATTCGTACCCTGTACCTTCTGATATGAAGGGATGCTCTCTGTTACTCAATATATTACAGTAAACATTCTGTAAATTACTTCCCATTAAAAATGTATAAAATAATTAATTGTGTTATATTTGTGATAATATAGGTATGTTCTTATACATTACTTTGCATAAAATAACACTATAGAAAAATGGTTCCTATTGATAATCTGTTTATAGTTATTTACGTGTTCTGAAATTGCTTTGAACTAAAGGTATATTTTATCATCTTTGTCTCAGACAGATGTGAGAGTCTAAGATAGAGTGAGGTGAAAAGGGAGAAAAGGAATCGGAGTCAGGTAATGGATTAAGATTGGGTGTGCTAATGGGAACAGGATACAGATATTTTATCTGTGCAAGTGAAACCATGGGCAAAAGCTATTCATTAAAAAATCTTCTAAACATTTGCATGTTACATTGTTACAACACTTACTCCTAGTGGTCCCTTCTCAATTAAAGGTTTTTATTATATCTGATTTCAAGTTAAAATTTCACAGATTAATTTACCTCAATAATAAGCAAATGAGAGACCTGCACTATAAGTTCAAACTCATTCTTATTTTTGGTTTCTTGACTAATAAACTTTTTAAGAAAATGGTTAACATCCATTCAAGATAAATCCAGTCATTCTTTCCGTCTCCTCCCCCACTTGTAAATATTACATCATGAAAGCTAGATCCCTCATAAATTATTCACTGTGGTTATTAATAGTGTACAATTATTGATATTTTAATATATTTATCAAGTATCGACATGAATAACTTTCTATCTTTACAATATGATATGATAAAGAAGAAATCAAATCAAGAAAAAAATTAAATGAAGATGAAGTGCAAATGAACTTTTATAAGATTTCTTCTTGTCATACTAAGTAATTCACCTGTTTGCAAACACATTTAAAGAAAGGTTCTATGACGAAATATTAAATCGAACCTGACCTCTAGCAGTGATCCTCTCCAACCTATCGTAGCCGTCTCGAAGGTTGCGGTGCTTGTCGCGAACAAGATTTGCTTTGTCCAAGTAATCTTTTTTTATTTCATTTGTCTCGGGCTGATCATTGATTTCATTGTATTTTTCCATTTCTTCTTCATTTATGGCATCTGTATTGAAATATTACATTTATAAAATACAGATTGTACTTGTATTGATTTTTAGTACGTAATGTACTCGTTTCTGGCTATATACTACTGTTTTAATAATTTGTTTTTGCCCTCCTTTTTACTGCTATTAAAATAAATTTTGTTTCCAACTACCAACCAAAATATATTATAATGAAATAAATATTTTTATTACTATTGCAGCTGGTGAAAGTAAGAAAAAAACTCAAAAGGTTGAAATCTCGTCAATTCTCCAGGAAAATAGGATCCATTCTTTTAGGTGCTGATGGTTATCAATTACAGTACATACAGAGGTTCCAAATAGAACAGGGTATGAGAAATTGAGTTTAACTTTTAGTGGGATCATAGATGCTTCCTGAGTTATACACTGTTCAACCTCTATTTCAATTTAGGAAAACATAATGGAACATGTATATTGTGAACCACCAATCATTGTAAATTTTAGAAATAGAACACCAGCACATTCTTTATTGCGATATATAATTTGTAATGGTCTCATAATTAATCTACACTGTTAATAATTATAGTTATAAGGAGTCGAATGAATTCGTCATGGCTACTTTAGCTTGAAACAGTAAAGAAGGTATTATGTTTTTATCTTGCATAATTTATCAGTTACTCATGAGACTCGGTTGTATTACAGTTAGAATGAACACTGGGTAGAAAAGTGTGGCAGAAGAGAGATCAAACATAAAGATGAAAAAACATAAGCCATAGTGACAAACACACTATGGCTACTAAGTATAAATAGTAAGGCTTTGCCTTAGGTTACAATGCAGTGTAAAATTTAATAATTTCACATTTAAAATTGTAAACTAAACTCAATATTATGTAAATATGATTTTAAAATAAAAAAAATCCTAATAACTTTTTAAGATATTCACTGGCATTCCCTTAGTTAGAAAAAAATGATGGTTATTTTGTTTTTGTGATGCATATACTACTTCTTATAACTGCACAAATTCTGCCACAAAATTATAATTGTGATAGAGGAAAATAAGAAACCTGTAAAGGTTCATGGTGAATTAAAATATTTTAGGAAAACTTTTCTATGAAAATCTAAAGTTAAAAACATAACATCAGGACCAAGATTAAAAATATTAATATCATATTACTGTCTTTTCTATTATCATATAATGTGTAAATAATCATACTTTGATATTCATCTTTCTTGCCGCTATCAACATCGTGCAGCAAATCATAATACTGGTCTATTTTGTCCTGGTGGTGTTGGAATTCCTCACGCAGAGCAGCTAGTTCTTCGGAAGTGAAACCTGATGCTTCTGCTTTCGTCCACAAGTGATTTAGTTTTTTATCTTTGAAAAGACTTCTATTTATGTGGTCATCTAAAGCACTATTAAACACCTGTATGAAACAAGCATATACAAATTTATAGTACTGTAAAATAATAGTTGTAAATTGTACTCTTAGAGACATGCAGCCTGATTTTGGTGAGAAATAAATTATTATTATTATTAATTTCATAACAATTAATAATTACACATATACAACTACACAAAACATGAATGCTAAAAATCACAATAGCATTCTTTTGTTTTTTTTTTTTTAAAGAGAAATTATTTTAAAAAGAAAATAAATTATTAATATTTTTTTTATACATAACAAGCCTTTAGCATATTTAATTATATTTCATCTTTGTCCAATGTCAAATAGATTGACCAAGTACAATAACAAATATGAGAAATTTAAAACTGTAAATGAACAACTATAGCAGATAATAAGCAGTAAGATATGTATTATAAAAAAAGAAATTCAACGAAGTAGTAAGTCACTTTTTTTTGCTTATTAAACTATCTTTATTGATCTGGAAAGGATAAATGAAAATGGATTAATGAAAGAAATCTATAGAATAAATATTTGTAATTAAAAGGTGACACCTTTTTCTTACTCACTCTTCTAAGGAAAACTGCCTTTCGCATGGCAAATTGACAATATAGTGACACATTGTTAGCATAATGTAATACCCTATCAAATAAAGATGTTTAGTAAGAAATCTTATGTAGACCGACTGGTGACCAAGTAGAAAATCAATGAACAAAGAAATGATGAATGTCGATGAACAAGATGTGAGGCAAGCAGTAAATGCGGTTGCTGCCTACTCATCATCTATAAAATGGATATGTGTTTCAGATTTATATCATCACATTGCAAAGGCACACTGTCTTATTTTTTTTATCTTAGATTGGAGGTTGAATCTTATGTCCTCTATGCTGACCCAGTGCAAATTAGAGACTGCAAATGATTTTTGTCATCAAAACAGTGACAATGTCCAATAACTGACAATTCAACATGGTCACTGAAACAAGAAGCAAAATATGATTGAATTTAAGTTAGAAACACATTCACCGATTTCTCTATGGTCAGAATTCAAACCTGATACACTACCACTCTTAAATAACATAATGTCAATAAAACATATTGATTAACATTTTCAGTCAAAATGCTTAATTTGATCATTTTAGGTAAGTTAAAAATAGATATTGAAAATTTGAATGCTACTTAAAGATACCTGTAATTTCATATGGGTGAACATAAAGATTAAATATTGATATCCCATTCTAAGAATACCCTATTTTAATTTCAAATTAAGTTATTATCATCACAGACAATTTGTGTTAACTGTCTGATATTCTATAAAATAAATTTCATTTATTACTATATTACTACAGTACAAATGGAAATATGTTAATTGTTTTGATTAAAATTTGTTGATATATTTTTTGCCATGAATAAACTTATTGCTTTAGAAGAAAATGAAAAAAATATTGTAATATACTATCGACATTGAGAGGACAACATAAACGAGTACAAAAAGACATTCACCTCGTAATCATTAAAAAAAAAAACAAGCAGAGTATCTGTACATTGTAATAGAGATAACAGCAAGCACATGATATGGGCATCTGCTTTATCCACTATCGCAGTGTCTGGCACAGTATTAAAAATCATGTTATCAAAAACTATATGTTTGTTTCTATTATTAACATGCATGGTAATTTTTCTATATAGTAGATTGTAATTAATAAAGTAAAACTGAAATTACAATAATTATGGGTAAATATTTAAATTAAGGAATAATGAAAATGAATAGGATTAATGATGTATATAATGATGGGTATTATGAAATTATTAGCATGGACTATTGGCATTTTTGGGTATTTACTTCTTTATTACAGAAGTAATTACCCAAGTACTACAGAAGTAATTATCCATCTACAGGATGGATATGATCATATCCATAGTATCCTTCTTATATAGAATAGTTTTATTTTCAAAGTAATTTAAAAAAATATATATCATTTAAAATATCCTTATAGATAATATAAACTGATATAGATACAACCCAAATAAATGCTCGGCCAGTCTGCAAGTGCGGGTGTGATCGAGTGGCCGTCCCCGTGGCATGCTGCGGTGTAATATCTATGTGTCAAATGTTCTAAGCCTGTCAGTAAGACATTTGTACATAGATGTTCTAAGCTTTCTTTTTCAGAAACAGCTACTTCAATGACTATAGTTTTTTTTTATATTTATAGATATATAATGTAGATATTTGTGAAAAGACATGATAAAATCAATTCTGCATACATATTTATCTATACATTATCTTAAAAGCCTTTCCATAAATATACATGTAAATAAATAAGCATACCAACCGGGTTTTTATCTTTCTTTACATTGACATCATCAAAATGTTCTGCCAAACCATATGCCCTCATTATAATACTGAGTTTACGCCTCAATTCTGCCTCACGAAGACCTTCTTTATCACCGCCTTCACTTTTCACGCGTTTATATATGATTTCTTCTTTGTCATGTATCATGAGATCACTATAAAGAGATTTCAGCTTTGGCTCTGTCAGCCTCTGGAAAGAATGTGTACATATGTATTACATATAAGTGGTATGTGCATGTCATTCAATGAAATCAAATATATAACCACTACAGCATAGACATGAAAAATATATATAAAATGTATTCATAAGAAATAGCCAAAAAATTGCTCGGGAGCTGACTAGGTATGTTCTAGTAAAGGATTTAAAGAAAGAAAATTTAACCCAGTTCTCTTCATAAAATAAAATACAATTAAATTTTAGCAACTATCACTTTTTGAATTTTTTTTTTTTGGTATATAATACAGTAAATTGTTTATCACAACAACTCTCAAAAAATTGGCAGCATGAGTTGGTAAACTTGCTTAGATGTTTCAATATCTATGTACGTCTATGGTATATAAGTTTATGGCTCATATGTTTATAGCAAGATGACTTAATTTGAGGAGTCAATTGTTACTTAACAATGTTCTGTCCTTCTATTTTTTATATCTCGGTGGTACTATTTTATTCTTCAAATTGACTCCAAAATTTAAAATATCTTTCTGCACAACACTATTACAGATGCATCAAAGATTTCAAAATCATTAGTAAAATAACAATTGATGCTTTGATATTCTAAGAATATTTCACAAATATTGGACTAAAATCCTGAATAGTAATGTTAGTTTTTAACTTATTCAACATGGCTGGCTGATTGTCACTGTATATCAATGCTTATACAAATATTATTTAAACAATTAGCTTTATTATATAATAGTAACGTAGCAAAAAACAATCACCCTTCATAGCATTATAATGGAACGTTAGATAATGACCTAGCTTTAAAATATCCACCTAAAAGCGGAGCTGAGTAAATAGCTATTTTTTGATAATACTGATCTTGTATCTCCCATCAGGTTTTATTCGTCCCAGTGCTAAGTCATACACTCCCACATAGTGTATATCAGATCTTAGACCTTAAGCCTATCACACTGGTCCAGTGTGGGTTAGGGGCTGTTAACTGATCTGATAAATAATCATAAAACAATAATACACTAGTCTAATAGCCATAACAATAAACTAGCTCTACAACAAATTATAATCTCAGCACAAAAAGTAAATTAAAAATCTTTATGTTCTAGTTTTTTACTTCAATTATTGTGTAGACAAAGATTTTAACACTGAAGTTATTTAAGTTAGTAATTTTTAATTTCACTTCTATTCACTAAATCAAATAAATTCAAAATGTAATCTAAATTAAGTTAAATATTAAATCATATAGGGGAATATACACATATAGGTATTACCTGCTGTGCCTTTGTCCACAATATATTTAATTTTGACATCCTAAAAGGTTTGTCGAGCTTTCTAAAGTCAGCCTCACTCTTTTTCTTCTCGTTTGCGGATCGAGAATACTTATTTTCAGAAGCTACCAAAATTGTAAGCAAAAACAATATCAAAAAAGAAAAATAAAAGTTTTGAGGCATTGTTATTTAGTATTCTATTTTTTTTTAATCGCTATCACAATCTGCACACAGCAAGCACAAGTCAAGGAATAAAATAATCACTGAGCATATAAATAAGAGTCGGAACTCCATAGAAAAAAATAATCGTTGATAGTTACAATTCATTACCAACCTTACACACCAAATAAGTGTCACCAACATTGAAATGTTATTCTGTCATTTTGACATTAGAGATGTCCTCTAATCAAAATTCGCTTCATATAGATATCGATAAAATTTTGGCGGTAAATTTGAATCTTTAGCGTAGCTAAATAGATTTATATTTTAGTAATAGGTAAAAAAAAAAACGCAATTAGAATCAATACTTTATTATTAAAAATGACCTGCATAGTCAGTGGTTATAATAACAAATACACAAATAGAGAATTACTTGATTAAATATTTCTAAAACACACCACGATTTCAGTTTGTAGTGAAAACACACAAACGTTTAGTAGAACATTTGTAAAACTTTCTTTTAATTTGTTAAATTGTACAGTAATAAAAGTTAGAAACGGTCTCCTAGTTTTTGTAATCAATTCAAGCAATATTTCTGATCACCACTTCTGGAAATTGTAGTTGTTTATCCCAGAAATACTTTAACTAATTACATTTATTCAAAACTTATTGCATTCAATTTTGGCTCTTATACAATATTAAAACTTGACAACACCACAAAAGCTTCTACATAGAAATAGGATACAGAGTTACATTAAAATTGAGATTTAATTATTTGTGTATGTTATTATACAAAAACGAATTGCTAATGTAGACTGATGCAGCCTATTTATAAGGTGGAACATCTTACAAAACGGGTGGCGTCTTACTACCACGATATATCCCCAGACATCGCTTTTCACATTATAATTTTTAAATAGTTTAATTAACACTATATTTAACAATTTATATCGCACAATATTTCAGCGGAGCTGCCGGGATATATTCGCCTGCCAAAACCACCTTGAAAAGACAGCCGACCTTCCGATTTATAAACTAAACATACTACACATTTTGTAAAATATCAGTAGAATTGTCCATAGGCTTGAAGGGCTGCAGAATAATGTTTGCTACCATTCAAATTCAGTGGCTCAGTCAACAACGCCCCCACCAACTCGCTTTCTTCTTATTTTCTCAGCATCTGAAAGTACAAGTTATATGAAAAACAATTCTGATTACACATTTGGCTATCATTCCTACTTCAGTGAATGTCGGACGCCGAATTACATGGATACACCATCGTATTACTCTAAGAGATCAATTACTATCCCCATAGACCAAATTTCATCTTTCTTACATCACCTTTAAAACATTTCAAGTGTAATAGTAAATTTCCTCTTGTTTTCCATTTTATTATATCTATGACTTCAGATGCTGTACGAGGCGCCACCAACACGTCTCCCGAATTCATCATGTAACATAAAAACATTTTAAGATTACAGGATATTAGTTGACAAAATTTCACATACTTAGAGCAACAGCATGATATGTATTAAATTAATTACTATTAGGGACATAACATAAAGACCATAAACCTATATAATTTTCTTTTACACTTTCCTAATCTAAGGGTGAATAAATTACATTAAAATTAAATCAAATTTGCATATAAATTGATTCAACAAAAATTGTTATTTTATAATCAAAACTATTCAAGTCAGATGTATGAAATTGCATGAAAATAGGTTTTGCAATTAGTAAAACCATAACATTTCAAAATGTTATTTTACCTTCATTAATCTAAAATTTTGCCTGGAAACTATTCTTAGACTTTTCTAACCAGATGTAAGTATAAACACTACTGAAATACTGTTAAATTATTATCAGGTTTAAGAGATGGGATGGAAAATTTAGTTATTGGAAATTATTCAGTTAGTTATAGCCCCTGATTTACTCTTTGGCACTGTCGTCTTATTAATAAACGAGCTAAGCGATCTAATACAATTTTAGGCATGTCTGTGTGAGTTTCACAATTCATCCACCTTATGTCACATTTACTAAAAATAGTGTTACAGTCAATTGGCAAATGTTTGTTACATGTAACTGATTAATTACTTCTTTTTCAAAAATATCTAAAGCATCCTGTATCAATCCACATAACTTTATAGATGGATATGTCAATGCATGTTGATCTTTCCACCATTCTCTTAAAGTTATGTAAGAATAAATAGGATTGCTTTCAGGATTATTTTCTTGGAGAGCCTGTTCACATACAACACAATTCAGGCTTTTGACCACCGTAGAAGCTATATAACCACTAATGTACACTAACGGTTGTTTATCAATTTCAGTGAAATCAGTTTCAACAATATCAAATTCTTCTGGTATAGTTAAAACTGGAACCTCTGAATGTACGTCAGTAATTTGAACTGTTTCAGATTCAGTAGTTTTGATAATACATGTTGATCTAAATCAGGTTCAGTAGGATTCTCTTCAAATAGCATATCATGAAAGTTGGTTAATAGTTTTTGATAATCTTTTTGGCAATTAGCGCTTCTACTATGTGGGGCAGTTAACCCGGATATTATAGTACTTTTAGGGCAGCTATAAAATTGGTGCAAGTAGGATTTCTATTTGTCGGATTGTACTGTCTAATTATACCGAAAATATTTTCTAATGCATCCTGATTGAACTGCCTTAAATTCATATGTTTAAAACCATACTTCTTTCGAAGTAAGTACCAAATGTCTCGTAATGTATCCATTGAGTACATAACCACGAACATTTTACTTTTGTACTTGGTTTTCCATCAGCATCTATGAATTTGGTATTTAATAATTTTTTAAAATCTGTCCATACCTTCAAATGTTTGGTTTTAATGGACACATTTTGTCTTAGACCTATTTTAATATCTTCAGCACAGGAAGGACCATTTGTGAAATCAAACAACTTATTAAGTTCTTCGATAATCAAAGCAGTGTCCATCATAGCAGTACTATTCTCTTGGTAATGACGTGACTCTGTCATTAATTTTAAGACAGCAGATACTGTATGACTTAACATTTGCGCTGCAATTTTTACTTTCATTTTAGCCTTTCCTTTAGGCTTAACATGTACAGGGCTAATTTTGGACAGATACAAAAGATTTTTATTCTTTTTCTCTACTTCTATTAAATGGGACCAATATCCTACACGATTGTTAAAGTGTATGTTACCATTAAGAAGAAAATTGTTTCTTATAGATTTAAATAAATGAGGTACATCATACATAATAAACAATTTTTGCCTATCCACCACAAAATAATTTTTGTCACGTATAGAAGTTGAATGTGTTAACTTCTTTAAAATATTAATTCCCCCCCCATATTCGTTGATCCCTGATCACAAACAGTGACAATTATTTTAAAACCTGTTGAGTTTATGGCCCTAATTATCTCAATAATTATACTAGCTAATTTTTGAGACGATACTGAGTCTTTTACGAAATAAAATGCAACTGGTTGCTTAAATTTAGCACAAATACCCTGTAACATAAATACTAATGCATGATTTGCTAATTGATCTGTCCTCTCATACCCTGATCCATAATCCTCATAACCTTCAATTTTATCAGAGGGCATATCATATGTAAGATGACTACTTATTGACATTTCATCAAATACTAATGCACAAAGTCTATCTTGAATAGATCTGCTTGAAGATATTGATTTTAAATACTCTAATATTTTATAATTAATGCCGGGTGCTATAGGGACTTTCTGTAACAAATTTCCTAAAGTTTTAATGCTAGGCAAAGGGATTATGTTTTGCAAGTATCTATATGTTTTAGGAGATCGTTTTAAAATACAAATAGCAGCTGCTTTTAGATTTGTTGACCAACGTCTTCCAGTAGGTTTTCTTTTCTGGTTTTGAAATGCCGACAAGACGAGTTCTTTTAAAATTGGGGATTCAATGTTCTCAATTAATTTGGCACTTTTTTTGAGACTAGCCAATGTATATTTTGTTTTTTTTCAGTTGTTGAATTAATTTCTTTTTCCTTGGCGACATATCTGAAACAAAACAAAATTTTTGGAGGTAGTTCTCAGGAGTCTTGTAAGAAAATTATAATTAGAAACTATTAAAATTATTTGAATAAAATAGCTAAGCTACTGAAATCCTTGTTATAATTAATATTGTTATGATGGAAACGAAAGAGCTTTATTTTTAATTTATGGAGAACACAACTATACAAATAATGTGTAAATAATAATTATTCAATACCAGTTTTAATATTTTTTAATAATATGATTTGCTACTCTTTCCATATGCTTCAATAATTAAACGTATCTTAATAATTATCTCCATGGAGCACTCTACAATCATAGCTTTTTAATAATGCAGTTTTAGAACATTACAGACTACATGGATGATGTGATAAGATTTTCTTTTTTCTTCTTTTACTTTTGTAATAATCACCACAAAAATTCAAGGATTCCAGTACAAAATATAAATATAACAGCAATATAAATATTGGGGTCAGCTATGTTTAATAAAATCTAAATAATCATATAAGGTGGTTGGTTGGAATAGAGCTACAACAACTACCATTAAAATGACAAAATTAGAACCAACAGCCTAACATGCCTTTTAGAACATGAGGGTCAATTTAATTTGAATTAGGCTTTAAATAAATGCATTTCCAGGATAGAAATCAAAGCACATTATCTGTTAATGAGATTAAGGACTAGCACTGTTTAGTAATGGTTGTCATATATAAACACAGTTCGATTTTAGGTGCTCACCTGTGGCATATGATTCGCTTGGAATAGGTTGTCTTTCTGGACTTGTGCCTGCCATTTCCTCTTGTGCGAAAACTAGAAACATTAATTATTTTCCTTATTAAATGTTGTAATATTCACAAAAAAAAAAACAGTAGAGCTTAAAGTTGACAATAAAAATGTTAGAGTTAGATAAGTACAGTAAAATCTAAACAATCACATAAGATGGCTGGATGGTATAGAGTTGTAATAACTACCATTAAGATGACAATAATCAAGACCAACAGCTTAACATTCCTTCTACAACATGAGGGTCTGTTTCACTTGAATTAGGTTTTAAATAAATGTATTCTCAGGATGGAAATCAAATTACACTATATGGTAATGAAGAAAAGGACTACCTCTGTTACTTAACTTACCATTATTTAGTAATGGTTAACAATTATAAATATATTTTTATTTTTTATATGCTCACCTGTGGTATACGATTCACTCAGGGTAGGTTGTCTCTCCTCACTTGTGCCTGGCATTTCTTCTTGTATGGAAACTAGAAACATTAATTATTTACCTGCATCTTGTAATATTCACCAAAAAACAGTAAGAGCTTAAAATTGACAATAAAATTATATGAGTCAGGTATATGCAGTAAAATCTAAACAATCATATAAGACGGTTAGTTGGTATAGAGCTGTAACAAATATTAAAATGGGAACAATCAAGAGAAGCGGTTTAACTTGTCTTCTAGAACATGAGGGTCTATTTAATTTGAATTAAGTTTTCTAAATAAATGAATTCCTAGAGTAGAAATCAAATCACAACGATAATAAGAACTAACCACTGCTTAATAATGGTTGACATTAATAAACACAGAGTTATATTTTTAGGTACTAACCTGTGGCATATGCTTTGATTGGAATAGGGTATCTCTCCTGAATTGTGCCTGGCATTTCCTCTTGTACGAAAACTAGAAACATTAATTGTTTTCTTATTAAATCTTGTAATATTCACCAAAAAAAAAAAACAATAAAAGCTTAAAGTTGACAATAAAAGTGTTGGAGTTAGATATGTACCATAAAATCTGAACAATCATATAATTGGTTGGTATAGAGCTATAACAACTACCATTAAGATGACAAAATCAGAATTGATGGCTTAACATGTTTTATAGATCATGGGGTCAGTTTAATTTGAATTAGGCTTTAAATAAATGCATTCTCATGGTAGAAATCGAACCACATTTTCCGATAATGAAAATAAAGACTACCACTCATACCTACCTACCACTTGTTAGTGATGGTTAACAATTGTGCAGATTAAAATTAAATTTGGCCAACTCCACCAAACCAAAAAAAGTTAAATATTGATTTTGCAAGCTAATAAAAATCTTTAAAGTAGCAATATTCAAAATCAGCCTACTCCATCGTTTCATGAAAAAACAGGCACAAATTTAAACATATGTTTCAAAACTACTTATCCCCATATATTTGTCTTAATCAAGACATTAATAGACAAATCCACTTCAATAATCAGAACTCTCGATTCTGTTATCATGGCTGATATTTAGTATTAGTACTGTGAGGTTAATGTTTTGTTGCTCCACCATACAAATCCAAAGAATTGAATATTGATTCGAGGGATTGACAGATATTGAACACCTAACCAAGTGCTAATTTTACTTTTATAATTATCTTAGTCCGCTAATCATTAAAATAATAATTTCTACGTATATTTCATGCTAACTAGGCACATCCTCAGAAAATTGCAGGCAATCACATACACCAGGGTGTAAGGAGTGTTAAAATAACTGACACAACCTCGTTAAGTGAACCGCTGTCAAGCAATGTCAACCATTGCATGACAGCAATTGGATAGAATTGGATATTGGATAGAGAAAGGAGAGGCAAAGCATTAGATAGAGATTTATAGTGGAGAGGCAGATTCGAGGGTCAGCGGTGGGTTGCATGCTGCATGTTGTAGGCAAGCGCCTATTATGGATTTCCGCGAATTAACGCCTCACACAATACAATGTTTATAAGGAGTTTTAAATCGCCATCGCATAACTAGTAGGATGACTGAAGAACACTGTGATGGTGACAGAAAAAGGTTTACATACTTCAAAATGAGAAGCTGTGGAGAAATTCATCAAAACGATTAAACCTATTGAGAGCCATTACTGCCGAGTTAAAAAGTATGTATATATTTTCATCCTAAACTTTCTATTACTTAATTATACCTAATGTATAAAGATCAATGCAAACTAGAATATGAAGTTAAACTGAGTTTTTCAGACTGATATTTAACACTAGGTTTAATATTAGTTTCGGAAGTCAGAAAAAATGTCTGCTCCATGTGTCTTCAATTATGAGAAAGGTCTTAAAGTAGAAACATTCACTTCTGCAAAACGCATTTTGTTGATACAATTACACATACATTAAGAGCTAAAGAATTTTTCAACTACTACAGGAAGAGACTCCCAATTTGCTTGTAATATAATTTGATTGTTTAAAAATGCACCACTCCCCAAATTTACCAAACAATTAGTATTATGTTGACAAATCTACTTGTATAATTTTATCATCACAGGTTCCTCCCATAATAAATTATCGAAGAACAATGTAAAATCATTATATGTGAACATAAGATCAGTCAAGAAAAGGATCAAACAAAATATATCTAAGCCGTATTCTATTGCCTAAATCAGATTAATACAGAAGGTATTGTAAATAATTGGAAGACAAACTGTAAAGAAATGTCAATTAACTCAGTATTCATTTCCATTTAAGTAAATGCAAAGGTTTCTTTGAAAAATGCAGTTGACCAAACATCGAACCAAATTCAAATGAGAACTTTTTGATGTTTGTTTTATGTTTTTCATTTTCAGGTTTTCATTTTCAGTTTTATGTTGCAATGAGTATTAATAGAGGCATAATAATTAGTAATTTCATTTAATTACCTATACAATAAAATAATACTTAATTTTATTTATAAATATGACCCTGTGCTATTCAAGCTCCTTACTCAAATCAAAGTACCTAATCCCAACAGTATTTAATTCTAAAGTAGTTAAATCCCACGTGTATAAATCAAAATATGCTACCTCAAATATTTTATCAATTTTGTGTTCTTTCCATTACATTTTTTCCAAAAGAAAGTTTTAATGTTTTCTAAAAGATGATGAAACTTTCTTCAATCCAATGTTGTATAGCAATAGCTTATAATAAATCCTACAATCTTTTTACTCCCTTATTTGAAAAGTAATTTTGGTGGAGATGGCATAGTTTGATTTTAATCCACACAATAAATACGTTTCCATTTTTCATGTGATTACCTGTAGTATACGACTCGCTGAGGGTAGGTTGTCTTTCCTGACTTGTGCGGTATTTCCTCTTGTATGGAAACTAGAAACAATATTTTCACATAAACTTAATGTTAAAACGATAAAATTGAAGGTAGTTATACTTTATAGAAAATGTCATGAATATGATTAAATAAACTGCTCACCCAATGTTTTTATTTAAATTTAATGAATTTAAAATTAATCCAAAAACCAATTCATTTTATACCTGGGATCGACTCAGACTTATTAAGAAATAAACAAAATATATTATTACCATCTATAATTAATAGATATGAGATTTCAGAGCTAATACTATGGAAACTATGAGGATGTTAGAAAGATGAATTTTATTATTAGGTTATCTTTCCTGAGTTGTGTATAGTTGTCTTCCTCTTGTATGGAAACTAGAAACAATATTTTGACACATAAACTTAATGTTAAAACGATAAAATTGAAAAGTAGTTATACTTTATAGAAAATGTCATGAATATGATTGATAAACATGCTCACACCAATGTTTGTTACTTTTAGTGAATTTAAAATGAATCTTTAATTAAGGTGCCAAAATACCAATTCATTTTTATCACTCTGGAACTGGGATCGACTCAGACATATTAAAAGAAATAAATGACAAAAATATTCAATTATTTACCATCTATTAATCAATAGATATGTGTGAGATTTCAGAGCTAATACTATGGAAACTATGAAGGATGTTAGAAAGATGAAAATGTTTATTATATAACAATAATTACCATTTCTAGAAAATAAATGCTGAGGAAAATCGAGCAGCTGCACATCAGTAAGAGGAGGTCTAGATAAATTTATTTTTGGAACTGCATGTTTCTTAAGTCTGTTTCCTTTTTTATTAAAATCTTCCTTTGAAAAATGGTTGCCACATACAAAACGTATTTTATTAAGCTTCTCAATTGGTAAGTACACTAATTCTTCATTGCCAACAACCTTTAGCCACTGTTTACAGCTGAAAGTATAATAAAATTGAATGAGGTAATTTATGTTTTAAGGTTAATTAACTAGTTCATTGATTTAATTACAGTGGAGACTCAATTATCTAGACATCAATTATAATTTAATAATTATATGGATTGCCACCTGAAAAAACTTTGTAGTCTAATTAGTATATGCACCGATATGCCTGCACTATCTGTCCGGCCCTGTGCAAGCACTGCCCCGAGTATTTTATTGTTGTTTTAATTAGGCCAGCACTCACTAAGCGAGTTACTAAACTTTACACCGCTGTATCGTGTCATGTCTGTACTTAAATATCAAAGCGTAAGGGAATGGTATTCTAGCTTAAAGATTAAATAAATATTATTACTTCATTAAAAATGAGACACCAATCATAAGTTAACTGGTATAGGTGATATAGATTTGGTATAGTTAGGTATAAATGATTTCATAATAAGTGATATTGTATGGATGTACCCTACATTGGGTATTGAATATCAGAATCGTGATTTAAAATCAGGAAAATTATATTTATTTGATCAATTCTTCAAATTATCGGTTCATGATTTTATATATACTAAATATCACACATTAAATATTCATATTCAGATATTTATTACTATTAAGGCTTTGTATGAGGTAGAAGCCTTGATCAAAATCATCTGCAATTTGGTTATCCAAATGCCTTACGCTAACAATTAAACCAGTTAATTTAATCTCCACTGTACATATATATATATATACAATTCAATTATTATTTTGTGTATCATTAGGTAAGTCGCAACTATTTAGATATTATAATTAGTGTATTAGATACTGTTCAAAAATGACAATAAGGCCTATTTCACAAATGGATAGTAGTTACCTCAAATATCATATTGTTTCTCGAAGCTCAAGTCCTTATTACCATGCCTTAATAAGCAAATTCTTTAGGTAGATATTAAAGAGTCCAAGACGAAAAACACATAGATAGATAGGATTGCATAATGTAGGTACTTACATGTTTTCATCTAACGGAAATCTTGCGAAAAATAATGGTTTTCCGGTGATAGTGACCTCTCTTAAATGGCATATTTCACAAATTCGATGAGATCGATGCGGTTTGTTGATCATTTTAGGCTTCTAATATAAATAACGAGTGCTATAAATCTTTAAACACCAAATGGAAAAGTAAGTGCTCAACTCAATATTTACGCTCGTAAATTATGATGAATGATAAATCTCTAAAGCATAAAATTGATAAAGCAGCGAGATATTCCACCTAATGCAACGCAACACGAAAATAAACGACAAAACGGTTTAAAATATGAAGATGTCGATATTAGGTCGAAATAGATCGATAAAAATTTAATTGGGTTACCATTATAGACTTTTTTTGCACTTAAAAAAATGAAAACAATTTCAGTAATAATTACAGCAATAAATGTGACTGATTTTAATAAATACATAACAAAATATAAAACACACTTTTATAATTATGAAATATACAGTATAAAATATATACTATTAGTAAAAATATAATTATACCATCCCTGAAAATGGTTTTTTTTTTTAGATTGAGCAACACTATTTGTAATTTTGTCAATGTTGGTACTATATTCGAAGCGATCCATAGAAATAATTTTTGTATGAGAGTTCCGACTCTTATTTATATGCTCAGTGAAAATAATGTTCTACTATTTAAAAAAAATTATCGGCAAACGTAATCCGTTCGTTTCACAGAGCATATTTTATCAATCTATGACAAACATGAAATAAACCTAACACCACAGTCAAAGCACACATTATTTCAACAACAAAACATTATCAGTGTGACCAGATTTAAATTGAACCTATTAACTGCTTACCTAAAATCTACTATAGCTGGCAATTTTTTTTTATTATAAATTAAAAACTGTGTTGAAGGATGAACTCGTATTTTACATAAGAGTAGTAAAAAAATATAAAAAATAAGTATTTATTTACAACTAAGACACTGACGAATTATATGTAATTATCTAACAAATTTCTAACAGTTCATTACACCTATGGAGTCGGTATTTTTATAAAGAGCTGTATAGCTTTGATCAACCCTTATCTTGTATTTTGAAGGCAGAAATTTACGCATTATCTTATTTTTAAATTTATTGTCCAGATCAGTTTTAATAAAATTTATTTAAGAAAATAGGCGCTCATGGATATTATCAAATTATTATGACCTGCTAAGTGTGGATCTTTTTCGTCAAACAACTCAAATCTCGTTTCAAATTGAAAAATAATTACTACCGACGTAACCATGCATAAAATAACTTGACTCAGTTGTATAATCAGGGTTTTGCCAAAACTATAATCGTTTCCTTTAAATTCAATATCACTAAAATAATCAATAATTTTTTCATTAAAATATACAGCTAAATATTTTGGCAAGTTTAAGGTATAGTCGTAAAAGTTATCTTTGACAAGTTATCACTAATTGTAACATAAGAGCCGGATATTACGAAAAGAAAAATTTAAAGATTTTTAAGACATTTATCGCAATAATAAACAATAAACCTTAATAGATTAAATTTTTAGTT